>CM056720.1:141963578-142563578 GCA_029844215.1 Przewalskia tangutica | reverse complement strand
AAAATATTCCGCCACAAAGTCATATTTTTTGTTTATTAAATATTATACGATATTATGCAACATCACATCGGGAGAAAAAACATTATACATAATGTATAAAAGTATATAAAAGATGTTATACACATATATGAGCTAAATCCTGTAACAAACTCAAATATGGGCTAAAACAGATAAATATTTTCCTCCAAGTATCATATAGTGTAATTTCCCCTTTTATTTTATTATTATTAAAAAATATAAGGCATACTGATATACATGAATTAAAAATTTAAAATAAAATACTCCCCCCGTCTCAATTTATATGATGTAATTTGATTGAGCATTAAGTTTAAAAAATAAATAAAAACTTTTGAATCTTGTGGTGTAAAACAAATCAAATATATTGGTGATTCTAGATGATCTCGTTAAAGATAAATTGTTACTATCAAATAAAGAAATGTGTTGTTTTTTTACTGACAGGAAAGAAAAGTGTGTCATATGGTAATCGTCCTCCACTTTTAATTTGAAGATTGCGACTTTTAACCCGAAGATGACAACTTTTTAACGACTTGAAAAATCCCTAAAGATAACGCAATTCCGGAGTTGATTTATTTAATTACTAAAAATGGCACTTTTTACTTGAACCCTTTCAAACCCATGTCAGCAAATTCGGTATTAGAATGTTTACAATTTCAACCAATCGAACCCAAACCAGTCTCGTTGATAGAATAGAAGGCACTGACGGCTGGGGCGGAGCTGGCTTAAAGGGTGCGGGTGAACCAATAGCTTTAGTCAAAAAGCTTATATTTGTATTATAAAAAATTCATTGAACATATGCAAATTATTTTTTCTTGATCAGGAACCCGCAATCATTATCCTGCCTCGCATGACCGAAGAAACTCCAACTTACGCAATAACCAGAAATCACGCCACAAGAAACCACACTCGATGCCTACGCCATGCACTCAACCAAGGTTTATGCAGGATCAAGCCTCGCGCTCTTACGCTACAAACTTGGCTACATGCATGATAACATATACAAATTATTGATTTGATGTTTATGAGTTCAGAAATTAAGTTACAACAACAACAACAATATACCCAGTAAAATCTCACCCCAGACCCCACGTGGTGGAATTTTACTGGGTATGTTGTTGTTGTTGTTGTTGTTGTTGTAACTTAAATTCTGAACTCATAAACATCAAATCATGACTCCTTTTACGATTGATTCACCATCAATCCAATTTGAAGTTTCAATCCTAGCTTTTTCCAAATATATGAAATTGACATTTATGGCTAGGGGTGACAAATTAGACTCAAGTCCAATTGACACACCCATATTTTAATGGGTTTGAACATTGACATACTATTAAATGCGTTAAGTTTGGGCTAACTCAACTTAACTCATTCATCTTAAACAACTCAAATCAATCTATTACATTAACTCAAAGTAATTCATCTACTGTTCTATTATTTACCCAAGTCTTATATTTTATATTTTTTTACTTTTATAAAAAAATTATTAAAAATATGATTTTTTTTTCTTATCTCATCCTCCTACCACATCCTCAAATTTCTTACCTACACCCACTTCCCGCCCTACCACATCCCTGTCGTCGCCCTACCACTAACCACATTCTAAAATTTCATTATTTATTTTTTAATTTTTATAAACAAATTATAAAAAAATATTAATTTTTTTCTTATCTCCTCACCCCCCGCCCTACCCACACTACTTCTACCCCGACATCATCCTCAAATTTATATTTCATTTTTTTTTTACTTTTTTAAAAAATATGAATTTTTTTCTTACCTCCGCCCTATCGCCCTAACCCCACCTACCCTCACCCCATCCTCAAATTTCTATTTCATATTTTTTGTTACTTTTATAAAACAAATATTAAAAATATGAAATTTTATATTACCTCCGCCCTACTCCCACTACCCCCCCCCCCTCCGCCCTACCCCAATCTCAAATTACTATTTTATATTTTTTTACTTTTATAAAAAATTAATAAAAATATGGATTTTTTTCTTAACTCCCCCTACAACCCTAACCCCACCTACCCCCTACCACATCCTCAAATTTTATTTCATATTTTTTGTTACTTTTATAAAAAAATATTAAATATATGAAATTTATCTTGCATCCCCTACCCCCTCCCCCGCCCTACCACTATCTCAAATTTATATTTTATATTTTTTTTACTTTTATAAAAAAATTATAAAAATATGAATTTTTTTCTTACCCCCATATCCACACCTACCCCCTCCACCCTACCCACTCTATCCTCAAATTTATATTTCATATTTTTTTTACTTTTATAAAAAATATGGAATTTTTTCTTACCTCCCCCTACCGCCCTAACATCACCTACCCCCACCCCATCCTCAAATTTCTATTTCATATATTTTGTTACTTTTATAAAAAAAAATTAAAAATATGAAATTTTATCTTAATTCCCCTACCCTCCTCCTCCTCCTCGCCTCTACCAGTCTCAAATTTCTATTTTATATTTTTATACTTTTATAAAAAATTATAAAAATATGAATTATTTTCTTACCCCTATCCACACCTATCCTCCAACCCCCACCCCAACCCCTAATTTGTATTTCAAATTTTTTTAATTTTATAAGAAGTATGAATTTTTCTTACCTCGCCCTAACCCCACCTACCCCTACCCCTACCCCCACTCCATCCATAAATTTCTATTTCATATTTTTGTTACTTTTATACAAAACTTTATTAAAAATATGAAAAAATTTGTACCTCCCCCTACACCCCCGCTCCTACCCCAATCTCAAATTTATATATATATATATATATATTTTTTTATAAATAATTTATAAAAAATATGCATTTTTTTCTTACACCCCTGCCCTAACCCCATCTACCTCCCCCCATCTCACCCCCACCCCAATCTCCAAATTGTAATTTAAATATTTATATTTTTATAAAAAAATGATCATACCCCCTCTCCGCCCTATCCACACCTATCATCTTCCACGCCCAACCCATCCTCAAATTTCTATTTCATATTTATTTGTTTTTATTAAAAATGAAAAAAATCTTTAAAATATTATTTTTATTTTAAAAATAAAGATATGGAAAAATCAAATATCATACAAAATAAAATAACATCATAAAAGATAAGTTTGAAATTTGTAAAACTAATAAGTCAAGTTGAGTTATCACCCATCATTTAGTCCATCTTGACTCGTTCATCTTATCCCATGTAAGTTTTGGGTGGGTTGAACATTGACCCATCTATAACTTCAGTTCATTTTGACCCGCACAACTTCAGTCCAAACAACCCATGTGCCACCCGACAAATAAATTTCTCTATTAAAAGGATATATAAACATACTTGTTGAACATGATTTACCAGATTATATGTGCTTATGTATATGGGTGATTACTCCAGCACTAGTATAGCAAAAGAAGCGGTGAATTCCATTCCATGTATGTATAAATATGAAGCTGAAATTTGGGAGGACATTCAGAAATGAGATGAAAATGTAAACTTTGATGACGATAGAAAGTTAAAGACGATGATGCATTTTAGAGCCCCTTAAGTGCGGGAAAATATCACGAGGGTTGCTCGGTTGTTAAGACTTTATGCTATCATAATTATGATTACTAGAAGATGCACTCTTACCCCTATTATCTATACTACCTTTATCAGAAAAACGTTCACCTGGTTTCATTATAATTATACAAATAAAGAATTAAAATTAAGAAAATTAAATATGATAATTAAAATTAAATCATAATAATTTAAATAAAAGAAAACGAGTATACCAAACGTCGACGTAACTTCGACGTGTAATCGAGGTTGAAAATTTAAACTTTGCTCGATGATCCTCAAGTTAATTGTCAACTTCACTCCCAATTTTTGAACTTTAATAGAAATTAGCAAATAAAATATAATATTTAGTGTGCAATTTAGACTTATAGAAAAAGAGATTAGAGAGATGGTATGAAAATTTGTGAGAAAAATGAAGAGATAAATGAGGTATTTATAGTTGAGAAATAGGGTTAATGTGTAAATATATTAATTTAAAGGTTAAAAATAAATATTAAGAGGTGAAATTTATGGGGTGTTGGGGGCCAAATGGCGGTTTATAGGCAAATGGTCGTTTTGCAACGACTACTTTATGGCAGAAACGGGAGGAGGTGGGATCGGGAAGGGGCGAGACTGGGATAGGCGGGACATGCGCTTGTCCCATCCCAATTTTGAACTCGACTAGAGTCAATCTCTATCCCTTAATTTACCCAGCAAAATTGGTGCGGGGCGAGATCGGATTGTCCCGGCCCAATGGTCAACCTTAGGTAGAAGTACTCCACTTTCAATTCAAAGATTGAGAGTTCGATTCACCAAGAAGCAAAGGAGGAAGATCCCGAGGAGGGGTTAATAAAAAAGTGAAGGAAAATAAACTCAATTGCTGGATTTATTATGTCCAGTTATATATACTCGTACTTCGCATCAATTTACTTGTTTGGTACTCTAATCTAACTCTCCGGTTTTATCCGTATTTGCTCCATTAAATCTTTGCTTCTTATATAAAATGTGAAATTATTAATCTCATAGTCATTGCTAAGCAAAACTTCATTTAGTATTATTATCATTACCAGAAACCTTTGCTCCATCATTCCTGCGTCTCTTCCACATACATTTTTTTTATCCTTTTTCATTCTATATCGGGAAGATAAATCAGTGTATGTACGAGTATCTATTTAGTTATTCGACCTAGACCTTACTGTCGGAAATATTTATTAAACGTGAAATAAAGTTAATCCTATTTAATTATAAATCGAATAATTGGAGTCCCGCACGTCGGAAACGCTGTTTCCACACACGTGCACATATAGTGTCAAGGATCATAATTTCCTTAAATGGAAGAAATATTGGTACGTATACGAATTGTTTGAGACGTAAGGTAATAAACGGTTATTGGCCAAATGACGTTGATTTTACGTTGGTAAATGAAGGAAGAAGTATACAAAGTGTAAATGTCGAAACTGTTCGGAAACAGGCCGTGACGCCGCAGGAACAGCCTCGGCGCCGCGTCGCCACTTCCTCAGAGTCGCGGCGCCACGGCCGATGTCGCGGCCGGTGACGCCAAACTCTCACGAGTTCCGCCTGGCCAACTGCGGCGGCGCGCGGCTGCGGCGTTGAACATTGGAAGAGAATTAAAAGTAATTTTTGGGCTGATTTTGGAGCATTAAAACTCCATTAATTTGCTCATGAATTCAGCCATTATTTGGCTGAATTGTAACTCCACAATCAAGTCTAATTTCATAGCAATTCAAGGCCATTACTTGGTATGTGGAAGGTCATCTTCCAACACTATAAAATGATGTCTTGGGCTCATTTGAAAAATACACAAAAACATCTACACTTGACAATCTCCTAAAAATTGTTCTTTCTCTCTTGCAATCACAAAACACTCAAAGATCTTTCTTCCTAAGCAAACACTTGAGTTCCCTTTGCTCATTTGTTTGATTGTTGTTTTATCTTGGGAGATAAATTGTCATTACAACCGTTGAAAGGATATCTGAGGCAATATTATCTTAAGGATAGATCGAGAATTCGGTCGACTCAGCAAGCCAATTATACTATTGATTTTCAGATTTCTAACCTTGTTGTTGTTGTTACATTCTCATTTCCTTGTTTTACACACTATATCTTACAAGCTTAAGATAATATTCGATGTTTCAACAACAACATGTCTGATGAAGATCAATTCAACGCTATGAACAACGCCACTGCTCAAGGCAACACTAATGCCTTTACTTCCGCCACTCAATGCGATGACGGTGCCTACAATCCAACCAATCCTGGCATTCCTAATGCCTTCCAAACAACTGCTTATGGCATTTCTAGTGCTACCACTGCTTTTGGCACTTCAAGTGTCACCACTGTTTTTGGCACAACTAGTGTCAACACTGGTTTTGGTACAACCAATGCCTCCACTGCTGCTCCAGGCAATTACAGTGCCTCTGCTCCTGCCCAAGGCATCAACAATTCCTATGCTCCTATTGGAGGCATTCCTAATGCCTTTGCAACTGCTCAAGGGGGCTCCACTGCTCCGACACCCGCTGGTTTTCACCATGACCGTCCTGAAAAGTTTATGGGTGCTCACTTTAAGAGATGACAGCAAAATATGCTATTTTTCTTGACGGTTATGGGAATGTCACGTTTCCTAACCGAAAATCCTCCACTAGTTGGGGAAGGCGTGGACCCTCAGTCAAATGATTTGGCGGGGGGGGCAAGGTAATCATGTCGCTGACGACATGAGAATGGTTCGCGAAGCATGGAAACATAGTGATTTCATGTGTAGGAACTATATTCTAAATAGTTTGTCCGATCCTCTCTACACTGTATATTGTACCGTTGAAACTGCCAAGCAGTTATGGGACAAACATCAGAAGAAATACAACACACAAGATGCGGGTAGCAAGAAGTTCATCATTGGGAAATTCCTAAAATTTCAAATGGCGGATAACAAAAGTGTGTCATCTCAAGTCCAGGAATTTCAAATGATTCTACATCACCTGGATTTGGAAGGATTGAAGCCCAACGAACAATTCTTGGTTGGGGCGTTGATAGAGAAACTGCCTCCCTCGTGGACTGAGTTTATGAACTATCTAAAACTCAAAACGAAGGAGATGGCCTTAGACGAACTTATTGTCAAACTCCAGATTCAGGAGGACAATAAGAAGGTCATGCCAAAGGAGAAACAACCCGCTGAGGCTAAGGCGAACCTGACGGTAGTCAAAGGGAACTCAAGCAAGAAGCGAAAGTTCCAGAAGGAAGGCAAGCCCCAAACAACTGAAAAGTTCAAGGGAAATTGTAATTATTGTGGTATAGTTGATCACATGGCCAAAGACAGCCGCAGGCTCAAACGTGAGAACAAAGAGAAGGCCAAGGCTAACATCGTTGAAGACACGCTTGTAGACGATATGATTGATGAGTTCTAACTGGTGGTTCTTGAAGCAAACCTCATTGAGAATCTGATACAGTGATGGTTGGACACAAGTGCAATCTGCCACATATGTTCCAATAAAGAAGCCTTCTCCACTTATACGTCAGTCACATACAAGAAGTTGTTCATGGGAAATTATTCTTCTTCAGAGGTGCTGGGGGTAGGAAAGTTAATCCTAAAGATAACGCCCGGGAAGGAGCTGACTCTAAAGGAAGTGATGCACGTCCCAGAAATTCTTAGAAATCTGATTTCTGGACCTTTGTTGGTTAATGCTGGTTTTAGGCTAGTGTTAGAAGCTAACAAATTTGTAATTACTAAAAATGGAACATTTGTAGGAAGGGGCTTCGTCTGTGAAGGCCTCTTTAAAGTTAACGATGCACCTATAATGCCTTCTGTTTCAACTATCAATAAAATTGAGCCTTCTACTTACTTGATTGAGTCGTCTAATCTATGGCATCATAGATTAGAACATGTTAACTATCAAGCTATCCAAAGGTTGGTAAAGTTGGAATTATTGCCGTCTATTGACATAAACCCTCAACGTAAGTGTGAGGTGTGCATAGAGGTAAAGTTTTCCAAGAGTCCCTTTAGATCCGTCGAAAGGGAAACCGCTCCTCTAGAACTCATACACACTGACATATGTGATTTGAAGTTCGCTCAAACTAGAGGGGGAAAAAGGTACTTTGTGACTTTCACAGATGATGGCACAAGGTTTTGTTACCTTTACTTACTAAAAAGTAATAATGAAGCATTTGAAGCGTGCAAACGCAACAAAGTAGAAGTTGAGAACCAACTAAGCAGACGAATTAAAACAATCTGTAGCGATAGAGGGTGAGAATATATAGCACTATTTGAAGAACTTTGTACCCAATTGGGTATAGTTCATCAAACGACGACTCCTTACTCACCTCAATCAAACGGTGTTGTTGAACGCATGAACCAAACGCTAAAGGAAATGATGAATGTCTTACTCATCAATTCGGGCCTCCCTCAAACCTTATGGGGAAGTTGTCCTTACCGCAAATAAGATTTTTAATAGAGTTCCACACAAAGGTAAAGACAAGACTCCATACGAATTATGAAAAGGAAAGAAACCTACCTACAAGTATTTGAATGCGTGGGGTTGTCTGGTCAAGGTAAAATTACTTATGCCAAAGTAGGTCAAGATTGGACCTAAGACTGTGGATTGTATATTCATCGGATATGCCAATAACAGTAGTGCTTATCGCTTCATAGTGCATAAGTCGGATGTAGCAGACATTTATGAAGGTACGATCATGGAATCAAGGAACGCGTGGTTCTTGAAGACACGTTTCCATATAAGAAAAACAACATAACCTCTCTCAAACGAAGTTATTATCAAATCTCTGAGGATCAAATAGTCGATGACTACCTAGATCCAAACGATCCATATTTAGTGAATTCTGAAGTGACTGATTATCCGGATTCTAGTATTCCAGATTCTCAGGACTTGAAAGATTCAGAGATGGAACCATGGAGAAGCAAAAATGCCCAGAAGGACAAGCCCTTCGGTCCAGATGTTGAAGCTTATTTGGTTCAAGATGAACCACAGAAAATCACCGAAGCATTGTCAACTCCAGAAGCACCGCTCTGGAAGGGAGCTTTAGAGAGTGAGATAGAATCCATCCTGCATAACTACACCTGGGAGTTGGCTGAACTTCCCCTGGGACACAAACCTTTGGGTTGTAAATGGATCATTAAACGGAAGTTAAAGACAAATGGATCTATCGATAAGTACAAGACTAGGTTGGTAGTCAAGGGTTATCACAAAAAAGAGGTCCTTGATTACTTCGACACCTTTGCTCCAGTGTCTAGAATAACATCCATATGTATGTTCATAGCCATTGCCTCCTTGCGGGATCTTGAAATATATCAAATGGATGTTAAGACAGCCTTCCTAAATGGTGATTTGGAAGAAGAAATATACATGGACCAACCTGAGGGGTATGTGGTTCCAGGACAAGAGAAAAAAGTGTGTCGGCTTGTTAAATCGTTGAAAGGAAATGTACTATAATATCAAAAGGGTTTTCCATTAATGGAGGTGACAAATATGTCTACATGAAAGGAAATGTCGAATCCTTCGTCATGATATGCCTTTATGTAGACAACTTGTTGATCACTAGAAGCAGTCCTGGAATAATCCTAGAGACTAAGAACATATTTAAACAATGTTTTGACATGAAAGATATGAGCATTGCAGATGTCATCTTAGGGATTAATATCTCTAAGACATCTAATGGACTGGTCTTGTATCAATCTCACTACATTGAGGATGTACTAAAGAAATTTGGGATGTTCGACAGTTCACCAGTATCGACACCATTGGATATAAGTTAAAAGATTGACAAACATCTTGGTGAGCCCGTACGCCAGGAGCGATATGCACAGGTGATTGGTAGTCTGATGTATATCACAAACTGCACTCGACGTGATATCGCTTATGCAGTTAATAAATTGGTTAGGTTTACTCGAAATCCAAGTGAGGATCACTGGAAGGCGTTGAATAGGGTACTACGGTTCCTGAAGTTCACGCAAAAGTTTGGGTTACACTATTCGAGATATTCAGCGGTAGTAGAGGGGTACATCGATGCAAACTGGATATCTGATAGCGATGACATCAAGTCCACCAGCGGATATATTTTTACAATCGGTGGTGGAGCTGTGTCTTGGAAATCCTTTAGGCAAATTCTTATTGCCAGATCCACGATGGACTCGGAATTTATCGCTTTAGATAAAGCTGGAGAAGAAGCTGAGTGGCTTCATGGTTTTCTAGAGGATGTCCCATGTTGGGATAAACCCGTGTCTTCTGTAATGATCCACTGCGATAGTCAGTCGGCTCTAGCAAGGGTACGATGTTCTATATATAACGGTAAGTCTCGTCATATTCGACGGAGACATGAATCCGTTAGGCAGTTGATCACTTCGGATATTATTTTCATTGATTACATAAAATCTAAGGAAAATATCACAGATTCCTTGACGAAAGAAATACCCAAAGATCAGTTGTTCTGTCTCTCTAAGGGAATGTGCTTAAAACCCAAATAATAAGAACCGATATAGTGGACACCCAACCTTACAGACTGGAGATCCCAGAAATAAGGTTCAATGGGAAAACTAAACTGTAAAGGTTCCGTGAGCGCTTCGGTGGAAGCAAGAGCACTTCGGATAATGTTTTCTTCTTAAGGAACATAATCCAAGGCCGTTCCCGTGATAGACATAAAGTGCTACCTGTAAGAGGGGTAAAGGATAAATTTCCAAATCTTTAATGATCCCCAATAGTTGAGGTTAGGTTGGGGAAATTTTTAATGGTTCCTAATGCCTGTGTAGCGGGGTATTGCAGGATACCTTGTAGGAGACCACCTATTTAAGTGCGAGGACAGGCCGCCTCAAATGAACGTACTTAAGAATACAAGGGTGTCCACGACCCACGATGGACAAAACACTTGAAAAATTGAGTAGGAAAGTTTTTGTGTTGGTACCATTGTCTTGGCATATATTAAACACTGACGGAGACATCACGTTCACCGCGTAGTAAATATGCGATGGTATTCTACTATGGAAGGTTCAAGGCTACGGCTACCTCTCCACATGCAACGTCGATCCACCGGATGATTGCTAAAAAGACACCATGTTGTGTGCCAAAATCTCTTCCAAGAGGGGATTGTTGGAAATATTTATTAAACGTGAAATAAAGTTAATCCTATTTAATTATGAATCGAATAATTGGGGCCCCGCACGTCGAAAACGTTGTTTCCACACACGTGCACATATAGTGCCAAGAATCATAATTTCCTTAAATGGAAGAGATATTTGTACGTATATGAATTGTTTGAGACGTAAGGTAATAGACGGTTATTGGCCAAATGACGTTGGTTACACGTTAGTAAATGAAGGAAGAAGTGTACAAAGTGTAAATGTCGAAACTGGTAGAAAATAGGGCGCTACGCCGCAGGAACAACCTCGGCGCCGCGACGTCACTTCCTCAGAGCCGCGACGCCACCAGCTAGTGCCGAGGCGTAGGCAACGCACGGAACTCTATGAAGTTCCGGCGCCGCGGCGCCAACCTGCAGGACCGCAGCGCTGCGACAGTTTCAGAATGTTGGAAGAGAATTAAAAGTGACTTTTGGGGCTGTCTTTGGAGCATTAAAACTCCATTAATTTGCTCATGAATTCAGCCATTATTTGGCTGAATTGTAACTCCACAATCAAGTCTAATTCATGGCAATTCAAGGCCATTACTTGGTATGTGGAAGGTCATCTTCCAACACTATAAAATGATGCCTTGGGCTCATTTGGAAAATACACAAAAACATTCTACACTTGGCAATTTCTTGAAAATTGTTCTTCCTCTCTTGCAATCACAAAACACTCAAAGATCTTTCTTCCCAAGCAAACACTTGAGTTCCCTTTGCTAATTTGTTTGATTGTTGTTTTATCTTGGGAGATAAGTTGCCATTACAACCGTTGAAAGGATATACTGGGTAATATTATCTTAAGGATAGATCGAGAATTCGATCGACTCAGCAAGCCAATTATATTGCTGATTTCCAGATTTCTAACCTTGTTGTTGTTCTTACATTCCCACATTCTTGTTTTACACACTATATCCTACACTTACATAATAAATAAATAAGTTACATGTTCAGTAAAAAGTGGTGAAATTGTTTTTGATGTGTTTGTAAATAAGAGTTGACAAAGAGTTTTTATGTTAAATTAATTGAAATATTCTTAAAACTTATTTATTGCAAATGCAGGTTTAAAACTGCCAAATATATATAGCCCTCAACTTGGCATGAAATGTTAGTTAGACACCTCAACCTTTTTAATGGTACTTTTGAACACCTTGATTTCACATAAGTGTGTTTCATGAACTCTTCAAGCTGACATGACAAAGGTTATGTGGCGCTTTCCTGAGATCCATTGAAAGGGCGACGTAAGGCTAAGAAACTGATGTCAGTGTAGTTACTATCCGTCAATCGGGTCCCCTCCGTACGCTAGACAACATTGTCAATCATACAGGAAAACCAATGTCAAAAGCAATTGAGAGAACAAAAAAAGAGAATTGAGAATTAAAGAATGTTTGATTGCATTAATGAAAGCTATTACAACGAATAAATTTACCACTAGTCTTCCAACCTAGATTATGGGCTACTTATAAGTTTACCACTAGTCTTCCAACCTAGATGATAAATGTCATCACTAGGCTCTTCCAAGCCATAGGATGTGAATTGCATTACACCCGCTTAATCTCAAATTAACCATTTTATTTCTAGCTTTGGTTATTAGATGGGAGTTAAATTTCTAAATCTTTATCATTAATGTTTTTCCTACCCTCTATTCCCTTTCAAGCAATAAAGGGCTAATAGGCACTATCAATGTTTAGCCACCATTGATATCATCAAAAATTGACACATCAATAGAATATATTAATGATAAATAATCTAATCAAGTATTTCAATACCCACTTATATTAAAATAACTATTAAGGTCCACATCTTAGCTAAATGATTTGATACTCATAATAAATGAAAACAAAATACTAAATAATAAATCATTCATTGTAACTTACAAAGTTGTTCAAATATGAAATTAATAAGTCAATATCTTTCACCAAAAGCTTCACACAATTAAAGATGGAATATATTTAATGTGGGAGACAAAATCTGAATTGAATAATGGTGTCCCAAAACCCTAGGAGGCTATTTATAGTCCCCCAAAAAATGTGCACACAATTTGGACAAAAGTATCTCTCCATCACAGGGTGCGAACCGCAAATTACGTCGCAGACATGACCTGCGATTCGCAGGTCTTGCAAAAACTTGTTCTTCAGTGGCTAATATGTGATTGTGGTCTGCGGTTCGCAGTCATGACCTGCGATGTCGCAGACCTTTCTCTTCTAAGTTGTTTATTTTCCATATCTCTGCATCGTTCTGAGGTTGACTTGCGGTCCATAGGCATGACCTACGGTTCGCAGGTCATGTTTTCAAACATATTTTTCTCCTTTTTACTTATTTTTCATCTCCGCACTTCATGTCCTACAAAACAACACATATCCATAAGAAACGACGTAAAATGTACTCTAGGAGTTACAAAAGCTTAAGTAAATGATATCGAATGTACCATAATTTCACGGTACATCAAATATATACATAATACCACTCCAAAGAATGATATTGTAACACCTCGTACTTTCGGACAATGGTTTGAGCATCTTGACGTATGCAAGTATAGAGCTTAAGTATATAAAAGGATGTGGTCAAGAACTAATTTAGGACTTCTCAAGTAGGACAATAATAATCGGTCAATTGACCACAAGGATCGACTACTTAACAAAAGTGATCGGCTAATTGTTAAATAGTGGGGGACAATGGTAGTAGGAATAATGATGTGTGGAATTTAAGTGCATTACCTAGGTGACTAAGGCAATGTGATTAATTGGTGGCATTAGCTAGAATAGGCTGGAATCATATTAAGTTTAGAGATGACATCTGTTAAGGGAAGCATTATCTCATTCCTTAACATTAAAGGAATGAAAATCAGCTGCTGGTCAAAACGTAATTCTCTACCAAAACATTCCACAAATGCTCCTTCTATATCATGAAACTTAGAGCCAAATTAGAGAAACTTTCTCATTAATTTTATGCATAACACAAGACAAGGTATACAAGCAGCAATATGTTTATTATACCTTTAAGCTTGGATTCGAGATTAAGATTTAAAAAGAGATTAAACTGTCATAGTTGTTTCCAAAAATTATAAATATTTATCGTGGTATATTAAGGAAAATCATTTCTTTCTTTTAGCATGTTCTATGTAACGATACGTAAACATAATATTGTTCTATAACTGATTCTACTCTTAGTAGTTAAGGATGTTCCTGTTATTAATTTCTATGTTAAAATCATGTCTAAATATGTTCATAAATCCTTATTGAGGTATATGAGAAAGATGTTGTTGTTCACAATGTTAGTGAAGGTACAAGGACATTATGTCACCCGATAAGTTCAGAATTTTTTATTGTCATTCATGCATAACATTTATGTATTACCGGAGACCATATATTGGGTATGAGAAAAGAGATACGGCATTGTATACGCAACCACCTGATCAACTGGTATATGATGATGATTATGCCCACAGAGGCCGATATGATATGATGCGCATGGGGAAGAAAATGCCCGATGAGGCATATATATATACCGCAATGTGCATGATATTTAGGTATTTACTACTGGTAGGTTGTTTCTGTCGGTTATTTCCGTCGGATGTGTTTGTCGACTGTTTCTGCCTCAGTTTATATTCATATCCCTGTTATGCAATTTTTCATACCTGACATACTCGGTACATTAGTCGTACTGATGTCCCTTTTGTCAGGAGACGCTGCATTTCATGCCCGCAGTTTCACATAGGCAAGACGACGATCCGCATTAGTAGGTTGTTAATTTAGCAGATATTGGAGCACTCCCCTTGTTCCACAGTGTCGGTATAATCTTGGTATGTTATTTTTACACACACACACACATATATATATATATATATATATGTATATATGTATGACGGGGCCCTGTCCTGACCTTATGATGTTGAATATTTTTGTAGAGGCTTGTAGATATTGTCTTGTGTGTGGAAGTCAAATATGGCATTGTCGGTCTTAGTATGTATATATACATATAAGTTGGGATTTTTGGTTAAGGTTTTACATTGGCCCTTGTGGTCCTTGCTTAATTACGATAAGACGTTGACTATATGATTAGTGATACCCGACAGGGAAGGTTCGGGTGCCCGACATAGCCCTCCGATTTGGGTCGTGACAAACTTGGTATCAGAGCATGTCTGCCCTAGGGAGTCTACAAGTCGTGTCTAGTAGAGTCTTGTTTATGGGTGTGTTGTGTACCACACTTATAAGCAGAAGGCTACCTGACATTTTGGGATGGTTACTTTTTCTTCTTGTTCTAGATCGTGCTTAGAGCTGAGTTATAAGAATTCCACTCTTAATCTGTCTCGTGTTTATGATTCCAGCAATGCCTACAACAAGGAAGAAATTCAAGAGTAGGAGGGCGCTGGATACGACTGCAGGTGAAGGTACTAGTCGATTGCCACCCACTAGCGAGTGTCAGAGTGAGACCCATTGTGTGACTTATTCGTATGATTCCCCGACTTCACCACCTCTAGAGGAGATTAGTGGGGCTACAATACCCCAGTTCCTCCACCTGATACTCCAGTTGAGGATCTTGATATACATAGTGTTGTACATTTATTGACTCGATTCGTGGCCGCTCAGATTCCCAATCCTTAGGATACAGCTGCTAGCGCGAGAGCTGAAGATTTCATCAAGCTAAACCCCCTGGTATTCACGGGATCAGACCTGAATGCGGACTCGCAAGAGTTTTTGGATCAGATATAGCGTACCTTGCTGGTAATGAATGCTACCGATATTGAGTCAATAAAATTTACTTCTTATAGACTGCGGGATGTCGCGGTAACGTGGTATGAGACATGGTTTCATTCCAGGAGACCTCGTGCTACACCAGCGGGATGGAGAAAGTTTTTCAGAGGCATTTCTATAGCATTTTCTTCCAGTCGAGCATCGACGGGCCAGACAAGATAGATTTCTACGTTTTGAGAAAGGCAACCTGAGTGTTCCAGAATATAACTTGCAGTTTAATTCATTATCCAGCTATGCTCCTATGATTATAGCTGAGATGAGTGATTGTGTACATATGTTTGTTACTGGCTTGGGGTCGCACTTGGTCAATGAGTGTCCTACGACTTCTCTAAATCCAAACATTGATATTGCTCGCATTCAGGCTTATACATAGAATCTGGAGGACCATAAAAGATAATAGCGGGTAGATCGAGAGCATGATAAGGGCCAGTATAAGAGGTCTCGATCCGTAGGTGATGTAAGAGAGTTCAGCGATGGACCCATGACACAACTTTATAGACGCCCATCCTACCCGACAGCTAGTGCATCATTACTATTTTCAAGGTTGATAGTTGATCGGTATGTTCAATCGAAACCAGGCCAGAGTACACAAGCGTCAGGGTCTTATTATAGAGGGAATTCTAGTCAGATGAGGTCGTCGTTGTCTCGATGCGAGCAGTATGGTAAGGCCAATTTAGGATTGTGCCAATAAGGATCAAATATGTGTTATTATTGAGGTGAACCTAGTTATATTAGGCGAGAATTCCCGACAAGAGGCGGAGGTATTAGGGCCCAGCCGGTCGGATCTGCAACAGCTTCATCACATTCAGTACACCCGTCAGGGCAAGATCATCAAACATCATCTAGTCGAGGCAGAGGTAGGAACCAGAATTACATATATGCATTGATGGATCGATAGGATCATGAGTCCTCATCTGATGTTATTACATGTATATTATCAGTCTTTTCACATAATGTGTATGCGTTGTTAGATCCAGGCTCCAATCAATCATATATCACCCATTTCATTGCCTATGAATTTGGTATGGAGCTTGAGTTGATAAGCAATCCATTTGTGGTATCTACACTCGTTGATGAGTCAGTAGCTGCTAGATGGGTCTATCGGAATTGTTCAGTATTAGTTTGTAGCAGATTTGGTAGAATTAGAAATGGTTGATTTCAAAGTTATTATGGGCATGAATTGGCTGGTATCATGCTATGCTAATGTTGATTGCAGAACAAAGATTGTTAGATTTCAATTTATAGGCAAGTCATTCCTTGTATGGAAGGGTAATACGACGACACAAAAAAGTAGGTTTATTTCATACCTTAAGGCAAGAAAGATAATATCCAAATGGTGCATATATCATCTTGTTCAGGCTAGAGATATCGAAGCCGAAGCACCTACTTCCCAATCAATTCTAGTGGTTAATGAGTTTCTTGATGTATTTCCAGACGAACTTCTAGGCCTTCCTCCCGAGAGGGAAATTGAGTTTGGTATAGTGATCGATGTATTTTATATACACCTTTTGAGTCATTTTTAGTTAGTCTTTTGCCCATTTTTGTACAAATACGTATCGTCTTAGGATATATTTTCTTTCTTTTGAGTCATAATGGTTTAAAGTGGCTCATTGGCGAAAAGGAGCGAAGAGGGCTTGAAGTTTGAGCTCAAAAGCTAGAAAGTTGTGAAGGCAAGAAAGTAGCGGCGCCTCCAACCAGCAGCAACAGAGCGCCGCGGCGCCCAAATTATAGAGCTGCAGAGTTTCGGTGCGCGCGCGATTCTGGCCGCGCGCCGAGGCGGGATTTCTGCCAATTTCGAATGGGAATGGGCCAAGGCCTGGAAGGAAACCTGGGAGATGAGTTGGAGGCTATAAAAAAGAGATTTTAGGTCAGAATAAAGGTTCCAAACCCTTGGCAATTCATCACAACCTTGAAGATCAAGATTGGAGACCACTTTTTGTGTAACTTCTTTATTTCTTTGTTTTATTTCTTTATAGTTTATGTTGGATATTAGTTTAGTTCTTGTCATGTCTATGGCTAGGAACTAACTTAATTTAGGGCTTTCCGTGTCAAATCACTTGAAACTCATTCTTATGAATTAATGCACGTTTTGGTTTCTATCATTGTTGAGATTTATTCAATATTTAGCTTGAATGTTTGGTAATTAATTGATCACTAGTTATCATAATCTATATGATTTCTAATCGAAAGTCGAAAGGGGAGATTGTGAATATGCTATAGTTGAATAAACATAGGTTAAATCGTGGACGAAAGTACCCCGATACTTGTGTAGTATTAATAGGTTATTGCTCTTAATCCTCCTTTATAGTCAATCTTATCATCGAAAGGTAGAAGGGTTCTATATTGGGGTTGAGTGTTTATATTACCTTAACAGGAGTATAAATGACTTAGTTAACCCGCTATCTCAAAATAGAAGAAGAACCATAATTAATTGCATTAACAAGTAAGATGAGCGGATAGTTGAGGAGATTTGGAAGCCCTATTTCCACCATATCTGAAGTAAAACAAAGTATTTTAGTTAGCATTCTTAATTATAGTTATAAACAATTTATCAATCATCGGTTACCAAATAGATACCATAGAATAGAAATTGATAATTGAACACTAATCCCTGAGGACGAGAACTCGGTCTTCTAGACTATATTACTTGTTACGACACGTGCACTTGCGTTAGTGTGTGCATAAATCTCGCATCAAGTTTTTGGCGCCGTTGCCGGGGATTGGCGTAGTTCAATATCATTTTATCTATTCTTAATTTTTAATTTGGTTTTTGTTTTTATATTTTTTTTTATTACTATATTTTTCTCTTTTATTCGTGAAACCAGTGTGCCGTGATCCGTTTGTTGATTTTGATCTGTTGCAGACATCTAGTTTATGCGAAGGAGAAGAGGAGCAGATACACTTGTTTCCTTCAACCCGGAAATTGAAAAGACTTGCAAACAGAACAGGAGAAACAGACAAATTTTGGCCTTAATAGCGATGGGGGGCGTGCAAAACAACAATGAGATGAACGAAGGGTTAGGTGATCATCAACCTAACCAAAGGATGCCCCGGAGATTGCCAATGGATGTAGAAGAGAGGTCAGTCCAAGCCGAGAGAGAAGCTTGGGAGATTATGTGTTGCCAAGGGTGAATGGAGCCTGGCGTGCATCGGACTACGATGTAGGAACAAATAATTTTGAAATCAAGCATGCGATCCTGAGTATGGTGCAGAATATTGTTCAGTTCGGAGGGTTGCCATCAGAAGATCCTCACATGCACATAGCGAACTTTTTTGGAGTTGTGTGCAACTTTCAAGGACAATGACGTTACTGACGATGCCATCCGATTGAGGCTCTTTCCCTTCTCACTCAGGGATAGAGCGAAAGTTTGGTTGAATTCCTTGCCCACAGATTCGATATAAACATGGCAGGAGCCGGCACAGAAGTTTTTAGCAAAGTTCTTTCCACCGTCCAAAGCCGCTAAGCTGAGAGGGGAGTTAAACAATTTTTATCAAGCTGATGGAGAATCACTCTATGAGGCTTGGGAGAGGTTTAAAGATTTGCAAAGGAAGTGTCCACATCATAACATTGAGTTGTGGAATTTGGTCCATATTTTCTACAATGGGCTAAGCGGGACCACCAGAACTATCATTGACGCAGCCGCAGGTGGAACTTTCATGAGAAAGACAACACACGAAGCTCATGATTTATTGGAAGACATGGCCACCAATAATCATGTAACAGAGGACAGAGGGGTGAGTGGTAGAAGAGCAATATGAGTCCATGAGATTGATGCCATCACAACATTAAATGCACAAGTTGCTCTCCTGACCAAGCAACTGCAACAAAACACAGTGTCAGTGAATGCAGTCCAAATGCCATTGAGTTGTGAGATGTGTGGAGGTCCACATACCTTTGATAGGTGCCCATCAGCTGATCCTAATAACATCTCGATCGAGCAATCAGAATGCCAAGCAGTAGGGAATTATCAAAGGCCCCAGAACAACCCCTATTCGAATACCTACAATCCAGGGTGGAGGAATCACCCTAACTTTTCATGGAGGGGTGATCAAGGGCAGCAGAACCAATTTCGAGGCCAGTACCAAAATCAACAACCATTCACTCAGGCCTCATCTTCACAACAATTCAGTGCACCTGCTCAACAAGAGAAGCCAGATGAGTTGAGAGCAGCCCTGTTGACACTCACCAACTCACAGACCTAGTTCATGGCAGAGACCAGATCCTCTATCAGGAATTTGGAGACGCAGGTGGGACAATTAGCGAAGATGACAAACAACAGGCCACATGTCACTTTGCCTAGAAATAAAGAGATGAACCCCAGAGAACAGTGCCAAGCGGTGCAACTGAGGAATGGAAAACAGTTAACGACTTACACCCTGTGGTTGAGCAGTAGATGCGAGAAAGGAGAAGGTTACTGAAGACCGCCTGATGTTAGAGAAAGCTCCAACACTCCCAGTGAAGGAATACACTGAGAGGATTCCTTACCCACAGAGGTTTCAAAAGAAAGTGGTTGATAAGCAATTCTCCAAGTTCTTGGAGATATTCAGAAAGTTACACATCAACATTCCATTCATTGAGGCATTGGAGAAAATGCCTACTTATTTAAAATTCATGAAGGAAATTCTTGGGAAGAAGAATAAGTTGGCGGAGTATGAGACGGTGGCACTGACAGAGGAATGCAGTGCCATCTTGCAGAAGAAATTGCCCCCCAAACTCAAGGATCCAGGGAGCTTCACATTGTCTTGCATAGTTGGCAGGGTTACATGTAATAGGGCCCTTTGTGATTTGGGGGCTAGCATAAATCTTATGCCCTTGTCTGTTTTCAAGAAGTTGGGTGTCACGACCCGACCAGGCGGCGGTGCCCTACACAGGCACCGTGCTGTATACATCGAGAGATAATCACGAACATACATGAAACTTATAAAATAATCATGAAATGAAATCAACAGTTAGCCGATAAGGCTACCTCCATGGATATATATATATATATATATATATATATATATATATATATATATATATATATATATATATATATATATATATATATAAAACATAACCAAAGCGATTTCGCTTTCCTTACAAGTGACCCACAACGTGATTACAGACCTTAAGAGTTTTTAACATAACAATCATGAGGGACAGGGCCCGCCATACCTCTGAATATACATGAATCTACAACCTCGTGGGAGGCCGTACCAAAAGATAAGCCTCGAGTAAATAGAGCTTTTTCCCAAAATCAACCGAGATCCTAAGAGCGATCACCAACGCTGTACCTAATACTGCGGGCATGAACGCGCATGGCCAGAAGTCGATAACAGGTACCGAATATAGAACGGAAATAGTAAACAAATCACAACTGTACAGAAAAATGACAGGGGCAAGTATATAAACAAAATAAATACCAGATCCTACCGTGTCATTTCAATCTCGTGAACTTAATCGTACCTTATTATCTTTTCCCATTTTTCAATAAAAGTTATAGTCACTTTCTTACGTACATACTTAGGAAAAATCATCAAGTTCATTACCATATAACTTACTTACCTTACATAACATAATCCGACCTTTTATGGAGGGACGCCTATACTGCCCGCCTAACTGCACGCGATAAAGTCACATAAGTCCGCCCATAAAGGTATCTCGCCCGACCCATTCTCGACGCGATAATGTCATATAGTGCGCCCATAAAGGTATCTTGCCCGCCCATTCTGGACGCGATAATGTCATATAGTACGCCATAAAGGTATACCGCCCGACCCATTCACGACGCGATAATGTCATATAGTTCGCCCATAAAGATATCTTGCGACCATTCACGATGCGATAATGTCATATAGTCTTCCCATAAAGGTATCTTGCTCACCCATTCTGGACGCGATAATGTCATATAGTGCGCCCATAAAGGTATATTGCCCCATTCACGACGCGATAATGTCATTATAAAATCCGAATTTAACCCAACGTACACGACTCTACTCCTTTAAAATGACTCTTTTTCAAATAAAACTTCCAAGATACTAATAACCGTAGTATCAAGTCATATCTACTTTTCAAGACAAGTCACAATACCTTTTAGAAATATATTTACAGGCTTCTAAATCAAGTGACTTCTTTCTTAAAAACCTTAAGCAATTGATACCTTTAAAACAATTTGCCCTTCTTTATTTCAAGTCATTCTTTGTTTATATTACTAGAGAAAACCATTCTCTTAACCTTCCATAAAGTTATTATAACCAACTTTCCATAAAGCCGTTATACTAACTTTATGCCTTAGACTAATTCATTCTTCTTATAACCAAGAGACTTATACTTTCAAATCAAGTTACATAACTTTAAAATACTTCAAGTCTATTAACTTTAAAAATCAAGTTTCTTAACTTAGAATTTAAAATCTCTTATCTTTAGAATATCAAGAAATTCATGCTTTCCAAATCAAGTATTCTATACATTTAAATCAAGTCATTTCTTCCTTTAAGAGTCAAGTCCCATAACTTGAAAAATAAAGTTTCTTAACCTTTTAAGAATTCAAGGTTCATAGTCTTAAAAACTTCATACGTAAACTCTTTTAAATTAATTAACATATACTTTGGTGCGTTGTGAATAAGTTATACTTATTTATAACGATCTTATTCAAGTAGCCATGATCTAGAAAATGTAATAAAATTTTGTCTTATCTTAGTTTCTATGCAGATGGAGAATTCTACTCATTTTAATATAATCAATTGTCATTACATTTTCCTTTATTAACGCTGCAATGGCTTGTTCGATACTTATTCTCATTCGTGCCGTAAAATTAGCCAAGTCAACTTGGCTCCAAATACCTCCTAACGACTCTTACCAACATCCCCCATAAGACTTGGTAAGAACTTAGGATAACCTAGACATAACTTTTACATAGAGTAAATCACATACATACCTCTTAACTTCTAAGAGTAGAAGGGAACATGAAATAATACCACATGTATATTCCATACATAGAATCATGCCAAAGGAAGGAAGAGGTTCACATACCTCGCGACGATTATCGACAAGTAGCAAAATGCTCCAAAGTACTATAACCTTGCTAGCTTTTCCACCCTTCAAGTAGAATACGCTACTCGTAGTACTTCAACCTATAATGGTCATAATATGTCTATTAACCTCTAGCTTCAAACGTATAATATTCTAAGTGTAAAATCTCCAAATTCTACGAAAAATCGGACAACACTTCCTTTGTTTCTACATACTTTTCCACCTTTTTCAAGGCCCGAATTCAATAACCAAACACGCCACATTTAAGGCTCAACAATATAGTTAACAATAGGGGACTACACGCCTAACAAGACGTGTAAAATTCCGCCCCACAATTGATACAAAACAATCCAACAATACCATGTCATTCTCGGCTACTTGAGGTACAACAACACAAATTCTTATCCAATTCCTTTTCAATCCAAGTTGTTTAGTATAACATGATATTAAGCCACAATTGATTATAACTACTACAATCTTCAAGTAGGTAACATGCGACAATTCTAATTAACGACCAAATTGTATTTCAATTTCAAATGGCTCAAATGTCATTTCGGATTTTGGCCACTACAATCCATATCACTTATAAATCTTCAATACAAATACTTCATGCTAGTTAAAAAGTAAGGCTACAACAATATGTAATCTTATACCACTTAAGAGAACAAGATTGTTACCTTAACGATCCTTAATTCACTTCAAGATCTGAAGTCGCTCCCTAGCAACTTAGATCCTCTCCTTGACACTCCAAACCGCCACTTGAAGCCCTTAGAAGATCACCAACAACTTTCCTTTAACTTTCAATCCAAACCTAGGAAAGCTACTAGGTTTTCACCTTGCGACTAATACGAAAATGATATTTTTCCGGGATCTTTCTATTGAGATACCCTTAAAATACCCTTAGGAACCTTGGTTTAAAGTGTGGAGCTTATTGAACAACAAACAATTTTTTTTTCTTGAAACCCTAGCCTTGGCCGAGAGCTCCCCTATAGTGTTCTTCAATTTCTAGAAAATTTGGCTAAGTGTGGAAGCTTGTCTTGCTACTAGTATGTATATATAACATAATGGAGGGTCAAGATTAGAACAAATGGGTGGCTTGGATGCAAAAATCTAGCCAAGTGGCCCTTTTGACTTAGTCAACATTATCAAGTTCTACTTGCAAGACTTAGTCATCTTCACATAGGTCAAATGACCATCTAACCCATGCCCAATTTCGTTCCAAGACCAACTAGGAGGGTGACACGTGTCACCCTCCATTCGTCACAACATTTCGTTTTCCGACAATTCCGATAAATTTTTACTAGTCTCAAATCTTAACATTTTTGAGTTCTTACATACGTCCTTATAAACATGTCCTGGAAATACGGGGTGTAAAATTCTTCCCCCCTTAGAAACATTCGTCCTCGAATGTTCTTTCGGAGCTCAATCTATCATTTTTCGGCATAATCTCATAAAACTACACTTAATGAAACCTAATTACGCCACGTATGGCCCTAATACCTCGCACACACATACATATCCATCCATCATGAGCCCAAAAGGGATTATCTTTTCGTACCTCTAGCCCCTTCTAGCATATATACATAGTCTCAATAATATCCGTTCATGACACTTAAACATACAACAACTTTATCATGCATACAAGTCTCTAAAGGGTCAAAGACATACCTGAAATCATATAGGTGGTTCAAAGGACCGCTAAAACTGGGAACTTCCACCACGACCTCTGCCACGGCCTGTCGGTGCATGAACATCCTGCCTAGCTATTGAAGGCGAAGAACCCGCAACTGATCCGATAGATTGTGCCGCCCCACTAGTGCCACCTCTATAAGGACACTCTCTTAACATATGGCCTAGACGACCACAAGAAAAACAAGCACCCGTACCGGCGCGACATATCCCAGAATGGAACCTACCACACTGGGTGCATTGAGGCAAAAATGGCCTCGACTGACTAGAAACCCCATCTCCCTGAGACCCTGAAGCTTTAGAGATCTGACCGGTCCCTGTATTCCCGGGGTTGTAAAACCCCCGCCGGAAAACTGTGGAGGAGCACTCGGTGCCGGCTGCAATGTAGACCTAGTCTGCTGCTGAGGCTGTCCGCCTAGAAAGTTACCACAAACCGGCCGCCCCGCCCTCTGGCCGGACGTGTCCGGCCGGTCCTCTCTCTCGCCTCGATCCTCGCATAAGCTCGCATCTCGGCAATATCCATACACGTGAAGGGCCACCCTGTGCATGCTGTAATCATATAACGGTCTAGCCCCATCACATAGCGGTGAACTATGTCCGCCATGTCAGCCACAATAGTATGCGCATACCTGGCCAACGAGTCAAACTCCAGGTTGTACTCCCTGATGGTCCTCCCATTCTGTCTCAATGACAAGAACCTATCAACACGGGCTCTCCTCATTTCAGGAGGCAAAAAGTGATCAAGAAAGGCCTCCGTGAACTCACCCCAAACTGCTGGAAGAACACCCACACCTCTAGACAACTCCCATGACTCAAACTAGTTCAACGCAATATCGCGTAACCGGTAAGAAGCTAACACGACTGACTCTGTCTCCGAGGCCCTAAGTACCTGCATATTCCGTAGAGTCGCGAACGAATTCCTCGAGGATCATCCTCGGATCTCGAACCATAGAACTCGTGGACTACAACCGGAAAATCTCGAATCCTCAAACCGTTTCGGCCAGGGTTAGCTACCGCCTCGCCGCCGCCCTATCACTATGCTAGTCAATAACCTAATCGCTCCCCATAATCTCTAAACTCGCCCCAGCTGAATCGAAGCTCGGGTATCGGAACCTCTGAGCCGCCGTTTCTCGCTCCTCTATCATCGCTGGCAGAATCAACTCGCCGTCGAGCTACAACCTCGTGCATAATCGGGCTCGAGTATCGTAACCTTCGTGGACCACTAGCAGCTCCGCGCCGCTTTCCCTTCGCCCCGGCCGCCTCCTGAGGCATAATCGATACATAAGAATAGGTCAGAGAGGATTCAACCTACTATGACAGCTCTACTGCACGATCTCAAAGAGAGAAGAATGGAAACCAATCCTAAATGTCCAGCAGCCTCACGATTATAGATGTGGTGCACAACACACCGATAATCAAGACTCTACTAGACACGGTGCAGAGACACTTTCCGAGGACTAATCGCTCGATACCACTTTTGTCACGATCCGACCAGCCACGATCGGTGCCCTACCGGCACCTGCATGGTATACATCGAGATAATCAACGAACATACATGAAACTTATAAAATAATCAATGTAAAATGAAATCAATAGGTTAGCCGATGAGGCTACCTCCCTGGATATATATATATATATATATATATATATATATATATATATATATAAAACATAACCGAAGCAGTTGCCTCCTTTCCTTTACAAACTGACCCACAACATGTGATTACAGACCTCTAAGAGTTTTTAACATAACAATCGTATGACAGACCCCGCCATACCCCTGAATATACATGAATCTACAACCTTAGGGGAGACCGTACCAAAAGATAAGTCTCCGGAGTAAATAGAGCTTTTTCCCAAAATTGAACCGAGATCCTAAGAGCAAGGATCACCAACCTGTGTACCTAATACTGCGGCATTTAACGCATCTCTCGGCGGTCAATACAACAAAATTTAATATGGAACGGAAATAGTAAACAAATCACAACTATACAGAAAAATGACAGGGGCAAGTATATAAACAAAATAAATACCAGATCATACCGTGTCATTTCAATCTCGTGAACTTAATCGTACCTTATTATTTTTTCCCATTATTCAATAAAAGTTATAGTCACTTTCTTACGTACATACTTAGGAAAAATCAACAAGTTCATTACCATATAACTTACTTACCTTACATAACATAATCCGGCCCTTTATGGAGGGACGCCTATACTGCCCGGCCCAATCTGGGACGCGATAAAGTCACATAAGTCTACCCATAAAGGTATCTCGCCCACCCATTCACGACGCGATAATGTCATATACCGCCCATAAAGGTATCTTGCCCGACCCATTCTCGGGACGCGATAATGTCATATAGTTCGCCCATAAAGGTATATCGCCGCCCATTCTCGGGATGCGATAATGTCATATAGTCTTCCCATAAAGGTATACCGCCGCCAGCCCCGACGCGATAATGTCATATAGTCCGCCCATAAAGGTATACCGCCGGCCCATTCTCGACGCGATAAGGTCATATAGTCTGCCCATAAAGGTATACTGCCCGACCCATTCCTGGAACGCGATAATGTCATTATAAAATCCGGGAATTTAACCCAACGTACTATTACGACTTCTACTCCTTTAAAATGACTCTTTTTCAAATAAAACTTCCAAGATACTAATAACCGTAGTATCAAGTCATATCTACTTTTCAAGACAAGTCACAATACCTTTTAGAAATACATTTACAGGCTTCTAAATCAAGTGACTTCTTTCTTAAAAACCTTAAGCAATTGGTACCTTTAAAACAATTTGCCCTTCTTTATTTCAAGTCACTCTTTGTTTATATTACTAGAGAAAATCATTCTCTTAACCTTCCATAAAGTTATTATAACCAACTTCCCATAAAGCCGTTATACTAACTTTATGCCTTAGACTAATCCATTCTTCTTATAACCAAGAGACTTATACTTTCAAATCAAGTTACATAACTTTAAAATACTTCAAGTCTCTTAACTTTAGAAATCAAGTTTCTTAACTTAGAATTTAAAATCTCTTATATTTAGAATATCAAGAAATCCATGCTTTCCAAATCAAGTATTCTATACATTTAAATCAAATCATTTCTTCCTTTAAGAATCAAGTCCCATAACTTGAAAAATAAAGTTTCGTAACCTTTTAAGAATTCAAGGTTCATAGTCTTAAAAACTTCATACGTAAACTCTTTTAAATTAAGTAACATATACTTTGGTGCGTTGTGAATAAGTTATACTTATTTATAACGATCTTATTCAAGTAGCCATGATCTAGAAAATGTAATAAAATTTTGTCTTATCTTAGTTTCTATGCAGATGGAGAATTCTACTCATTTTAATATAATCAATTGTCATTACATTTTCCTTTATTAACGCTGCAATGGCTTGTTCGATACTTATTCTCATTCGTGCCGTAAAATTAGCCAAGTCAACTTGGCTCCAAATACCTCCTAACGACTCTTACCAACATCCCCCATAAGACTTGGTAAGAACTTAGGATAACCTAGACATAACCTTTACATAGAGTAAATCACATACATACCTCTTAACTTCTAAGAGTAGAAGGGAACATGAAATAATACCACATGTATATTCCATACATAGAATCATGCCAAAGGAAGGAAGAGGTTCACATACCTCGCGACGATTATCGACAAGTAGCAAAATGCTCCAAAGTACTATAACCTTGCTAGCTTTTCCACCCTTCAAGTAGAATACGCTACTCGTCGTACTTCAACCTATAATGGTCATAATATGTCTATTAACCTCTAGCTTCAAACGTAGAATATTCTAAGTGTAAAATCTCTAAATTCTACGGAAAATCGGACAACACTTCCTTTGTTTCTACATACTTTTCCACCTTTTTCAAGGCCCGAATTCAATAACCAAACACGCCACATTTAAGGCTCAACAATGTAGTTAACAATAGGGGATTACACGCCTAACAAGACGTGTAAAATTCCGCCCCACAATTGATACAAAACAATCCAACAATACCATGTCATTCTCGGCTACTTGAGGTACAACAACACAAATTCTTATCCAATTCCTTTTCAATCCAAGTTGTTTAGTATAACATTATATTAAGCCGTAATTGATTATAACTACTATAATCCTCAAGTAGGTAACATGCGACAATTCTAATTAACGACCAAATTATATTTCAATTTCAAATGGCTCAAATGTCATTTCGGATTTTGGCCACTACAATCCATATCACTTATAAATCTTCAATACAAATACTTCATGCTAGTTAAAAAGTAAGGCTACAACAATATGCAATCTTATACCACTTAAGAGAACAAGATTGTTACCTTAACGATCCTTAATTCACTTCAAGATCCGAAGTTGCTCCCTAGCAACTTAGAGCCTCTCCTTGACACTCCAAACCGCCACTTGAAGCCCTTAGAAGATCACCAACAACTTTCCTTTAACTTTCAATCCAAACCTAGGAAAGCAACTAGGTTTTCACCTTGCGACTAATACGAAAATGATATTTTTCCGGGATCTTTCTATTGAGATACCCTTACAATACCCTTAGGAACCTTGGTTTAAAGTGTGGAGCTTATTGAACAACAAACGAATTTTTTTTCTTGAAACCCTAGCCTTGGCCGAGAGCTCCCCTATAGTGTTCTTCAATTTCGAGAAAATTTGGCTAAGTGTGGAAGCTTGTCTTGCTACTAGTATGTATATATAACATAATGGAGGGTCAATATTAGAACAAATGGGTGGCTTGGATGCAAAAATCTAGCCAAGTGGCCCTTTTGACTTAGTCAACATTATCAAGATCTACTTGCAAGACTTAGTCATCTTCACATAGGTCAAATGACCATCTAACCCATGCCCAATTTTGTTCCAAGACCAACTAGGAGGGTGACACGTGTCGCCCTCCCATTCGTCACAATATTTCGTTTTCCGACAATTCCATAATTCCGATAAATTTTTACTAGTCTCAAATCTTAATATTTTTGAGTTCTTACGTACGTCCTTATAAACATGTCCTGGAAATACGGGGTGTAACATTGGGGTTAGGTGAAGTCAAACCAACCACTGTGAGCTTGCAGTTAGCAGATAGGACAACAGGGGAACGATTGAAGATGTCTAAGTTAAGGTGGGAAAATTCTTCTTTCCTGCGGACTTCCTCATCCTTGATATGGAAGAAGATGATGAGATCCCCATCATATTGGGAAGACCATTCTTGGCAACCGGGAGAGCCCTAATTGATGTGGAGAAGGGTGAGCTGACACTTAGAGTGGAAAATGAAGAGATGGTGTTCAAAGTGTTCAAACACATCATTGAACCCCAACATGAGAGCATGTGCTTTAGCTAGCATCACAAGACATCACTGAGCCAGCACAAGCAAAAGCAAGGGAAATAAGTCCGCCAAAACAGGTAAGTAATGCTAAACTTCCTCTTGAAAAAAAGAGAAAAGGAAAAACAGAAGGAGGAAGCGGAAAATGTTGATGAAATGGATAGCCAGGGTTAATCTACCCTATGCCTCTTGAGTAAAGAACTTGCGTCCCGGCTAAAAGACGCACGACATCGCTACTTGGGAGGCAACCCAAGGTTATTTTATTTTTTTTGTTTTTGCAATTTAGTTTCAATTAGAACAGTCTCACGTAAGGTATCGTTTGCATGTTGTGATGACAGGTACAGGGCCAAGAATTTGGAGGACGAAAACGGAGAAATCAAAGGGAAAAAAAAAATCGGCTCAGCGCGCTAAAAGTCCGTAAGAGCTCGAAGTTCAGCCGCACGCTAAATCAGCGCCACTGCGCTGAAGTTCAGAGGTTGCAGAGCCAGCCGCGGCGCCAGGTGGCGCGCGCGACGGAAATTCTAAAATTTAAAGGAGCCCTAACCCGATTTTCCTCTCTCCAAATCAAAACCCAAGCCCTTCCTCTCTCCAAAACCCACGAAATTAACCCTTTTACCTAAAAATCTTCCACAAACTAAACTCAATCACAACCAAAGTACTTAAAATCCTTACACCCTTAACCATCTTAAACAACAACCCTCATTCCATTGCCTCAATACATCATTAGGAATAAGAAAATCTTGAAGAACACCGTCCAAGGTAACCTTTATCACTTTTCTTGAAATCTTCAATACAATCAGGGGAGGTAATAGGTGGGGAGGTGATTTATTGGTGGAAGGTGTGGTGTGTTGAAGTTGGGTGTGAGATTTCGCGAAAGATTATAATGGTGAGCATGGGTGTCAGGAGCTTGAGTGAAGTGTGGGGGTTGAAGAGTGTTGTAGCTGCTGATTATTGATTGATAGTGTTGGGTAATATCGTTAAAACAAAGGAAACGCTACGAAGTTTATCTAAAAATGTCTGCCAAGAAGAGGAGAGCTTCCACATCCACCTCCGTCCCTCAATATGATACTACTAGGTTTGTCAGTCAAAAAGCTGAAGATAGATATCAAAAACTTAGTACTAGACCCTTGATCCCTGAAAGAGGAATGGAGTACCAAAGGGAGTCATTTGAGGAAGGAGATGCCTATGAGCCTATTCGGGCGATGATAGAGGTCATGGGGTGGAGGAGATTTGTTAACCCAGAAAGAATAGCACCGCAGAACACTGTAATGGTGAGAGAATTTTATGCTAACTTTCCAGAGAGGGTGGATGGTAGATGCTTTGTGAGGGGATTCGATGACGCTGTGAAGTGGTGAATGTGCTATTAAAAACAGCTGATGTTGAAGAAAGAGGTGATGATCAGAGCTATTTCAGAACTTGGTCTAGAGACACCAACAGCATCGACTGGGATGTCGTCGCAAGCACAGTAATCTACCCTGGGGCTGAGTATGACATTGCAAGAAATGGATCAAGATGACTGAGCAGATGTCAGTTCATCAAAACAACCAAGGGTTGGTTATATTTCGTCAGTGCCCGCTTAATTTCATCGATGCACTTCACTATAGTGCCAACAGATAGAATAAAAATGATATATGGAATCATGTCAGGGAAGACGATTGACGTTGGGAAGGAAATATTGCAAAACATTGGAGAAACCAGTAGGTTGGTAACGACAGGTGGGTTGAGACATGGCTCACTTATTAGCAGCTTATGCTCCAGACATGGGGTCCCAACCCTACCCACTGATACATATGAGAAAGTCCAACCTCCTGTGTCATATGGGATAGTGCATTCCTTCCCAGACCCACTCCCTCCAGCAGCAACACGAAGGAGACCAGCACCAGCAACAACACCAGCAGCAGCAGCAGCAGAGGCTGCCATGGATGAAGATGAGCCTGAGACAGAGGCTCAGCATGAAGCGAGCAAAGAAGAACCCCGTAATTTGAACCTTCGCCTTATAATGGAGCAGTTGCTCATGAACCAGAGGAGGATGATGCAGAACTTTGACATAATGATACAAGGTCAACAGGACCTGAGGCAAGGACAACAAGAACTAAGGCAGGAGCAACAACAGTTGCACCAAAGATTTGATGAGATGAGTTCCTTGTTCAACCAGTGGTCCATGCATTATCCGTCGCCACCGCCACTACTTTAAACAAAGTTTGTAAGTTGTCATGTTTTATGTTATTTTTTTAGTCTTGCACACATTGGGGACAATGTGTGATTTAAGTTTTGGGGGTGTCTTATTTGTCTTAGTGTTTTCGAGTCTTTTTTATTTGTTTTAAGTATTTTTGAGTCATAATTTTTTTAAAAGATCATGCATGCTGTAGTTACTGGAATCGCCTAGTGAAGTAAGGTTGAATAATGTAATGGAATTAGAAGCAATCATCTAAACACTTAGGTTAGATATGCCAAAAATTCATGAAATCAGATTATTTGGGGTATCTTGTTTGACTTGTGCATTGTTTATGATTAAAACTATGTGTATGCTTGCTTGCTATTTGAGGCGAAATAGTTAGGATATGCATGTTAGGGAGATAACTCATGCATTTCTTTGTTAGCCCTTTCTTACCATTCTTTGCCGATACCTGACATTCAAATTATATCCCTAGTCAGCCCCTTTGAGCCTAAAAATAAGACATTTTCTTTGACACCCTATAATTCCATACTTGTGACATAAGTGAAAAATTGAGATGTTTGGAATATAAAGTGTTGAAAAAAAAGACAAAAGAGAGTGAACAATTTTTGATGCACCCTAATGAAAAAGTAATAATAAATAGGCAAAAGCCTAAGTTTGGGGGTGCCTGTTATTCATAATACACTTCATTCTCTCAAAACAAAAGAGGGGAAAGATATGTATGAAGTAAAGAAGGAAATCAAAAGAAAAGGGAAGAAATTAAAGCAAAAGAGCTTATGGTACATAAAATGAGCCTAAATGCCTATTTTTACCTACCCATGCTTAAGCCTACATTACAACCCTGAAAAGCCCTGAAGATCTCTTACATGTGTATCCATGATTAGTGGAGAATAGCAAGTAAACATGCCATAGGATTTTGAAATTGACATGCATAGTTAGGTATTCTTACTTCCATTGAGCATGATTAAATTGAATTCGCGAAATATCTAATTTAATGTGTTTAGAATGATAAAAATTCATGCTACATGTTCCTGCATATTATTCTGCTAACCTTCATGCTTTTCTAAGTAATAATGATGCAGCAAAGTGATGAGTGTCTTTGAGTCAGTCTATTTCCTTTTTCCTCTTGTCTTTAATTCTTTCTTTTTGACCTTTGCTCGAGGGTGAGCAAAGGTTAAGTTTGGGGGTGTTTGATCGGTGTATTTTATATACACCTTTTGAGTCATTTTTAGTTAGTCTTTTGCCCATTTTTTTACAAATATGTGTCGTCTTAGGATAGATTTTCTTTATTTGAGTCATAATGGCTTAAAGTGGCTCATTGACGAAAATGAGCGAAAAGAGGGTAGAAACAGAAGTTCCAGAGCTCAAAAAGCTAGAAAGTTGGCAGCGAGCAGCATGGCGCTCCAACCAAAGAAGCGCGGCGGCCAAATTACAGAGAGTCGCAGAGTTTTGGCGCGCTGGGCCAGGTGGCCGCGACGCCTAGGCGGTATTTTTGCCAATTTCGAATGAGAATGGGCAAAGGCCTGGAAGGAAACCTGGGAGACGATTTGGAGGCTATAAAAATGAGATTTTAGGTCAGAATAAGGGTTCCAAACCCTTGGCAATTCATCACAACCTTGAAGATCAAGATTGGAGACCACTTTTTGTGTAACTTCTTTATTTCTTTGTTTTATTTCTTTATAGTTTATGTTGGATATTAGTTTAGTTCTTGTCATGTCTATGGCTAGGAACTAACTTAATCTAGGGCTTTCCATGTCAAATCACTTGAAACTCATTCTTATGAATTAATGCACGTTTTGGTTTCTTCTTATCATTGTTGAGATTAATTCAATATTTGGCTTGAATGTTTGGTAATTAATTGATCACTAATTATCATAATCTATATGATTTCTAATCGAAAGCCGAAAGGGGAGATTGTGAATATGCTATAGTTGAATAAACATAGGTTAAATCGTGGACGAAAGTACCCCGATACTTGTGTAGTATTAATAGGTTATTGCTCTTAATCCTCCTTTATAGTCAATCTTATCACCGAAAGGTAGAAGGGTTCTATATTGGGGTTGAGTGTTTATATTACCTTAACAGGAGTATAAAACGGTTTAGTTAACCTGCTATCTCAAAATAGAAGAAGAACCATAATTAATTGCATTAACAAGTAAGATGAGCGGATATTTGAGGAGATTTGGAAGCCCTATTTTCACCATATCTGAAGTAAAACAAAGTATTTTAGTTAGCATTCTTAATTATAGTTATAAACAAATTATCAATCATCGGTTACCAAATAGATACCATAGAATAGAAATTGATAATTGAACAATAATCCCTGAGGACGATAACTCGGTCTTCTAGACTATATTACTTGTCACGACACGTGCACTTTCGTTAGTGTGTGCATAAATCTCGCATCATATAGATGTGTTGCTAGACACTTTGTCACGACCCGAACCTCAGGCCCGCGACTGGTGCCCTACCTGGGCACCCTTCTACACATTCATCCCAAGTAACCCGCGAAAGATAAAGATACTCATCATCATTTTTTTTAAAACAAGCAAAGGCAAAGCCGGCAAGGCCGCCGCTATATATATATAATCCAAAATGAAACTACACTGTACACGAGTCCAATCCCACATATGAATACATACCTCTAAGAGTTTGGACAATATACAATGACGGGACAAGGTCCCGCCGTACCCATAAATGTACAAAAACCTGTAATGAAAGGTCATTACCAAAATGATAAACTCCAGAACAATGGAGCTATCCTAAAACTTTGAGCAAGGATCCAACACTTGCAGATCACCAAACTGCGTACCTAAACATGCGACATGAACACAGCCCCCCGGAGAAAGGGGGTCAGTACAAAAGCTGTACCAAATATGTGAAACAATAAGTACTATAAATGAGATTATAACAGGCCAAAAAGATAACAAGAGACAAGTATAATAATCAAATACCAGTACACTGTGCCTTTTCAAAGTAAGAGTCAATTGTATCCTTTTTAAACTGAGAGTAATGAAAATCAACTATACTTTCTCAAATTATGAAAGTTTGTTCAAATAAACAAATAATGTCATGGGAGTTGAACCCGAACATTATACACAAATACTATCATGAGAGTTGAACCCGCAACATGGATACTCAATCCATGGAATAATACATGCAAATACTGTCATGTCACAATCAGGGACACCTACCCACAGAATATAACATCACTAAGCAATCCTATTCATGAGAATTGAACTTGCATTATGAAAGCATGCCCATGGAATTCCTCCATCACGGAAACATGTCATCATGGTACTATCAAGGTACTATCAATCGAATAGTTAGAACAACTTCTTTTTTTATAAAACCCAAAGTACTATCAAGAGAATGGATATACCTACTTTCATTTTATAAAACCCAAAGTACTATTAAGAGAATGGATATAACAACTTCCATTTTAGAGACTCAAAGTACTATTAAGAGAATGGATACAACAACTTCCATTTTATAAAACCCAAAGTACTATCAAGAGAATGGATACTTCCATTTTATAAAATCCAAGTACTATCAAGAGAATGGATTATAACAACTTCCATTTTATAAAATCCAAGTACTATCAAGAGAATGGATTATAACAACTTCAATTTTATAAAATCCAAGTACTATCAAGATAATGGATTATAACAACTTTCATTTTATAAAATCCAAGTACTATCAAGAGAATGAATTATAACAACTTTCATTTTATAAAATCCAAGTACTATCAATGAAGTATATAGAACAGCTTCTATTTCGGGAAATCCAATGTACTATCAATGAATTACATCATTAAGGAGTAGGATCCACTCACTTTATAAAAAGGAATCATGCTATAAGAAGAAATGATAGTTCACATACCTTATTGGCGACTAACCAACTCTACAATCTAGGATACGTCTCAATGTACTTCAACCTATAACAACAATAACACGTATATCAACACGTGCTTGCTAAAGTAGGTTAACACCAAGTAAAAGTTCTCCTTTTTCTATAGAAATTTGGGCAGCACTTCCCCTATAAATACACATTTTTCCACCTTTTCCAAGGCCCAAATTCAACAACAATCAAGCCCCATTTAAGGCACAATCAAAACAACAACCAAAGGGATTACATGTCTACTTGACGTGTAAAATTTGGCCCCTTAATCTATACAAAACATTCCGTAAAAACAGTCCACAATTCCATCAACAATAAGGGTAAAATGTGAAGCCTTTTAACACCCTTTACACCCTTATTCCTTAGGACTTTCTTTAGCAATTTTACCACATTAATCATGCATTTTGAAAACTGAATTTCCATCATATACACGCCACAAAACAGTCCATAAAAACTGCACGACAATATCCAACAGTTTTATAGATTCCACGGCCAACAACTACAATCCGATAACTCTTTCCTTAATCCTTTTATTCCAATTCAAGTTCCAAAACTTCTATATAAGTTATATCAACTTATTAACAACAATATTACTCCATTATAACATGCATAAGGTGAAGATAACAACAACACAACCAACGAAATCCAAGGGGACCCGAAACTGCCCAAGTCTCGGCCTCAACATTAAAAATGGCCCAAATACTTTTTATCCTTCATTCTTTTTAGCACAAGCTCATCTATACATTATAACAATAAGTAATAACCAATTACTTCAAGAGAAGGAAAAATATTTACCTTTTTCAAGCAAAAACAAATGTCCAAACAGTCCCTAGAGATTCGGCCCACAGTTTTCGTTTTTCTCCACTTCTTCAAGTTCCAATCACTTTCATGTATCCACTACAACCTTATATCCATATTCCCTTCACGTTTTACTTCCAAAAAGTTGATGAACAAGCTAGGTTTTCACACCAAACTTTCGGCCAAGACATGTTTTTCAAAGGTGGAGTATTAATCTTGGCTTAGCACTTGGTTTAGGAGTTTAATCTTGGAGAAAGAAACTAATCAAATCTTGTTGTTCAAGGCTATGGTGTTCTCGAGTTTCATGAGCTAAAGGGAGAAGATGATAGCTAAATGGATGAAGTGTGAAATGATCTAAGTCTTGCAAGACTTGGATATGTATAGCCAAGTGTATGGACAAGTGGAGTGGGACCCACTTGTCCTCCTCTTCTCTAAAATATCTATAAAGTGTATCATCTTGTAAGACAAGTGTGGGGTGACACGTGTCACCCTCCTATTGGTCCAAAATTAATTCTTCACAAAATAATTTCTATACTTGGCCAAAATATCTCAAAATCTCGTGAGCCACACAAAATTGTGAAATTTTTGGTGGGCCCCACATGACCAAATCCGAGACTTCAAAATCCAAAACTAATTCCTTAACTCCAATTAGGAGAATTAAACTCCAAGTTAATAAATTGTCGTCTTCACATTCTTTCGACATTTTCCTTAAGAAAATGTTATAACTCTTTCCTACCAAAATTCAAATCTTAAATCCTTAATAACGTTAACAATTAGTAGCCCTGGTATTACGGGGAGTAACAACCTTCCCCCCTTAGACACATTCGTCCCGAATGTTCATAGTGGGTCTCAAACTATACATATTCTGACATCGTCTCCTTACTATACCTATCAACAAATACTCCACAAAACCAATGATGTCACACACGATCACAATATATCACATGTATACACCAATGGACCTTCCATCTGAGGTCCATTCTCACAATACTTGAAGGTTGTAGTCCTTTCCAAAATGGGATCTTCAGACATTCCTTTTTCTTCCCGTACTAGGGATGACCCTGTCGTATTCTAAGCCATAAGCTATCACTATCTGAATCCTTCAGTTGGACTCCCACTCAACTAACTGATGTGTTCCCTCGTGTCAACTTCTCTTATCCGTCCTCACATTAGTCAAACTACTGGTTGGTGAATGATCATATTGTCTGCCTAGCTTTGTTTACTAACTGGTGTAAACTCTAATACTAGTAGTATCTCAATCACGAACACCTATGGACAATGTTACTGAATCTAAGGTGTGTGTATCATCAGAATTAACTCTCAGTCATGGTCTAAAATGAATCTCTCTCTTATCTCAAAGTATTTCTCACACTATCCTTCCACTCATTAGAGGTTCGTCACATTTGGCCAAAGTATTCCTATTGTACATCCTCTACTATCGGTCTTTACGCTGTTATGGGGTAATTACACCTTGTGAACCCTACACGACTATAGTTTCATTCACTTTATCATTCTTGTCAACATCCTTCACTCTACACATTACTTAAACAAAAATATTTCTACCTCTGATGGTCCTATCAATTCACATCCTACTAGCAACAAGGGGAATATATACGCTAGGGTGGAATCTGAATCTATCAATGCATGTATGACTCAAAAGGATCAAAATATACCTGTAACCCCATTCGATGATGCCTCTTGATCCTGCCTGGTAGCCACAACATCTATGCGGTTCGAAGGAGCGCCAGAACTATAAACTCCACCACGAACTCTACCATGGCTGGCTGACATCTGAATACCCCGCCCTGTGGGGCGCATAATTGTAGAGGAAGAGGAACCAGCCACCGATCCAGCAGGTCGAGTCACACCACCAGTGCCCCTTCTAAGAGGACATTCTCTCACCACATGGCCCGGACGGCCGTAATAAAACAAACATCTATACCAAAAAGGCATCTCCCCAAATGATGCTTACCACACTGGAAACACTGAGGGAAAAGTGGCCTCAACTGAGCAGATCCACTGCTTCTCTGAAAACCTGGAACCCTGGAGCTCTGACCGGCTCCTAAATACCTTGTGGGGTCCAATCTCCCACCTGCGAACTAAGGGGGTATGTTCTGTGTAGGCTGGGACGAATATCTCACTGGCCGAGGCCGCTTTCGTAAACTCACCGGATATCCAACCGTCTTGCCTCTTCTACGCTGGTTTTGCGTTGTCCTCTACCACTCATACATGCCTGCATCGCCTAATAAACCCCTGCTGACAAGTTTGCATCACCACTAGCCTAGTCAGTAATAGAACTGCATCCCTCACGGCCCTATAGTTTTCCTCGATCGGTGGAGGCTCAGTCTTGTGGGCCTCAAAACCGGTCAGGAAGAACTCACGATCATGCGGTACAATATTTGGTATAGACTGGGCATAAGCCCTAGTAACTCTTTAAGTCTGACTAGTAGCTCCCACTACTGATTTGCCCTTCTGGGCAATTGTTGCCTTTCTCGGAGGCATAGGTGTAACACAATAATACTTCAGAGAGTGATTATCCTAATAACACAGCTCTATTGCACGATCATAGAGTGAGAAGAATAGAAACCAAATCCTAAATGTCCTGCACACCGATAATCAAGACTCTACCAGACACGGTCTATAGACATTCTGAGGACTGACTGCTCTGATACCACTCTTGTCATGACCCGAACCCCAAGCCCGTGACTGGTGCCCTACCTGGGAACCCTTCTACCCATTCATCCCAAGTAACCCGCTGAAGAAAAATATACTCATCATCATTTTTTAAAAACAAGAAAAGCCAAAGCCGGCAAGGCCGCCACTATATATATATAAGCCAAAATGAAACTACACTATACACGAGTCCGATCCCACATATAAATACAGACCTCCAAGAGTTTGGACAATATACTATGAGGGTACAAGGCCCCGCCTTACCCATAAATGTATAAAAACCTGTAATGAAAGGTCATTACCAAAATGATAAACTCCAGAACAATGGAGCTATCCCAAAACTCTGAGCAAGGATCCTACACTTGCAGATCACCAAACTGCGTACCTAAACCTGCGGCATGAACGCAGCCCCCCGGAGAAAGGGGGTCAGTACGAAAGATGTACCAAGTATGTGAAACAATAAGTACTGTAAATGAGATTATAACAAGCCAAAAAGATAACAAGAGACAAGTATAATAATCAAATACCATTACATTGTGCCTTTTCAAAGTAAGAGTCAATTGTATCCTTTTTAAACTGAGAGTAATGAAAATCAACTATACTTTTCAAATTATGAAAGTCTGTCCAAATAAATAAATACTGTCATTGGAGTTGAACCCGGACATTATACACAAATACTGTCATGGGAGTTGAACCCGCAACATGGATACTCAGTCCATGGAATAATACACGTAAATACTGTCATGTTACAATCAGGGACACCTGCCCTCAGAATATAACATCACTAAGCAATCCTATTCATGAAAATTGAACCCGCATTATGAAAGCATGCCTATGGAATCCCTCCATCACGGAAACATGTCATCATGGAGAGCTAGTCCATGGAATAATATGGCGGAAACATGCCCATGGAATTCCTCTATCATGTAAGCATGTCCATGTAAATAATACAATAATGGAAGCACGCCCATGGAATTCCTCCATCATGTAAGAATGTCCATGTAAATAATACAATTATGGAAGCACGCCCATGGAATTCCTCCATCATGTAAGAATGTCCATGTAAATAATACAATTATGGAGTCGGCCCTCCAGTGAGGGACGCGGTGATGTGGGAATATAACACTTGTACGAATGACTACCATGAGCAAACATATGCAAGTTAAATAATCTTTGACTCTCATTAGAATAAAATGAATGAACTATCATTTTATAAAACTCAAGGCACTACCTCTTTCCTTTTAGAAAAACCAAAGCACTACCACCTCTTTCTTTTTAGAAAAACCAAAGCACTACCACCTCTTTCCTTTTAGAAACACCAAGGTACTATTAAAGGAATAGATAGACAACTTCCATTTTAGAAACTCAAGGTACTATCATTAGAATAGTTAGAACAACATCTTTTTTTATAAAACTCAAAGTACTATCAAGAGAATGAATATACCAACTTCCATTTTATAAAACTCAAAGTACTATTAAGAGAATGGATATAACAACTTCCATTTTATAAAACCCAAAGTACTATCAAGAGAATGGATTATAACAACTTCCATTTTATAAAATCCAAGTACTATCAAGAGAATGGATTATAACAACTTCCATTTTATAAAATCCAAGTACTATCAAGAGAATGTATTATAACAACTTCCATTTTATAAATCCAGTACTATCAAGAGAATGGATTATAACAACTTCCATTTTATAAAATCCAAGTACTATCAAGGAAGTATATAGAACAACTTCTATTTCGGGAAATCCAAAGTACTATTAATGAATTACATCATTAAGGAGTAGGATCCACTCACTTTATAAAAAGGAATCATGCTATAAGAAGAAAGGATAGTTCACATACCTTATTGGCGACTAACCAATTCTACAATCTAGGATACGTCTCAATGTACTTCAACCTATAACAACAATAACACGTATATCAACACGTGCTTGCTAAAGTAGGTTAACACCAAGTAAAGGTTCTCTTTTTCTATAGAAATTTGGGCAGCACTTCCCCTATAAATACACATTTTCCCACCTTTTCCAAGGCCTAAATTCAATAACAATCAAGCCCCATTTAAGGCACAATCAAAACAGCAACCAAAGTGGATTATGTCACGACCCGACCCCGGGGCCGCGACTGGTGCCCTATCGGGGCACCCTGTCATGTACACATCAGAGAATAGCAGCGGAACATACATAACACATAACTTATAAAAAGGTAAACATCGACCACCGATAAGTGCCTTCCATAAAAAAACATACTTAATCGTATACAACTTATTCTTACAACCAAACCACAAACGTGACTACGCACTCTCAGAATAACAATCGTGGCGGGACGGGGCCGCCATACCCCGAATGTACAAAAGTCTATAACCTCGTGGAATCATACCAAAAATACAAAGCCTCCGAGAGATGGAGCTTTCAAGAAATGAGCAGTGATCCTAAGAGTCCGGATCGCAAGTTACGATCTCGACTGCGGCGTACGCAACCCCGAAAGAGGTCGATAACAGTACCAAGTATGTGGCGAAAATATCGTAATGAAATCATAATAGCATATATAAAGCAGAGACATGTATGACCCAAACTACATTATACAACATATACGCAGCCGTGTCAAGTCGTGGACTCACGCCTCTAAGTCATCACTCAAATATAGCCATAGGTCGTACGTAATATCAATCATGCCGTGGAATTCCTTCCTCACCGCCGATCATGATATAACAACACTAAGGAGCACATGAACACTAGATCCCACTGTTTCATCGAACTGCAGGCAAGTACGAAGGCATAGCTACAGATCCACTGCATCCTCAACCGACCGGGGCAAGTACGAAAGCCAGCTACCAGATCCACCCGTACAAACAATACTATACCTGAATCACGAAGCTGATCGGGGCAAGTGCGATAGCCTCTACCAGATCCACCCTGCGTCACATCGGCCGGCAAGTACGCAGCTAACCACCGATCCACTGCATCACACAACCGCCTAACACCGACGGGCAAGTACGAGGATAACTACTAGATCCACCTGCGTGATCGCGATACCTCTGGAGAGCTAATCCATGGAATAATCATCAGCAGGAAACGAACCCTCATCGTGGCGCGTACGTGGAATCCTCCATCACTGACGGTACGCCCAATATAGACTCATAACTACATGCTTTTAATTCGAATTGCAATACCTTGTCCTTACATAAACCAAAACAATTACCATGCATTCTTTTCACATAAACCAAGAGAATTCTTATTTAAGCAAGCCAAAGTACTATGTACGTACATTCTTTTCGAAAGCCTCCTTTTTATGTAAAATCCAAGATACTAACACCCGTAGTATCAAGGCGTATCTATTTTTCAAAGTAAGTTACTACACCTTTAGAAAACTCGTTTCAAAGCTTGAAACCAAGTAACTTCAATTTTTCACAATCTAGACAACTTATGCTCCTTAATCAACATAGACGACTTTCATAACCTTCCATAAAGTTATTATAACCAACTTCCCATAAAGCCGTTATACTAACTTTATGCTTTAGAAATTTAAGACATCCTTATCCTTTCATAAGGCCGTTATAACTAACTTCCCATAAAGACGTTATAACTCCTTATAAACCATTTCGTTCTTTTACTAACCAAGAGACTTATACTTCAAACAAATTCATACAATTTTCAAAATACTTCAAGCCTCTTATCTTTTAGAATAATTCAATACTCAATACTTTCACACCAAGTACTTTATAATTCATTATGTCAAGAAATCCTTGTCTACCTTATTTAGGATAAACCACTCCTTAAGAACAAGCGGGTTAACTTCTTAACCCAACCACTTAGACATTTTCTTAAAACAAGTCAAGTATAACAAAAGGATTTACTTCATTTAAAACACGTACGTCTACCGTACTATATAGTTATAACTACTCATGCTCAAGAGGTAAGAAAGTTTCCACATACCTCTTCGGTCAATCCACTTGCTAAGCTCAAACTACCGCAAGTAATATGCCAACCTATAATAACCATGATACGTTTATTAACCTCTAATTTCAATGCAGAAATAATCTAAGTTCAAAGTCACTAAATTCTATGGAAAATTGGGCAGCATTTCCTTTGTTTCTACATACTTTGCCACCTTTCTCAAGGCCGAATTCAACATCCAAATGCCACATTTAAGGCTCAACAATCCAAACATTTCAAAGGGGATTACACACCTAAACTTGGGTGTGTAAAATTCTGCCACAAGGTAAAACAACTAACTTAACAAGTCTAAGGTAGTTTTAGGCTACAACATGCTCACATAATCTTCTTAACCAATTCTTTCATATCCAACCCATATTTCTTACATGCAATGAATCTAAGAGCATTATTTACTACTACAAATCCCTTCTTCTTCACATGCAACACAATAACTAGCTACAAGAGAAGAAATGTTACCTTTAGAGCTTTAGCCAAAATTATTCCAACAACTTTGCTAGCCTCCTTTCCAAGAACACCACCACAACAACTCCTACAAGCTAGCCACAAGCTTCCTTCTTGTCCTTAACTTTTCAGATTTTTCTTAGGCTTTGAATTCCCCTTGGAATTTTAGAGAGAAGTGAGAGCTAATTTAGAGAGAGAGAGGTTTGAAAGATGACCAAGTCTTCAAGACTTGGTCAATATAAGGCATGCAAGAAAAATCAGATGGGGGGGGGACACTTGTCACCCTCCCATGGCCTTTTTAAAAGAGAAAATCAGATTTTCCTAAGTTTTCCGCCCAAAATTCCCGCCTCGGCGCCACAAACCTCCACACTTCTTCGATCTTCGCGCGACCCTGCTTCCCGGCGCCGCGGCGCTGCAACTTCAGCGACCCCTCAGTATATCCGGCGCCGCGGCCCTGTCGCTTCTATCTGAGACACATTTATGTCCGTCTGCGCACTGAACTTGTAACTCCCATAACTTTCTACTCCGACGTCCTATTGACGAACGATTGGTTGCGTTGGAATCTAGACTCAACGAACTACACCCTGGGCCTTTGAAACAATTAGGAACTCTCAATGTATCGGGTCATAACCCGCCTCAAAGTTGACTAAAACCCATCCGGAACAATCCGTCAACCTATCTTTTGAAAATTTTGAGTCTTACTCCCTTTCGTACGCTCTCATGCGCATGACCTGAACTACGGGGTGTAACAGATTACACGCCTACTTGACGTGTAAAATTCGGCCCCTTAATTTATACAAAACAGTCCATAAAAACAGTCCACAATTCCATCAACAATAAGGGTAAAATGTGAAGCCTTTTAACACCCTTATTTCTTAGGACTTTCATTAGCAATTTTACCACATTAATCATGCATGTTGACAACTGAATTTCCAGCATATACACGCCACAAAACAGTCCATAAAAATTGCACGACAATATCCAACAATTTTATAGATTCCACGACCAACAACTACAATCCGATAACTCTTTCCTTAATCCTTTTATTCCAGTTCAAGTTCCAAAACTTCTATATAAGTTATATCAACTTATTAACAACAATATTACTCCATTATAACATGCATAAGGTGAAGATAACAACAACACAACCAACGAAATCCAAGGGGACCCGAAACTGCCCAAGTCTCAGCTGCAACATTAAAAATGGCCCAAATAATTTTTATCCTTCATTATTTTTAGCACAAGCTCATATATACATTATAACAATAGGTAATATCCAATTACTTCAAGAGAAGGAAGAATTTTTACCTTTTTCAAGCAAAACAAAGTCCAAACAGTCCCTAGAGATTCGGCCCACAGTTTTCATTTTTCTCCACTTCTTCAAGTTCCAATCACTTCCATGTAGCCACTACAACGTTATTTCCATATTCCCTTCACGTTTTACTTGCAAAAAGTTGATGAACAAGCTAGGTTTTCACACCAAACTTTCGGCCAAGACAAGTTTTTCAAAGGTGGAGTATTAATCTTGGCTTAGCACTTGGTTTAGGAGCTTAATCTTGGAGAAAGAAACTAATCAAATCTTGTTGTTCAAGGCTATGGGGTTCTCGAGTTTCATGAGCTAAATGGAGAAGATGAGAGCTAAATGGATGAAGTGTGAAATGATCCAAGTCTTGCAAGACTTGGATATGTATAGCCAAGTGTATGGACAAGAGGAGTGGGACCCACTTGTCCTCCTCTTCTCTAAAATATCTATAAAGTGTATCATCTTGTAAGACAAGTGTGGAGTGACATGTGTCACCCTCCTATTGGTCCAGAATTAATTCTTCACAAAATAATTTCTATACTTGGCCAAAATATCTCAAAATCTCGTGGGCCACACAAAATTGTGAAATTTCTGGTGGGCCCCACATGACCAAATCTGAGACTTCAAAATCCAAAACTAATTCCTTAACTCCAATTAGGAGAATTAAACTCCAAGTTAATAAATTGTCGTCTTCACATTTTTTCGACATTTTCCTTAAGAAAATATAATAATTCTTTCCTTCCGAAATTCAAATCTTAAATCCTTAATCACGTTCTCAATTAGTAGCCCTGGTATTACGGGGTGTAACACACTCATCCGATATCTATTCCTCCTTATAGAATGGTTCCAATTGAATTTGAAGAATTAAAGGAGCAATTAAATGATCTGTTTGAGAAAGGCTTTATTACTCCCATCATATCTCATTGGGGTGCGCCAATATTATTTGTACGAAATAAAGATAGTTCGTTACGGATGTGTATTGACTATCGGTAGCTAAACAGAGTCACTATCAAGAATAAGTACGCTCTTCCCAGAAATGATGATTTTTTGACCAGTTACAAGGTGCAAAATGGATCTCGAAGATCGACCTAAGGTTGGGGTACCATCAGCTAAGAGTTAAGGAGAAGGACATTCCGAAGACAGCTTTCAGGAAAAGGTATGGGCACTTCGAGTTCTTAGTAATGTCATTTGGACTCACAAATGCACCGACGACATTTATGGATCTAATGAACAGCGAGTTCTGCCCATTTCTGGATGTATTTGTGATAGTATTTATAGACAATATTCTAGTTTACTCTCACTCGGAGGCAGAGCTTGTAGATCATTTGCGGACAGTATTACAGATGCTCTAGGATCATAAGTTGTATGCTAAACTCTCCAAGTGTGAGTTTTGGCTGAATTCAGTGGCTTTCCTTGGTCATATAGTATCAGATAAGGGTATAAGAGTTGACACTCAGAAGATTGAAGCGGTGAAGAATTGGCCGAGACCCACAACTCCATCGGTGGTTCGCAGCTTTTTGGGCTTAACCGACTATTTATAGAAGGTTTGTAGAAGGGTTTTCTACCATATCAACACAATTAACAAAATTGACACAAAAGGCCATAAAGTTCCAGAGGTTCGATGCTTGTGAGCAGAGCTTTCAAAGTTAAAAGACAGACTAACATCGACACTAGTTCTTACTCTCCCAAAAGGTCCAAAAGGCTACATTGTGTATTGTGATGCCTCAGGAGTAGGTTTAGGATGCGTGATAATGCAACATGGTAAATTAATTGTCTATGCTTCAAGAAAATTGAGGAAACATGAGAAAAACTATCCGACGCATGATTTAGAGTTGGTCGTTGTGGTCTATGCATTGAAAATTTGGCTGCACTACTTGTATGGTGTTCATGTAGACATTTTCACGGATCATAAAAGTCTGCAATGTTGTAGCAGACGCGCTCAGTCATAAGTCGATGGTTAGCTCGATTATGGTTCAGATCAAGAAGAAGGAGTTAGTAAGTGTTGCGATATCTCTAGAAGCTTACGCAAGTGTACGTATTATTCCAAGTAATATAGTCTGTAAGACCGAGTGTATCGTCCATAGCGACTGGTTTATTAAGTACCGATTATCTATCCTATGGTATCTATTTGGCAATCGTTCTTTTGTTTGATTTATGACTAAGTGCAGAAAATAAACTAAAGATGATTATACTTTGGGTTTATAACAGTTATGAAGGAAATAGGGTCTCAATCTTCTCAATTATCCACGCTTTCACGTGTTAATACAATGCTAACTATTCTTCTTCTTATTAAGATAGCAGGTTAATTAATCTGTCATTATATTCCAGTTAGGACATACAAGAGCTCAACCTAGTGCAGAAACCTTCTATATTTCTATGATAAGTTTGAACACATAGGAGGATTTAGAACAATAACCTTTAAATTCTACACAAGTATCGGGGTACTTTCGTCCACGATTTTAACCTATGTCTAGACAATTACAGCATATTCAAATCTTACCTTTCAGACTTTTGATTCGAAATTATATAAGTGATGACAATTAGTAGCTAGTTAATTATCAAGCAATCATAACAATATTGAATAGATCTTAATACGCTGAAGAAGAAACCAATAACTAATGCATTAACTATATGAAATAGCTTCAAGAAGATTCGATGGAAACCCTACTAAAACATTTAGCTCCTAAACATTTTCATGTCAAGAACTAATACAAAATCCAACATAAACTGAAATAAAGTAAAGGAAAGAAAAAGAACTTGAACAAGAGTCTCCAATTGTAGCCTCCTTCTTGCCTCCCGAAAGTATGAATTGTGATATGGTATATGATAATGAGCAGGGTTTTGGAATTTTATAGTTGGGAAAAGTTGCCTTTCGGACCATAAAAACCCTCTCCAATTTCAACCCAACTTTTCTGAAAATACGCGTCGGCACCGCGGTGCCTTTACCTAGAACGGCAGTGCTAATTCCTCATGAAATAACTGTAGCTGAACCCCTGAATGTAAATACCTACAACGACAGGGGACTATACCAAGATAAGCCTCCGGAGAAACGGAGCTTTCCCAAACGCTGAACTGTGACCCTAAGAGCGAGGATCAACGACTGGTGTACCTTTACTGCGGCGTGAACGCAGCCCCGGGCGAGGTCGACAACAGTGCAGTATGTGAAATCGAAAATAAATCACGTAAATGAAATCATAGTAGTCTATATAAAGCAGAGACATGTATGATAACCAAACTACGATTCACAATAAATAGCGATCATGTCAAGTTAGGGACTCACGCCTCAAAGTCATCACAAGAAACCGTGCGGGTAAATGCGAAGGCATAGCCGACTACTAAGACCTCGCACTACAAATGCCATAAAGCGTATCACGAGGTCTTTCTGATCGCACCACATGATCGGCGGCCATTTGCGCGCAGATCAATGTGCGTGTCTATCCACGGAACTCTCGCACTCCGCATAGGTCACACATGGACCGCGCATAAGGTATTCCTCGAATCATGGTCCTGACCGCTGAGGTACACCCCGCATCGGCGCTTTAACGCTTCGGTATCCGCGCAGGCTCCGCAACCCGCATAGTCTCAAAAGACCGCATAGTCTCAGCGGACCGCATAGGAATCCGCGTCGGGCTAAACACGGAATGATCAATCACGAGCTACCGCGCTCGCGTAGTCACAAGGATCGCATAGCCGTATAGACTCGCATCGGGTGGCAAGCCCTCGGTATAATAAGTCAAAGGGTATGTGATATAATAACAGTACAACGGGCTTAACGTTTAACAACGTAAGCACAACAAGAATGACCCCTTACATCATGATCATACAAGATACTAACACACGTAGCATCCTAACATGTTTACTTATCACGCCAACAAGAAAGTATTTACAAGGCTATCTCAAACCAACACAATCGAGTTATTCACACAAGGTACTTTATGCTAACAAGTTGGGTATATCATCCCTAAAGTACTTCCTACATTAAATCTTTTAAAAGATCCGTTGCTTTCACATAAGTCACACAATACCCGTAGTATAAAATAGAGTATCTTTTTTTCAAGAAACCAAAACACTTACCTTTGTAAAATCAAGTAACAACATTATTTTCCAAACGTTGAAGTTTGCTTAATTTCAAATGTTCACGTTTCTTATTTTAGAAAGGTTTAAATCGTTCATATTATTAACCATATAATAATATAATCCTCTTTAGAACAACCCGAGAAACATATGCCTTATATGTGAGTAGGTTATTCTTGTTCATAATCAACCTTATTAAAGCAGTCGTGATCTAGGAAATGTAATATCATTTTGTCTCATCTTAGCTCCTATGCAGATGGAGGTTTCTACTGGTTTTAATAATACTTCATTAGTCAAAACATTTCCTTTTATTAACGCTGCATGGTTTGTCGATACACATTCGATTTCCAAAATCAAGAAACATTAACCCTTTTAAAACCAAGTACTCATTACTCACGAATGAGGTTTCACACAAAATTCACATAATTCATTTAAGTTAAGTCTCTTATCTTACAAGATCAAGTCTCTTAACTTCTAAAAATAATTAAATCATTCGTTTATTTTTCTTAAGCCATACCTAACTTCCCATAAAGCTAGTATGACTCTTAAGATTTTAAAACCAAGTATTACTCTTCTTCTAAAGCAGTTCTTAATTCTCTTGAACTACTTCAAGATTATTATTATTCGGGCTTAAGTCAAAAGACATCCGTATAACTACGTTCAATTAACACACGACGTCACCGTACTATATAGTTATACACATATCATGCTAGGAGAGATAGGAAGAGGTTCGCATACCTCGCGACGATTATCGACTATTAGCAAATCGCTCCACGGCTATAACCCGCACTTTGGTCCACCTTCTCAAGTAGCACATGCTACTTGCGGAACATTCAACCTATACAGTTACACAAGTCTATCAAAGTCTAGACTACTGGTAGAATAAATCTAGATGCAAGATCCTACGGAAATTGGGCAGCCCTTCCCACCCGCCAAACTACACAAGTCATGAATACGCCTGCGTAATTACTGATTCTCTTTCTTTAAATTGAGCTTAAGTCCAAGGACATTGCCACAACACTAAGTTCAGTTCTATATATAGTATACTTCAACTATATATTCTAACAACATGTAAACTCCAATTACAATAGGACAAGATAATTACCTCGATAAGCCCATAATTATCCAAGTATAAATGTCGATCTGGGCAACGTTTAGCTCGACTCAGGGCTCCAACCCGCTCTAAACCACCCTTAGAAGTTCTAACCAACTTCTACATAATACTCCAACCGACTATGGAGATTTCCTGGGTTTCGGTTTTGTGGACCGGAAAGTATAATAGTATTTTCAGCCAGATAGGTATAACCTTAGAATACTACAAGGTATACTAAGGTAATTTGGGCATTATAACAATACTTTTGAGAGTATTTCTACACCACAAAGGGGGTATTATACGAAAGCAACTAGGCAGTGGGGTACCCCACTAGCACCACTAGGAGGGTACCCTCGCCAAGGCCTCAGGAGAGGAGGCCTCTCGGCGAACTCAACACACAAAGGGGAGAAAGAGAGCTTTCAAGACTTAGGCAAATTTATGGATGAATTAGTCTTCCAAAGGGGTGGGTATTTATAGGACAAGCGAGGCCAACCAATGGCCAAGATCTTGCCAAGTGCATAGCAAGTGTAGGGCGAAGATCTTGCCAAGTGCACACTAGCCAACTAACACAAAATATCCTACCAACCTCGACCACGATGGCCATACTTTCCACCACTATTACCGCTTAAGGTGTTCCAATGAGAGGGTGACAAGTGTCGCCTCTTGTTGGTCCAAAATGTTTCGTCTCTCGGAAAAATCCGCAAAAATAAAAATGACATAGCCGAATTTTCCCTACGAAAGTCGTGGAAACGTTTAGTCAAAAACGACTCTAATCGGTGTTGTGAACAAAGTTAATTCGCCAAGCCTATGTAAAAGTTCAAATTTTTCTACGCACGCCCCACGCATATACGGAAATACGGTATAACAAATACTAACTAAAAAGGACTCAAAAGTGTATACAAAATACACTTAACAAATACCCCCAAGTTGGGATGGGTCAAGTAGTTATAGCAATGCGTCTTTAAAATCATGGATGAAAGTTGGGATAATATGTTAGAACATACATAGCATGAGTAATTAGCAATCTAAAATTTCAACTTAGATATTTTGCAAATTCACTTAGATCATGATCAATTGGAAATACAAATATCTAACCTATGCATGTTAATCTCACTCCATCTTTCCCAAACGCTATAGATCTGTTTACTTGCTATTCTCATCTAGTCATAGACATACATATTAAAGATCATCAGGACTTTCACTGGTTGTAATGTAGGCTTATGCAGGGGTATGTAAAAGTAGATATTTAGGCTCAATTATGTACCATAAGCGTTTTCATTTAACTCATTTTCCTTCTTTTTGACTTTCTTTTCAATTTCATACCTATTTTCTTCCCTCTTTTCTTTTGAGATAATGAGATACATTATAAATAACAAGCACACTCAAACTTAGATTTTTGCATATTTTTCATTTGGGTGCATCAAATTTATACTCTTTTTTTAATTCTTTTTCAACACTTTTCATTTCAAGAGTTTTCAAATATCACTTGTGGCACAACAAAGGAATCACTGGGTGTCAAAGAAAGATCTTATTTTAGGCTCAAAGGGGCTGACTGGTGATACAATTTATATCAGGATAGGTAATGAATGGTAAGAAGGGTTATCAAAGAAATGCTTGAATCATTTCCCTAAACATATATATCTTAACTATTTCGCCACAAATAATAAGCAAACAGATTTTCTAAACATTTTTTAACCTTTCTTTCCATAACTGACACACATAGACTAAGCACAAATATCCCAAATAATTAGATGTCATGAATTTTTGGCATATCTAACTTAAGCACACAGATTTTTGCTTTCAATTTCATTACATTATCCACTTTATTCACTCAATATCGTTAGCAACTACAACATGCATGATCCATAAAAAAATTATGACTCATGAACATATAAAACAACAAAAAGACTCAAAACAAAATAAGACACCCCCCAAACTTAATCGACACATTGTCCCCAATGTGTGAAGACTAAAAATAAAGGGACAACTTACTGACACAACACATCGATCATAACAGAGGTTTGGGAGGAAGACCAAATTACTGTGCACAAAGCCGAAAGATGCACCACAGTTTTGCTCCAAGCACCGCGGTGCTAATTGTCGAAAAATTCCAATGTCTTCAGTTTTCTGCATTGTTAACCATTCGCCCTTCGAAGTGAGTCCTGCCCTTCATCTGTTATCCAAAAAACACTAGCATACCAGATCGTGAGACTATTCAAGATAAAATAAAACAAACTGAAACAAAAATTGAAATAACATAATTAAAACATTTGGTTGCCTCCCAAGTAGCGTTGTCTTTAACGTCTTTTAGCCGGACGCAGGTTACTTACTAATTCAAGGGGGTAGATTGTCCCCTCCGCATATCCATTTTAGCACCATTCTCTTTCTCCTCATTCTCTTCTTTTTCACAGTTCTGATTTCAGAAGAGTTTAATTCTTTTTCATCAATAGCTAGTTCAGAAATCTTACCATCAGGTTCTCAATGCTGCTTTGGTGGTACCCCACAAGCATCGGTACTTGTGAGGCTTTTCTTAGGCACAATCTTATCCACTACCCCAATAACAAAACATCTAGCATCGACTTGAGGTTCAGTGAGCTGCTTGAAAACTTTGAATATCATCTCCTCACCTTGTACTTAAGTTTTAACTCCCCATTTTCAACATCAATGATGACTCTCCCTGTGGCTAGGAATGGTCTTCCAAGGATCATGGACATATTTTCATCTTCATCCATGTTAAATGGTTTGAGGTAGTCAAGTTTCCTCAACCTTTCTATCCTTGTTTGATTGATATGACCAAGTCTACAATGTCACAGGTAGGTAGAATTTCTTTTACTTATTTTAGCTCGTTTGTTTTGTATATTGAAAAAATTTCGACTACAGTTTAGTATATACAATCCATTCACAAGAGGCACAATTCCAAATACAACATCATTAAAAGACAATATCATACTGCCATTAAATATGCTTGAGGAAAAACCCTTCATGTCTAAAACAGGAATGGAAATGACGTTTCTCGTTAACGAGGATACATAAAAATAATTTTTCAACACTAAACATTTGCCATAAGGTAAATCTAATCTATAAGTTCCCACGTGCTCAGCATCAACTCGTGCTCCATTTCCAACGCGCAGTTCCACCTCTCGAGGTCCGACCTTCCTGATATCAGCTAGCCCCTGCACATTTGTGCAAATGTGTGAGCCACAAGTGGTATCTAGTACCCAGGAATGAGAATTATTTATAGATAGATTTATTTCAATTACATACATACCTTATCCACTAGAGGCTGAAACACCAGGTGCCTTCCCTCCTCTTGCAGCAGTGCAATCTTTCTTCCAATGCCCCTTCCTATTGCAATTCATACACATATCCTTAGCCGGGATTACCTTCTTCTTTTTCACCTTTTCCTTGGGCTTCATTGTTGAGGGCGCAGCGATAGCTTTGCCCTTTTTCTTCTGACATTCCTTACCTTTCGGTTTGGGATGACTAGAGAAGCTTACCATGAACACAACTTTGCCCTTGAAAATTGAAGATTCAAAAGTCTTTAGCATTGTATGCAACTCCGACAGATTCTTTTTAGTTCCTTTCATGTTGTTTTAATGATGAAACTCTCAAACGAACGAGGAAGTGAATTTAGGATGAGCGTGGAAGGAACTCTACTTTGCAGATCAATACCAATTGAGGCCAGCATTTCAATTAGCCCTATCATCTTCAGCACGTGTTGAGACACTTGGCCCCCTTCGATCAACTTACACTTGAAAAGTTCTATTAACAGCTCAAATTCCAGTGTCTGGGACTGCGAGTCATAGAGGCTCTTTAAATGTCATATAATCTCGTTAGGACCCATGTTCTCATGTTGCCTTTGCAGTTCCACTGACATGGAAGATAGCATAACGCATTGTGCAGACGTGGCATCATCAAGATGCTTTTGATAAACAACCTTGTCAAAAACAGCATACTCAGTAGAGTCTTCAGCATACACTATGGGGAAAATCTTGTCTAATACATATTCAATTTTCTCTTGCCTTAGGGCAATCCTAAGATTCCTAAGCCAATCTAGATAATTCAATCCGGTGAGTTTGTTCATTTCAATTAACATCTTTAGCGATAGACTCGACATTCTAAACATCAAAAGAATTAGATAGACATGAAAATACAATAAAAAATTATTTCCCTATTATACACATTCATTTTAGGCTAATTTAACATGACCTTTTATTTAATTAGCTCCCACTATTTTAACATACTTCTACGACCCCAAGGTATAATACAGACCTAAAATTATTTTAAGGTCATAATGGGCCAAGATCCAAACCTATGTTATATCCGCGTTTTCTTTGGCTGATAACTTCAATAACACATTTTGGTAGGTCATAAACCAATTGAAAAGCTTATTTGCAACTCTTAGTTGATTAAATAATTCAATTTTAATCCTACGTCCTTAGATTAGTCCGACACTTTGGTGCCAAGATTTGTCTAAGCAAGTCAACCTCATTACATGACTGTGTTTATGTATCTAAGTAAACTTGGACTTTGCGAGCAAACACTTTGGTGTAAATACCCACAAAAGTTTCTCATCTACTTTTACATTTAACACATCTATGAAAGAGTATGAGTCCTCGTAGACTTAGAGCAAATGCTTTGGCATACATACTCGTATCGCTGAAAAGGATTTTGCACTCTAACAATTATAATGGACTACGCGTTTTAATTTTAGACTTGTATTCAATGTTTGGGGAACATTTTCCAGTTTTCGGGGATTTCAACCAAGATCAACATACATATCATATTTCATATGACTTCCTACATGCAATTTCTAAAACACATTTATATGGGAAACCATCAACCCAATAGATATGATATAATATGGTTTTAATCAACTACTAGGCGCCGCCTACCCAGACAGTTATAGCGGTCATTATGTAAATCAATTACTGGCTGCCGCCTATCCAGACATTTATAGCGGACACTATGCTAATAATTAAATGCTTGCATTTAAACACTTAGCACATTCGTATATTATTCAATAATATACAATTAATGATAATCATGAGTCTATTTGTCTAAACTCTAAAATCTATGTCTATGCCAAAAAATCTCTAAACATTTTCTGATTTTAAAATTTTGATTTCGAGGAAATTCTGTAAACTTTCAGAATTTACAGTTTAGTCCCTCAAGAATTTAAAATTTAATTTGAACTGTATTTAATTCAGAAAATTTAATTTTAATTTCAGAAAATATTTTCAAGGACCTATTTGCAATTTCCAGATTTTAAACGCAAGTGCACGTATCGTGACAAGTAATATAGTCTAGGTAAGACTGAATATCGTCCTCAGAGACTGGTTTTCAAGTACCGATTATCTATGCTTTAGTTTCTATTTGGTTAACGTTAATTGAGTTGGAATTCTAAACTAATAATGCAGAAAATAAACTAATTATGAAAATACTTTGATTTAAATCAGTTATGATGGCGAATTAGGGATTCCAAGATCATCAACTATCCACTATATTCAATCCTTAATACAATTAGAATAACTTCTTCTTCTACGTTAAGAAAAATACTCAAGAACAAGTTTCCAAGGATTGTGTTGTGGAATATTTACAAGATGGAATTGAATGGAATGGTGGATGGAGAGTGGAATGGTGGATGGAGAATGGAATTTGTCAAGTGTGGGATGGAATGTGGTATGGTGGATGAATTCTTCTAATGATGTAGAGACTATTTATAACTCAAGAATCCTTTAGGTAAAGGGTTAGGGATTATGTAGGTAGGAAAGGTTATGGAATCCTTTTAGGTAAATAATTTAGGAAAATTTATGGAATCCTTTAGGTAAAGGGTTAAGGATTATGTATGTAGGAAAAGTTATCCCTTTTGGACCCTGAAAATGTGTCAAATTCGGCCCAAAACTCAGAAATCCCGCGTCGGCGCCGTGGCCCTGCAGTCGGGCGCCACGGCGCCTGAAAATCAGAGGCGTTTCAGAACATCTTCAGTGGTCGGCGCTGCTGCCAGGCGCCGCGGCGCCGGTGACGGCATTCTTCCGGATTTTTCGTCTGATTTCTTCTATATTTCCCGGAACTTCTTAGGCTTCATTGCTTGGCCCTTTTAGTGTGCAATTCCATCTCATTTATGCTCATTTCATCTCCTTTTGTCATTTCTCCATTTCTGACCGCTGTGACACAAAAGAAAGGAAAATGACTCTAATACTATACTAAACATAAATGAAATGAGTAAAATACTAACTAAAAATGACTCGAAAGGTGTATATAAAATACACCGATCAAACACCCCCAAACTTAAACTTTGCTCGCCCTCGAGTAAAGCTCAAAATAAAAATAAAACAAAACGAAAGATGATCAAGTAGTTATAATATTGCTTCTTCAAAATCATGGATGAAAGATGAGATAATATGTTAGAAAACATATATAGCATGAATAATCAGAAATCTAGAATTTCAAGTAAGATATTTCGCAAATTCACTTAGATCATGTTCAATGGAAATACAAACACCTAACCTATGCATGTCAATTTCATTCCATCTTTCCCAAATGCTATAGACCTGTTTACTTGTTATTCTCCACTAATCATAGACATACATATTAAAGATCATCAGGACTTTCAAGGGTTGTAAGATAGGCTTAGACAGGGGTAGGTAAAAAAATAGGCATTTAGGCTCAGTTAAATACCATAAGCATTTTTCATTCAAACTCTTTTTCCTTCTTTTTGGCTTTCTTTTTAGTTTCATACCCGCCTTCTCCCCACTTTTATTTTGAGAGAATGATATGTATTATGATTAACAGGCACACCCACTTTCATTGGGGTGCATTAAATTTTTCACTCTCTTTTTATTTCTTTTTCAACACTTTTCATTCCAATACTTTTCCATTATTACTTATGGCACAACAAAGTCATAGGGTATCAAAGAAAGATCTTTATTTTAGGCTCAAAAGGGGCTGACTAGTGATACATTTTATGTCAGGGTAGGTAATTAATGGTCAGAAGGGATATCAAAGAAATGTCTGAATCATCTCCCTAAACATGTACATCTTAACTATTTCGCCTCAAATAACAAACAAACAGATTTTTTAGACATTTGTCAACCTTTCTTTCCATAATTGACACACATAAGCGAAGCACAAATATTCCAAATAATTAGATGTCAGGAATTTTTGGCATATCTAACTTAAGCACACAGATTGTCGATTTTAATTCCATTACATTATCCCGCTTTATCCACTCAATATCTTTAGCAACTACAACATGGATGATCCAAAATAAAAATAAAAATTATGACTCAAAAACACATAAAAACAACACAAAGACAAATAAAAAAAAAAGACTCAAAAACAAGACAATAAAGCAAAATAAGACACCCCCCCCAAACTTAATCGACACATTGTCCCCAAGGTGTGAAGACTAAAAATAGGGACAACTTACTGACATAACACATCGGTCATAATAGAGGTCTGAAAGGAAAAATTCTGGAATTTGCACGGAATCTGGGTTTCTAAACCTTCGGCGCCACGACCCTGAGATTCGGCGTCGTGGCGCCCCAAGTACTGCGGCTCTCTGAAGTTCCGGCGCCACGGCGCTGATTCTGGGCGTCGCGGCGCTGACGACGACTTTTCCTTTTTTCAGCATTTTTGCTCATTTTTCCTCAGATTTAGCTTTCAGTCCACCTGTCATCCAACAACACAAAACAAGAACCCAAGACCGTGAGACTGTTCAAGATAAAATAAAACAAACTAAAAATAGAAATTAAAATAACATAATTAATAAACATTGGGTTGCCTCCCAACAAACGATGTCTTTAACGTCTTTTAGCCGGACGCAGTTAACCTTTACGAGTGTCCATTGGATCCTTCTGCGAACTGCTTGCAATCCGCAAAGTTATTGTTGCAGGTCTCACTTTTCCTACAACAATCTTTTCAACTAAGGGCTTCAGATATAAGATTATCCCCCAAGTACACAAGACATGCTTGTCTTTTAGGCTCTCTCTAATGTAGGGATTAGTGAGATTCCCAACACATATCAACTCTAGGGGGTGCCCTTGATGGTATGGACTTCCTATTTGGGGATCAACAATGACCGCTGGTGGTATTTCTTTTGCAATAGGTACAGGAAACAGAATTTCCAAAGAATCCAAAAAGGTGAATAATTGAATCTCAGTAATCTTTTCCTTCTCTACACCAACTATCTCGCCAGATTCCTCAACAGCTGGGTGTGGTTCAGGTTCCTCAATTTGCTTATCACTTTCCACAACGGTGTCGCTAGGCAGACTTTCTTAAAGTGTATTGCTCATCCGATCCATTAGTTGCCCTATTTGTGTCTCCAAATTTCTGAGGGACACTCTTGTCTCATCCATGAACTGAGACTGACACTTGGTGAGCCTGAGTATGCCTGTCTGCAACTCATCTAGATATTCTTCCAGAACCTGTGGGTTAAGCTGTTGTTGATGAATTTGCTGCCCCTGATAGAAGTAGTAGTCCATGTACCTGTATATTTTTTATTTTTCGAATTTAACCTGCAAAATAAAAAAAAACAACAAAAGGTGATAAAAAGATGCTCGCATAACAAGTTTCTAAGTTAGAAACTTGTTCTTGGAGCAACCAAATTAGAAATAAGAATAGATAAATCGATATTGAAAGTACGCTAGTCCCCGGCAACGGCGCTAAAAACTTGATGTGCGATTTATGCACACACTAAACGCAAGTGCACGTATCGTGATAAGTAATATAGTCTAGGTAAGACCGAATATCGTCCTCAGGGACTGGTTTTCAAGTACCGATTATCTATGCTTTAGTTTCTATTTGGTTAACGTTAATTGAGTTGGAATTCTAAACTAATAATGCAGGAAATAAACAAATTATGAAAATACTTTGATTTAAATCAGTTATAATGGAGAATTAGGGCTTCCAAGATCATCAATTATCTACTCTATTCAAACCTTAATACAATTAGACTAACTTCTTCTTCTACGTTAAGATAGCAGGTTAACTAAGCCGTTTTATACTCCTGTTAAGGTAATATAAACACTCAACCCCAATGGAGAACCCTTCTACCTTTCGGTGACAAGATTGACTACAAAGGAGGATTAAGAACAATAACCTATTAAGCTACACAAGTATCGGGGTACTTTCGTCCACGATTTAAACCTATGTTTATTCAACTATAGCATATTCACAATCTCCCCTTTCGGATTTCGATTAGAACTCATATAAGTGATGATAACTAGTGATCAATTAATTATCAAGCAATCAAAACAATTATTGAATAAATCTTAAATAAGTAAAAAAGAAACCAAACTAATATATTAATTCATGAATACAGTTTCAAGTGAATCACAAGGAAATCCCTAACAAAGTAATTAGCTCCTAGCCATAGTCACGTTAAGAACTAATATAATCTCAAACATGAACTGAAATAAACAAAGCAAAAGAAAGAAAAGAAAAATACTCAAGAACAAGTCTCTAAGCCTTTTAGCATCCAAGGATTGTGTTGTGGAATATTTACAAGATGGAATGGTGGATGGAGAATGGAATTTGTCAAGTGTGGGATGGAATGTGGTATGGTGGATGAATTCTTCTAATGATGTAGAGACTATTTATAACCCAATAATTCTTTAGGTAAAGGGTTAGAGATTATGTAGGTAGGAAAGGTTATGGAATCCTTTTAGGTAAAGGATTTAGGAAAAGTTATGGAATCCTTTAGGTAAAGGGTTAAGGATTATGTAGGTAGGAAAAGTTATCCCTTTTGGACCCTGAAAATGTGTCAAATTCGACCCAAAACTCAGAAATCCCGCGTCGGCGCCGTGGCCCTGCAGTCGGGCGCCACAACTCCTGAAAATCAGAGGCGTTTCAAAACATCTTGATGGTCGCTGCTGCGGCGCATGGCGCCTGACGGCATTCTTCCGGATTTTTCGTTTCTTCGTCCTTTGTTCGTCCGGTCTTCGTCTGATTTCTTCTATATTTCCTGGAACTTCTTAGGCTTCATTTCTTGGCCCTTTTAGTGTGCAATTCCATCTCATTTATGCTAATTTCATCTCCTTTTGTCATTTCTCCATTTCTGACCACTATGACACAAAATAAACGAAAACGACCCTAATACTATACTAAACATAAATGAAATGAGTAAAATACTTACTAAAAATGACTCAAAAAGTGTATATAAAATACACCGATCAAACACAAAAACTTGATGTGCGATTTATACACACGCTTAACGCAAGTGCACGTATCGTTACAAGTAATATAGTCTAGGTAAGACCGAATATCGTCCTCAGGGACTGGTTTTCAAGTACCGATTATCTATGCTTTAGTTTCTATTTGGTTAACGTTAATTGAGTTGGAATTCTAAACTAATAATGCAGGAAATAAACTAATTATGAAAATACTTTGATTTAAATCAGTTATGATGGAGAATTAGGGCTTCCAAGATCATCAATTATCTACTCTATTCAATCCTTAATACAATTAGACTAACTTCTTCTTCTACGTTAAGATAGCAGGTTAACTAGACCGTTTTATACTCCTGTTAAGGTAATATAAACACTCAACCCCAATGGAGAACCCTTCTACCTTTCGATGACAAGATTGACTACAAAGGAGGATTAAGAGCAATAACATATTAAGCTACACAAGTATCGGGGTACTTTCGTCCACGATTTAAACCTATGTTTATTCAACTATATCATATTCGCAATCTCCCCTTTCGGATTTCGATTAGAACTCATATAAGTGATGATAACTAGTGATCAATTAATTATCAAACAATCAAAACAATTATTGAATAAATCTTAAATAAGTGAAGAAGAAACCAAACTAATATATTAATTCATGAATAGAGTTTCAAGTGAATCACAAGGAAATCCCTAACAAAGTAATTAGCTCCTACCCATAATCACGCTAAGAACTAATATAATCTCAAACATGAACTGAAATAAACAAAGCAAAAGAAAGAAAAGAAAAATACTCAAAAACAAGTCTCTAAGCCTTTTAGCATCCAAGGATTGTGTTGTGGAATATTTACAAGATGGAATGGTGGATGGAGAATGGAATTTGTCAAGTGTGGGATGGAATGTGGTATGGTGGATGAATTCTTCTAATGATGTAGAGACTATTTATAACCCAATAATTCTTTAGGTAAAGGGTTAGAGATTATGTAGGTAGGAAAGGTTATGGAATCCTTTTAGGTAAAGGATTTAGGAAAAGTTATGGAATCCTTTAGGTAAAGGGTTAAAGATTATGTATGTAGGAACAGTTATCCCTTTTGGACCCTGAAAATGTGTCAAATTCGGCCCAAAACTCAGAAATCCAGCGTCGGCACCGTGGCCCTGCAGTCGGGCGCCACGGCTCCTAAAAATCAGAGGCGTTTCAGAACATCTTGATGGTCGGCCATGGCTGCTAGCGCCACGCGCCTGATGTGGCATTCTTCCGGATTTTTCGTTTCTTCGTCCTTTGTTCGTCCGGTCTTCGTCTGATTTCTTCTATATTTCCCGGAACTTCTTAGGCTTCATTTCTTGGCCCTTTTAGTGTGCAATTCCATCTCATTTATGCTCATTTCATCTCCTTTTCGACATTTCTCCATTTCTGACCGATGTGACACAAAAGAAAGAAAAACGACCCCAATACTATACTAAACATAAATGAAATGAGTAAAATACTAACTAAAAATGACTCAAAAGGTGTATATAAAATACACCGATCACCGCCGCCTATCCAGACATTTATAGCGGACACTATGCTAATAATTAAATGCTTGCATTTAAACACTTAGCACATTCGTATATTATTCAATAATATACAATTAATGATAATCATGGGTCTATTTGTCTAAACTCTAAAATCTATGTCTATGCCAAAAAATCTCTAAACATTTTCTGATTTTAAATTTTTGATTTTGAGGAAATTCTGTAAACTTTCAGAATTTACAGTTTAGTCCCTCAAGAATTTAAAATTTAATTTGAACCGTATTTAATTCAGAAAATTTAAGTTTAATTTATGAAAATATTTTCAAGGACCTGTTTGCAATTTCCAGATTTTAAAATTCAGTTTTCAGAAACATTATTTAATTACATAATTGCCTGAAAGGACCAAATCAATCTAATTAAAAAGTTTTAATTTCAGATTCTGAATATTTAAACTTTTAGAATCAGAATCTGAATATTTAAAACTTCAGTTTCTGATTTCGGATTTTAAAAAAAATCCCCGTCGACTCCGCGGCACGTTGTGGGTGGTGCCGCAACGCCTAAGAGGCAGTAATTCAAAAATTTATTTTTTAAGCTTCGGGATGAATGGCGCCGCGGCGCCTCTGGAAACCCTAGGCAGCGCCGTAGCGCTCCATCGTAGAGTCGTGATGCCGCCACCAAAACCTAGCAGGCATCGTGGCGCTCCAACGTGGAGCCGCTGCGCCTCGATCCCAGAAACGCAAAATTTGTATTTTTGAATCCCTAAAACTGGTTCATGGTCAGATTTCCAGATTCATCCTCGTCCCCTTCATCATCAAACAATACGTTCATCGACCATTATCCAATCCCTTCTCGTTCTTCGTCTCAATGCACCATGTCTATAACAAACCGGTTACGCACGCTGACTTAGAAAAGTTAGATTGGAATAACTTACTCGATTACATCATTGTTTGATAGATCCGGAGACAAGGATTATGCTTTCTTAAGATTCAAGGTTTTAAAGCTTCTAAACGACAAAAATTAGATTTAAACAAATCCTAACCCATATTATCATTAATAAACATTATATAAACACACAAAACAACCCTGGCTCTGTTACCACTGTAGGGTTTTGTCGGGTTCGTACATGCAACAAAATTTGAAATTTTTTATTTCAAACCCGACAGACGGTCAAACTAATGGATGATTATATAATAAAAACATAGAAACTATAATGCGTCGATAAAACACTTACAGTTTGCAAATCTGGAATCAACTTCTTCAAGTGTATACCGAGGGTAAGCATACAACTGTTCCTCGATTTGCAAGTCAAGAATCCGATGTAATTACTCTTTCGGAAAGCTAGGAAATCCGGCAAAGTTTTAGCAGAGAATAATTCTTGTGAATTAGGTGTATTAAAATAATGATTGAACCCTCTATTTATAGCTGCAAAAATCAGCTAGGGTTCCCAAGTGGACCATGCATAGAAACCGAGGCAGAGTGGGTCACCTATCGTTCTTGAAATAGAAAACGTCCAATATGCGATGTGGGCTGAACTGTTCAACGTTGATGCACTCTCGCATCAAGTTCTTCATCACATTATCCCCGCGGCTCCTACAGATACAGAGGTCCTAAAACCCGAGGATGATCCTAAGTTATGGACCACACTTGATGCTACTGTTCTTCTGTAGATTTATTCCACTATTTCTATCGACCTATTGCAAACAATTATCGAACCCGAAGCAACGACAATGGCAACGTAGAATAGAGTACGTGATATATTCCAAGATAATTAAAATTCTAGTGTTGTTACGTTGGAGCAGAAATTCTCCCATGTCAATTCCCTAACGTTTCATCATATTGCAGAAGGTTGAAGGAATTGGCGGACCAACTCCCCAACGTTGGTGCACCCGTTACGAATGATCATCTCATCCTTCAGATGGTCACAGGTCTATCTAAGGCATATAACGGTGTTGGCATGCTTCTTCGTCAGAGCAACCCTCTTCAACAATTTTATCAGGCTCATTTTATGCTTACACTCAAATAAGCATACTTAGCGAAAAAAGCGGCTACTAGTGCTAGTTCCATAGTCATGATGACATCCTCCACAAATTCTCCAGGTTTTGTTGATAATTTGAGCCAAAATCGAGGTCACGATGGCGATAAGAATAGTCGGAAAAATAATGACAAAAATCACAGGGGAAAACGCGGTGGTTTCGGAAATGGTGGTGGTGGACATATTACGAGCAGAGGGCCCCAATCATCCTGGTCCCAGCAGTAGACCTCCGACTGGGCCAGTAAGCCTGAGCCCAACAGCCCCTACGGTCTTCCAGTGAATTGGACCTAATTCCACAGTAGTTTCGGCCCACTGCCCAGTTTCCACAATAGTCTCAACCCACTGGTTGTGCTCCATCCCCAACCCAATGATACAATACCAGTCTCGGTCAGTAGAGAGGCCGTTTTGGGCCCCCTTAGGCCCATCATATAGCGAATCCCACTCAAATTGACATTGAAGCCGCTATGCACACACTTGGTTTGACTCCACCAGACCCAAATTGGTACATGGACACCGGCGCTACTATCCACATGACATCCGATCAAGGTACCATCTTGTCTTATTCTAATTTGAGCAGTAATCGTGGTATGATTATTGATAATTGATCGGTGTATTTTATATACACTTTTAGAGTCATTTTTAGTTAGTATTTTGCCTATTTTTGTGTAAATATGTGTCGTGATAGGGTAGTTTTTCTTCCTTTTGAGTCAAAGTGGTTTATAAGGTGAAATGGCAAAAAGGAGCAAAAAGTGGGCAGAAAAGGAGGTTCCCAAACCAAAAATGGACAAAAATTGGCAACACAGGAGTTGGGCGCCGTATCAATGCAGGATTGCACATACGCAGCGCCAAAAATCGAGAGAGGCTGCGAAGTTTGGGCGCCGTGTCGGAGTTCATGGCGCGCGGCGGGAAATTGCCAGATCCGAGCAAGAATGGGCCAAGGCCATGAAGGAAAAGTTGCACACGTTTGTTAGAGCTATAAAAGGCCCTTTGGGCAGATTTTTCAAGGGTTCCTCATTCCTCTATTCACAACATAACTTAGTTCTTGGAGATTTCAAGATTGAAGACTTATTCTTAAGTATTTTTCTTTCTTTACTTTATTTACTTTCATTTTATGTTGGATAATATTTTACTTCTTAGCATGTCTATGGCTAGGAGCTAAACTCTAATTAGGGCTTTCCTTTCAATTCGCTTGAACCTCGTCTTTATGACTTAATTCATGGTTTTGGTTTCTTCTTCATATAATTAAGATTTATTCAATAGTTGTTTTGATTGCTTGATAATTAACTAATCACTAGTTATCATCACTTATATGATTTCGAATCGAAATCCGAAAGGGGAGATTTGAATAATCTATAGTTGAATAAATATAGGTTAAAATCGTGGACGAAAGTACCCCGATACTTGTGTAGTTTTATAGGTTATTGTTCTTAATCCTCCTATGTGGTAAAATCTGTCATAGAAATATAAAATATTTCTGCACCGGGGTTGAGTGTTTATATATCCTAATCAGAATATAAAACAGTCTAGTTAACCTGCTATCTTAACATAGAAGAAAAACCTTTATTATTGCATTAAGGATTAAAGTGAGCGGATAGTTGAGGAGATTAGAAGCCCTATTTCCACCATATCTGATTTACGTAAAGTATTTTAGTTAATTTTTGCAACTATTCAGTAGTTATAGATAAAAACAACAACAAACTATCGACAACCAAATAGATAACATATAATAGATGTTTGGTAATTGAACACCAGTCCCTGAGGATGATATTCGATCTTACCTAGACTATATTACTTGTCCTGATACGTACACTTGCGTTAAGCGTGTGAAAAATCGCTAACAAGTTTTTGGCGCCGTTGCTGGGGATTGGCGTAGTTCAATATCAATTTATCTATTCTTAATTTCTAATTTGGTTTTTCTTTTTTATTTTCTTTTATTTGTGGAACCGTGCGCCGTGATTTGTTTGTTGGTTTTGACCCATCTCAGGGATCCAGCAAACATGGACTACCACTATCACAGGTTACAGAACTATCAACAGCAATGTAACCCTCATGTCCCACAGGAAGAGCAGAATGGGTTGCGAGTGGCCATACTCAGGCTAACTAAGTACCAAACTCAGTTCATGGATGAGACAAGAGTGTCCCTAAATAATTTGGAGACACAAATAGGACAACTCGCGGGCATGCTGAGCAACAGAATACAAGGGAATCACCCTAAAAATATTGGGGTGAATCCAAAAGAGCAGTTTCAGGTAGTTGATCTAAGGAATGGATAACTAGTGGAAGATAGCCCACCACCACCGTGTTCGGAGAAGGAAGACTCAGAAGGATCGCAGGATTCCCAGCGCCGCGGTGCCACTAAGCAGCACCGCAGCGCAGAAATATCAGACGACGTAATAATTGCTGGAGACCTTCATCCGAAGCAAAGGACATTGCCAGAAGCTGTTGGAAATCCTCAGGTTAAGATACCATATCCTCAGAGGCTAAAGACAAGTTCCCTTGACAAACAGTTCTCTAAATTTATGGAAGTTTTCAAACAACTGCAAATCAACATCCCATTTGCTGAGGCTCTAGAGCAGATGTCGAGTTACGTAAAGTTCATGAAGGAGATTCTCAGTAAAAAGAGGAGGTTAGATAACTATGAAACAGTGGTATTGACTGAGGAATGCAGTGCCATCCTACAGAGGAAGCTACCTCAGAAGTTGAAAGATCCAAAGATCTTCACCATCCCTTGCACTATAGGGAGGTTTGAATGTCAGAAGGCCTTGTGTGATTTGGGGGCAGGTATAAATCTGATGCCCTATCTGGTGTTTTGCAAACTTGGAATGGGAGAGGCACGACCTACAAATATCACTTTGCAGCTAGCTGATCGCTCCATCATCCATCCTAGAGGAGTCATTGAGGATGTGTTGGTTAAGTGGACAAGTTTATCTTCCCCGCTGATTTCATTATCTTAGACATGAAAGAAGATGAACTGATTCCTATTATCCTTGGCAGACCATTCCTAGCCACAAAACATGCACTTATTGATGTTCAAAAAGGTGAGATGAGACTTCATGTTCAGGAAGAAGAAGTGATTTTCAATGTATTCCAAGCACCAACCTTCCTATAGGAAAGTGACAATTGTTATGCTATTGATATGATTTAAGAAGCAGTTTCTGAAAACTGGTTCAGAAGTGCAGATGCTCTTGAAGAAGTGTTGACCCAATGGGGTGAGGATAGTGGCAATGACCCGAAATTGATAGTATGCAAATTAGATGGATTTTTATGAGCCATGTTACAAGAAGAAATATGAAGGGCTCGGGCAAATGCCAGAGAGAGCAGTGCCATCCACAGAAAAAGCTCCAGAGTTAGAATTGAAGACTCTACCAGATCACTTGTAGTATCGATATCTGGGTGAGAACCAATCCTTGACAGTGATCGTATCATGTCATCTATCCACAGTGGAGGTTGAGAAGCTGCTGAGAGTGTTGAGGGCTCACAAGTGTGACATTGGGTGGACATTGGCAGACATAAAGGGATAAGCCCTTCAACAGTGATGCATAAAATCCATCTAGAAGATGAGAGCAGATCCTCCATTAAGGAACAGAGGAAACTGAATCCAAACATGATGGAGGTGGTGAGGAAAGAAATCATGAAATGGCTTGATGCTGGGGTAATCTATCCTATTTCTGACAGTGCATGGGTGAGTCATGTGCAAGTAGTGCCCAAGAAGGGTGGTATGACGGTGGTGACCAATGATAAGAATGAGCTCATTCCATCTAGAACAGTTACCGGTTGGAGGATTTGCATTGACTACCGCAATTTGAACAAGGCAACCATAAAAGACCACTTTCCATTGCCTTTTCTAGATCAGATACTGGACAGGCTCGCAGGGCACAACTATTATTGCTTCTTGGATGGTTACTCAGGATACCATCAGATTGCCATAGCACCAGAAGATCAGGAAAAGACAACATTCACCTGCCCTTTTGGTACGTTTGCTTTCAGAAGGATGTCATTTGGGCTTTGCAATACACCTGCTACCTTTCAGCGGTGCATGATGGCAACTTTCTCTGACATGGTGGAGAGGACCGTAGAAATTTTCATGGATGATTTTTCTGTCTTTGGGTTTTTTTTTATGAGTGTTTGAAGCATTTGGAAGCAGTGTTGAAACGGTGTGAAGAGTCCAACCTTGTGCTAAATTGGGAAAAGTGTCATTTCATGATGAAAGAGAGGATTGTCCTTGGCCACAAAATATCCAACCAATGTATTGAGGTGGACAGAGCAAAGATTTCAGTAATTGAAAATCTACCACCTCCAGTGTCAGCAAAGGAGGTTAAGTTTCCTTGGGCATGCTGGTTTTTATAGAAGATTCATCAAGGACTTCTCCAAAGTGTCGAAACCCCTTTCTACCTTACTAATGAATGGAGTTGCTTTTGAATTCAATGAGGAATGCATGACCGCTTTCCAGACACTCAAGGAGAGGCTAATCTCAACACCTATGGTCATTGCACTAAACTGGAGCTCCCATTTGAGCTAATGTGTGATGCAAGTGATTATGCAGTGGGAGCAGTTCTTGGGAAGAGAGTTGATAAGGTATTCAGATCCATTTACTATGCTAGAAAAACTCTTAATGATGCACAATTGAATTATTCCACTACAGAGAAAGATTTGCTAGCGATAGTTTACGCATTGGAGAAGTTCAGGCCATACCTAATTGGGAATAAGGTGATAGTGTACACTGACCACTCTGCTATAAAGTACTTGATGACAAAGAAGGACGCAAAACCCCATCTTATCCGATGGGTGCTGTTATTACAAGAATTTGACATGGAAATCCGTGATAAGAAGGGAACAGAGAACTCGGTTGCTGACCACCTATCAAGGCTTGAAAACAAAGAGAGCCAGAATACCAAGGATGTGCAGATAAATGATCACTTCCCAGATGAGCAACTGTTTCAGGTAAGCGCTGTCTTTAATTTACCTTGGTACACTGATTTTGTTAATTTTATTGCAGCTAAGGTAGTACCCCCAGGATTGACAAGGCAGCAGGTGAAGAGGTTCTACTCAGAGGTAAAACATTACTACTGGGAGGAGCCAATCTTATACAAGAACTGCTGTCATGACCCGACCTCGGGCCCGCGACTGGTGCCTTACCCCGGGCACCCTAGTGATAAAACATCAGAGAAAAATCAGCGGAAAAATAAAACTCATGAGAAATACACAGTGATACAAAAATGGGCTGACCCAGAAGTCGCCTTACTGCATAAGTATATAAATGAAAACTTGAACAATTATCCTTTACAACCCAGCCCACAACAGTACTACAGACCTCTAAGAATGTAACAACAACTATGACGGGACAGAGCCCCGCCATACCCCTGGATGTACAAGTACCTACAATAACATGGGACTATACCAAAAGATAAGCCTCCGGAGAAACGGAGCTTCCCAAATGCAGAACTGTGGTCCTAAGAGCGAGGATCAGCGACAGGTATACCTCAACATGCAGCATGAACGTAGCCCCCCGAAGGAGGTCATTACAACAGGTACTAAGTATGTGAAACTGAAAATACTGTAATAAATCATAACAGTCTATATAAAACAGGAGACATGTATGATAACCAAAATACAGTACACAAAGCCTGGTTAACAACAAGAGTAACGAAAATCAACATCGTCTTTTTAAAAAAAACCCCATTTCACAATCTATAAACAATCATGTCAGGTCAGGGACGCATGCCCTCAAAGTCATTACTCAAATATAACCACGGGTCTCATGCCCAACAATATCAAACGTGCCCGTGGAATTTCTTCCTCACTCTGGCGATCATGATATAACAACACCAAGCGGCACAAAAACACGAGTCCCACTGTGTCATAACCGTCTGGAGGCAAGTACGGCCGACTACTAGATACCTCTGCATCACCCCGCTGGCCGGCAAGTCAAGCTTGACTACGGATACCTCGTACCAACAATCAGTATAAGCGTACCACGAAGCCGACGGGGCAAGTCTGGCCGACTACGGATACCTCCTGCGTCACATCGTGGCCGGGCAATCTGAAGCCAACTACCAGATACCTCCTGCATCACGAGACTTCGCCATAATACTGACCGGGGCAAGTACGGAAGCCAACCACCAGATACCACCTGCATCGGCTACGACCGGGGCAAGTACGAGTGCTAACTACCAGATACCGCCTGCATCAGCTACCCTCATGGGGAGCTAGTCCATGGAATAACACTATCAACAGGGAACGAACCCTCATCGTGGCTGCATACCCGTGGACCTTCCATCGAGTCAGTATGACCAACATAATCGAGAATAACATGACCGGCCCTCCATGGAGAGACGTGGTAACATAAGAATACAAATACTTGTACACCAATACTATCACAAGCAAACATAGGCAAGTTATTCACACTCAAGGTACTTTCATTTTATGCCAAAAATCCGGATTTTAACCCCAAGGTACTACTTACTTTATCTCTTTAAAAAGGTCCATTTCTTTTCACATGCATGATCGCGTAACACCCGTAGTATCAAAATAGAGTAACTATTATTTTAAGTAAACCAGAACAATTTCCATACTTCCTTTTCAAATAAACCAAGACAATACCCTGTCTTCTTTTCAACCAAGTCAAGACAATACCATGCCTTCTTTTTTAAAAAAAATAAAAACACTTCTCCCTTTTAAAGTCAAGTTTCTTACTTTGGAAGTTCAAGAAATCAATAATTGTTTATAATGATCTTATTAAAGCAGCCATGATCTAGAAAATGTAATACAATTTTGTCTTATCTTAGCTTCTATGCAGATGGAGGAATTCTACTCATTTTAATTTAATTGGTTGTCGATACATTTTCATTTTATTAACGCTGCAATGGCTTGTTCGCTATTTATTCTCATTCGTGTCGTAAATTAGTAAAATCAACTCTACTCCAAAATATACAACTAACGACTCTTACCAACATCCCCCATAAGACTTGGTAAGATCTAGGATAACTTTATTCTTTTGAGGACCAAGCACCCATTACTCACGAATGAGGTTTCACAACTTTTTAACCCAATTCAAGTTCTTAACATTTCATATCAAGTCACCTAACTTTAGGGTCAAGTCAAGGACACAAAAATGAATCAAACTTCTTTAACACACGTGCGTCTATCGCACTATATATTTCACAAATAGTCATACTCAATAGGATAGGAAGAATCACGTACCTCGCGACGATTATCGACAAGTAGCAAAATGCTCCAAAGTACTATAACCTTGCTAGCCTTTTCCACCCTTCAAATAGAATACGCTACTCGTAGTACTTCACCCTATAATGACCATAATACGTCTATTAGCTTTTAGCTTTAACGTAGAATATTCTAATTGTAAAGTCCCTTATTCTACGGAAATTTGGACAGACTTCCTTTGTTTCTACGTACTTTACCACTTTTTTCAAGGCTCGAATTCAATATCCAAACGCCACTTTTAAGGCCCAACAATCCAACTAGTTTAAGGCAACTCCTTGGCTAAAACATGCCCACATATCAACCTTTTCAAATCCTTTCAATTCAACTTGTTAATTCAACATGCAATATAAGTCTTAACCAATTTTAACAACGATATACCCTTCTAATACAACATGCAACGATTTTTGCTAACAACCGAATTGATTACTACACTAGTGACTAACATGCCCATTTTCGGTTTTCAACAAGTCGACATGATCCAAATGGTTTCAAACTTTAATACTCAAACCACATGCTCATTTCTCAAATACTATAATTTGTACTTTTCAATTACATGAGAAGGTGAAGGTTTTACCTCAATAAGCCCTCTTTCCGAAATCTTCTTCACGCTAAAATCACCCACACGAACCCTCTACAAGCTGCCAACATAATTCCTTCTTGTCGTCTTTCCAAAATTTTACTAGGCCTTGGTTTTCCCTTGAAATTTCTAAAGAGAAGGAAGAGGAAATTTTTAGATAGAAGGGTTCTTTGATATAATGACCAAGTCTTGAAGACTTGGTCAATAAAATAGACTTCCTCTTAGTCAAATAGATGGGAGGGACACTTGTCACCCTCCCACAAACTTTTAACAAAATATCTTCTGATTTTTCCCATGTTCCCGCGAAATTTCCCGCCTCGGCGCCGCGGCGCTGAAACTTCTGAACACTACAACACTTATGGCGCCGGGGCCCTGCATCCGGTGCCGCGGCGCTGCAACTTCTGACCACATCCGTCCATCCGGCGCCGCGGCCCTGCACCCGGCGCTATGGCCCCTGACCGAAAACACTTTCCTGTTCGTCTGCCCACTGAACTTGTAACTTCCATATCTTTCTAATCTGATGTCCTATCGACGAGAGGTTTGTTGCGTTGGAAACTAGACTCAACGAACTTCATACTGGGCTATTGAAACACCTAAAAACTCCTAATGAACTAGGAGATATACCGCTCCAAAGTTGACTAAAAACTAACCTAAAAACATTCTGTCACTTATCTTTCCAATTTCAATTCTTATTTCCCTTTGTACGTTCCCAATACATGACCTGAAATTCCGGGGTGTAACAACTGCGTCGACCAAGTCATCAGGCGATGTATACCAGAGGATGAGATGCACCAGATTCTCACCCATTGTCACACCTTACAATGTGGTGGGCATTTTGGGGCATCAAGAACAGTCGCCAAATTACTGCAGAGTGGGTTCTATTGACCATCCCTTTTCAAAGATGCCAACACCTTTGTGAAAGGTTGTGATCGTTGTAAATGAACGGGGAACATATCAAGGCGAAATGAAATGCCCTTGAATGGGATCTTAGAGGTGGAACTGTTTGATGTGTGGGGGATCGACTTCATGGGTCCATTCCCGTCGTCCTTTGGAAATCAATACATTCTTCTTGCAGCGGATTATGTTTCCAAATGGGTAGAAGCAGTAGCCACTAAAGAAAATGACAGTAAGACAGTCCAAAGGTTCCTCCAAAATAACATATTCACAAGGTTTGGTACCCCCAGGGTCATCATCAATGATGAAGGAAGCCACTTTTGCAACAAGCAGCTTGACACACTATTTTCCCGCTATGGAGTCTACCACCGTACCACATTGCTCTACCATCCTCATGCGAATGGGCAGGCGGAAATTTCTAACATGGAAGTGAAAAGCATACTGGAAAAGACTGTGGATGGCTCAAGGAAGAATTGGTCTATCAAGTTGGATGACGCACTATGGGCGTATAGAACAGCATTCAAAACTCCCATTTGAATGCCACCATATCGGTTGGTTTTTGGGAAAGCATGTCATCTGCCAGTAGAGTTAGAACACAGGGCTTATTGGGCAATGAAGAAGCTGAATATGGATGTCAAGCCAACAGGGCAGAAGAGGTTGCTACAGCTGAGTGAGTTGGATGAATTTAGATACAACGCTTATGAGAATGCAAAGATCTACAAGGAAAGAACCAAGGCATGGCATGATAAGAGCTTGGTCCCTAAAGATTTCCAATCAGGACAACAAGTGCTCTTATTCAACTCAAGGTTGAGGCTTTTTCCAGGCAAGCTCAAATCTCGATGGTCAGGCCCATACACTGTTGAAAGAGTATTTCCCTATGGTGCAATTAAAGTAAGAGGGAGAGAGGGAGCCCCATTCAAAGTGAACGGACAGAGGTTGAAACCCTACTTGATCAATGACATGGAACATGTGAGCTCTGTGACCAATCTCAAGCCAATATAAAGAGGAACCGGCGTCCAGCTACAAGACGTTAAAGACAACGCTTGTTGGGAGGCAACCCAACACTTTAGAAAGTTTGTTAGTTTTTCTCATGAACAAACTCACAATCTTGAAATCTCAGGCAAATCACGGACTAGAAGCAGAGAGGGAGCCGCAGGAAAAATAGCGCTGTGGCACCAGACATCAGTGTCGCGGCGCCTAAATATCAGAGAGGCCGCAGAAGTTTGGGCGCCACGTCTCTGAAATGCAGGGCCGCGGCGCCTATCAAAGATTCTCTGCCATGCACTATCAGCCACCGCCACCATTTTAAACCACAAGTCTGTAAGTCATCCCGTGTTTTTTGTTTTTTTTTTTTTGCGTCTTGTACACATTAGGGACAATGTGTGATTTAAGTTTGGGGGGGGGTTCTTAGTTTATTTTTGTGTCTATTTTATTATATTGTTTATGTTTTATATGAGTCTAATTTTTTTTTATGATCATGCGTGTTGTAGTTACTTGAAACGCCTAGTGAAGTAAAAGTGGGATAATGTAATGGAATTAGAAGCAGAAAAATCTGAACGCTTAAGGTAGGTATGTCAATGACTCATGAAATCAAAGTGTTTGAGGTATCTGTGCTTGATTTATGCATTGTTAATGATAAAGCCTATGTGTCTGCTTGCTTGTTATTTGAGGCGAAATAGTTGTGATGTACATGTTAGGGAGATGACTCAGGCATTTCTTTGTTAGCCCTTCTTACCATTCACTATCTATCCCTGATAATAAAATTTATTACTAGTCAACCCCTTTGAGCCTAAAATAAGATCTTTCTTGGACACCCTATAATTCCATGTTTGTGTCATAAGAAAACAAATTAAAGACTCTTTGAATGAAAAGTGTTGAAGAAGAAAAACCAAAAGAGAGTGAAAATTAATGCACCCCAATGAAAAATAGGCAAAAGCCTAAGTTTGGGAGTTCCTGTTATTCATAATACATCACTCTCTCGAACAAAAGGGGGATGAGATTAAAAAGGAAATCAAAAAGAAGGAAAAAGAGTTGAATGAAAATAGCTTATGATACGTGAATTGAACCTAAAATGCCTATTGTTACCTACCCTTGCCTAAGCCTACATTACAACCCTGAAAAGTCCTGAAGATCTCTAGTATGCATGTCCATGATTAGTGGAGAATAACAAGTGAACAGGCCATAGAATTTTGAAATTAACATGCATAGGTTGGGTGTTCTTACTTCCATTGAACATGATTGAAATGAATTTGTGATATATCTGACTTGAAAGTTTAGAATGCTTAAAATTCATACTATACATGTTCCTGTATATTATCTCAACTAACCTTCATGTTTTTCTAGTGACTATTGTGCAGCAGATTGATCAGAGTCTATGAGTCTTTATTTTCTTTTCTTTTGTGTCTTTGATTTTATTTTGATCTTTACTCGAGGGCGAGCAAATGTTAAGTTTGGGGGTATTTGATCGGTGTATTTTATATACATTTTTAGAGTCATTTTTAGTTAGTATTTTGCCCATTTTTGTGTAAATATGTGTCGTGTCAGGGTAGTTTTTCTTTCTTTTTAGTCAAAGTGGTTTTAAAAGGTGAAATAGCGAAAAGGAGAAAAAGTAGGCAGAAAAGGAGGTTCTCGAGCCAAAAATGGACAAAAATTAGCAACACAGGAGTTGGGCGCCGTGGCGCCAAAATGCAGGATTGCATGGCCAGCGAAAGAAATCTTGAGAGGCTGCAGTTTGGCGCCCAGCGCTGAGTTCAATGGCGCGCGCCAAGTGAAATTGTCGGATCCGGCGAGGAATGGGCGAGCCGTGAAGGAAAAGTTGCTGCGTTTTGAGAGCTATAAAAGGCCCTTTGGGCAGATTTTTCAAGGGTTCCTCATTCCTCTATTCACAACATAACTTAGTTCTTGGAGATTTCAAGATTGAAGTGTCACGCCCGAACCGGGCGTGTTGGTGCCTACACAGGCACCACTACTTAACAACGCAAGTAAACTGCGGAAATTAAATAACACCTCATTTTTTTTAAAAACAACGAACGTGCAAGGGCAAAGCCGACAAGGCTGCCATATATACATAAACAAAAGACACTACACCGTACATGAGTCCAATCCATATTAATCTGGACCTGCAGAGTTAAGCGAAATATGACGAGGCCCGCCAGTACCCAAAGCTGTACAAAGCACATCTTGAAGGATATATACCAAAAGATAAACTCACGGGCGGAGGAGCTATCCAAAAATCCTGAGCAGGATCCTACACCTGCCGATCACCAACCAGCGTACCTAAACCTGCGGCATGAACGCAGCCCCCCGAAGGAGGTCAGTACGAAGAATGTTCCAAATATGTGAGCGATGAAATGCGTAATAAAATCATAACGATCTAAACAAAGCAGAGACATGTATGATAGCCAACCTACGATACATAACACATGGCGATCATATCAAGTCGGGGCGCGAGCCGCCAAGTCACTACTCAAATATAACTATGGGTCTCGCGCCCGTAATATCAATCATGCGTGGAATCGCCCGCTCATGGCGATCCATGATGTAATAACACGATAAGGATACATGAACACCCGGTCCCCCGCGTGTCCTAAATGCCTCGTGGTCTCATGCCGGAATCTACATCGTAAAAGCATGACCATAGGGTAACCTGATCAAATCAGGGACATATATGATAATCAAATTACAACACATTGTGCCTTACTAACAATGAGAGTAAGCGATAGTATCCTTACAATATAAAATAGGAAGCTCGTGATCAAACAGGACCATCCGCGCGGTATCATTTAACCATCCTACTCGCAGGACTATTTCACGCGTAGGCGCTTGGACCCACGTGAGGTATTCGCCGCATGGGACTATTTCACCGCGTAAGCCGTGCGGACTCGCGTGAGGTATTCTCGCATAGGTGGACGCCGCGTGGGACTATTTCACCGCGTAAGTCCTACGGACCGCGTGAGGTATTCGCCGCGCGTCGTGGGTAGCAATTCCACGGAATGCGCAAATGCCACTAACGGGGAATGACCCAAAACGGCCGATATACCAATAGCACTGGCAGGCTATTTCCGGACACATAGGCAAATCCTCGATTAATCAAGCCAAAGTCCTTACGAGGCACACTTAGAATGATTCACAATCAATCAAGCCAAAGTACTTATCAAGGCACACTTAGACTAATTCTCGATTAATCAAGCCAAAGTACTTATCAAGGCATACATAGAATAATTCTCTTTTAACAAGTCAAAGTACTTATCAAGGCACTTAGACAAATTCTCAATTTATCAAGCCAAAGTACTAATTAAGGCATACGTAGAATAATTCTCTTTTAACAAGTCAAAGTACTTATCAAGGCACACTTAGACAAATTCTCAATTTATCAAGCCAAAGTACTAATCAAGGCATACATAGAATAATTCTCTTTTAACAAGTCAAAGTACTTATCAAGGCACACTTAGACAAATTCTCAATTTATCAAGCCAAAGTACTAATCAAGGCATACATAGAATAATTCTCTTTTAACAAGTCAAAGTACTTATCAAGGCACACTTAGACAAATTCTCAATTTATCAAGCCAAAGTACTAATCAAGGCATACATAGAATAATTCTCTTTTAACAAGTCAAAGTACTACGTCGTACATTCTTTTATAAAGACTCGCTTTCTATGTAAAGCCCCAAGATACTAACACCGTAGTATCAGCGTGTCTATTTTTCAAAGTAAGTTACTACACTTTTAGAAAACTCATTTCAAAGCTTGAAATCAAGTAACTCCAAATTTTCACAATCTAGGCAACTTATGCGATTTAATCAAAATAGACAACTTTCTAAACCTTCCATAAAGCCGTTATAACCAACTTCCCATAAAGCGTTATAACCCTTTATGGTTTTAGACGTATCCATTCCTTTAATAACCAAGAGACTTATACTATTAAAACCAAGTATCACATCTTACAAATCAAGTTCTCAACTTTCAAAATACTTGAAGTCTCTTAATAGTTAGAAAACAAGTTTTCTTCTACTTTTTAAACCTCAGTAACTTCACCACTTGCATGAGTTACTTCTCTTAAATCATGTCATTTCTCCTCTTTTAAATCAAATAAGTAAATCACTCATTTGACTCCTAAAGTCATTATAATGACCTTTAGGTTTTAGAACAAGGCACTAGCCAAAGATTTGGAAACCACTTCCTTTTCAAGTCTCTATGTACTTTAAGAAAAATACCTTCACCTTTAGAATCCAAACTTCACTAAGAAAATGGATTTTACAACTTACAATTTAACATCAAAGTACAATCAAGGAAGTACATAGAACAAATTCTATTCTAGGCAATGCAAATACAACGAAGGAATGGATCGTTTAAGGAGTAGAACATACTTTCTTAATCTTAAGGAATCATCTTTAGAAGAGGAGATAGTTCACATACCTTTGGCTAAATCCACAAGCTAAGCCGAATACACCGTACGTAGAAGTGTCAACCTATAATGGTCACAACAAGGTTATCAACTTCTAGTCTCTATGTAGAATAATACTAAGTATTTAGTCTCTAATTCTACGGAAAATCGGGCAGCACTTCCTTTGTTTCTACTCACTTTGCCACCTTTTTCAAGGCGAATACAATAACCAACAAGCCACATTTAAGGCTCCAAACAACATCGAACAAAGGGGATTACACGCCTTACTCTACGTGTAAAATTCCGCCCCACAATTCATACCAAAAAGTATAATACTTTACTAGCCATTCTCGGCCAACATATAACCAATAACACTACGTCTTTTCCAATCCTTTTCCAATTCCAAGTTCTAAGGTCAACATGTTATTTAGTCATAACTACTTCAACAACTACAATTTCCTTCTTTATTCAACATCGGCGACTTAAACTAATAATCAACTTGAATTCCAATCTTAAAGCTAAACATGCTACTTTTGGATTAGGGTTCCAATAGCGACATAATAATCAAACTTCGTAATATATAACTCATGCTTGCTAATAACCATAGCTCTGATCAATATGTAAGCTTAATTGCTAAAGCGACAAAATTTATACCTTCAAAGCCCTTAAAATTTCCAAGATTCAAAGTCGCGCCTTAGAAATTCTTAGCTCATTTCCTTAGGTTCCAATCGCTCAAGCACTCCTTAGAGGCCTATGAAGAACCCATCTTCAAGTTCCGTCTTCAAGTTGAAGAACTCACTTAGTTTCCGCCTTGCGACTAACGTGAAAATCGTTTTTCGAAATCTTTCTATTGAGATATCCTCACAATACCTAAGGGACATTGGGTTAAAGTCTTGTGGCTAATGGATCAAAACTACAAATTTTTCATGTGAGAGCTTAGCCAAACCCGAGAGCTCTTCTCCTCTCTCTAAGGGTTCTAATTTTTCTAAGTGTAGAAAATGCCAAGTCTTGCTACTAGTTAGTATATAACAAATATTGGAGGTTTAGATGTCCACAAATGTGAGGTTAGGATGATTATCACAAGGATTAAGCTTATGTGGCAAGTTGACTAGTCAATTATGTCAAGCTTGCAATACTTATCATCTACATAGGTCAAATGACCATTCTCCCCCTGGCATTGTGGTCCAAGACCACATGAGGGTGCCACGTGTCGCCTCTCATTCGTCCATAAAATTAAGTAACCTCGTGGGCCCACAAAAAATGCAAAATTTCCTCGGGTGGGCCCCACATGACCAAATCCGTAAAAATAAATTTCCATAATATTAATAAGTTCCATACTCTTCAAATAATGCCTTTTGAGAATCAAATTCTCAACAACGAACAGTTTTCCTTTCTGACGTCCGGAAGATTTTCCGTCGGAAAAACAATTCTTCCTTTCGTACTAATTTTCCAAGTCTTGTTTCCTTACGTACATTCTCTTATACATGTCACGACTTACGGTGTAACATTCTTCCCTTAGAAACATTCGTCCCGAATGTTCTTAGTCGATTGCTTTATACAAACTCCGTAAACTCTATACTATGCCTATCAATCAATACTCTCAAGACTAACGACGCCACACTGCCATCTCCTAACATCGTAAACATATCAATGGACCTTCCGTCCGCTACCCTTCTCACAAACTCGAAGGTTCTGATTTCTAAAATACGGGATCCTTAGAGGTTCCTTTCTTTCCTTACTTGTCATTCTTTCTCGCATTTCTAAACTCATTTAGTAAGCGTATAAAATCTCTAATTTTGTTTGTTCTCCAATCCTTGGAGTTACTAACCAAACTTGGCCATATTGTTACTTACATTCCCTTTAAGGCTCTTCTCGGTCCTTACGACCTAGTCGGTGGAACGCGTCCACAAACTCGTACCACGATTAACTAAACTTGGGCACGCATCCTCGTGACCCTATCACATGGCGGGACCACTACCAGTGACATCACCCCATTCTATACTCTGGCTGACCCGAAATGAGTCCATAACCCGACTCATCGTCACACTTAACTTCTCATTCTTAGTTTGAAATAAATCTCTCTCTTATCTCAAGGTACTTTACCCTATCCCCTATTCACTAGAGGTTTGTCACATAAGCCAAAGTATTTCTCTCAGACATTCTTCCCTATCGGTCTTACATCACGCAATTACTACTACGTGTGAACTCTACACAACTATAGTCTCGGTTCACTTATCATTCTTGTCAACATTCTTAACTTTTCACTTTACTAATCAAAGTATCCTACCTGCAGGGTACTATCACTTTACAACTCTAGCAATAAAGGGAAAACATATACGCTAGGGTAAAATCTGAATCTATCAATGCACGTATGATTGAAAGAATCGACATATACTGTAACCGTAGCGATGTCGCCTCACGATCTGTCCGATGAGTCACGTCATCTACTGCGTTCGAAGGACCGCGAACCATAAACTCCACCGACCTCCACCACGGCTAGCTAACATCCATACACCGCCGGGAGCGCATACCGTGGAGGAAAGAGGAATCAACCATCGGCCTCATAGGTGAGCTACTCACCAGTGCTCTTTCTAAAAGGACATACTCGAATATGGCCCGGACGGCCACAATAAAAGCAAACACTGTGCCATAACGGCATTTCCCGAATGGCGCTTACCACATCTGAACAACGAGGAATAAGTGGCCTCGTCGAGAAAATCCTCTGCTCTCGAGAACCTCGATCCTGGAGCTTGGACCGGCTCCTAAATACCTTAGGTCAAATCTCCCACTGTGAGCTGCGGGTATGTCTTGGGTAGGGTGGGACGAATATCTCACTCGGCTGAGGCGGCTCGTCCAAAACTCAGGAATAACCAGCCGGTCTAGCCTCTCTACGCAGATCTCCGCGGCCTCTACCTCTGTACACTGTCTGCATCGGTGAATAACCTCTCTTTGAGGAAAGCGTAGCATTGCTATCTTGGTCAATAACATAATGGCTTCCTTCATGACCTTAAAGTACGCCTGCGAGAAATCAGAGGCTCTGGTGTTGTGTTCTCAAAACCTGGCGAAGAAGAACTCGCCGACTGTGGAACCACATCCGGTATAACCTGGGCATAAGCCCTATCAACTCTCTGAGTCTGACTAGTAGCTCCTGCTACTCCTTTGCCCTACTGAGGCGGTTGCTCCTCGAGGCATAAGCGTAACACAACAATCGTCGAGAGGAATTATCTTACTAACATGCTCTATGGCACGATCTTAGAGTGAGAAGAATAGAAACCAACTCTAAATGTCACGTAGCCTCACTGTTTATGGGTGTGGCGCGCAACACACCGATAATCAAGACTCTACTAGACACGGTGCGAACATTAGAGGGTAGACGCTCGATACCACTCTGTCACACCCCGAACCCCGGGCCCGTGACTGGTGCCCTACCTGGGCACCCTTCTACCTTAACAACGCAAGTAAACTGCGGAAATTAATAACACCTCATTTTTTTTTTAAAACAACGAACGTGCAAGGGCAAAGCCGACAAGGCTGCCATATATACATAAACAAAAGACCTACACCGCATGAGTCCAATCCACATATGAATACGGACCTGCAGAGTTAAGCGAAATATGGCGGACAAGGCCCCGCCGTACCCAAAACTGGCATAAAGCATGTCTTGAAGGATATATACCAAAAGATAAACTCACAGACAGAGGAGCTATCCAAAAATCACGGCAGGATCCTACACTGCCGATCACCAAGCAGCGTACCTAAACTGCGGCATGAGCGCGGCCCAAGGAAGTCGATGCGAAGAATGTACAAGTATGTGAGCGATGAAATCTTGTAATAAAATCATATCTAAACAAAGCAGAGACATGTATGATAGCCAACCTACGACATAACACATAAGCCATATCAAGTCGAGGGCGCAGCCCTCAAAGTCACTACTCAAATATAACTATGGGTCTCGCGCCCGTAATATCAATCATGCGTGGAATCCTTCCTCACCGTGATCCATGATGTAATAAAACCAATAAGGATAAATGAACACCCAGTCCCCCCCCCCCCCCCTGTGTCCTAAATGCCTCGTGGTCTCATGCCGGAATCTACATCGTAAAAGCATGACCGTAGGGTAACACGATCAAATCAGGGGACATATATGATAATCAAATTACAACACATTGTGCCTTACTAACAATGAGAGTAAGCGAGTATCCTACAATATAAAATAGGAAGCTCATGATCAAACAGACCGTCCGCCCGCAGATCATTTAACCATCCTACTCGCGGGACTATTTCACCCGTAGGCGCTTGACCCGCGTGAGGTATTCCTCGCATGGGACTATTTCACCGCGTAAGCGTGCGGACTCGCATGAGGTATTCCTCGCATAGGCTGGACCGCCCGTGGGACTATTTCACCCACATAAATCCTTACGGACCCGTGAGGTATTCGCGCGTCGTGGGTAGAAATTCCACGGAATCGCAAATGCCACTAACCCGGAATGACCAAACGGTGATATACGAATAGCACACAACCGGCTATTTCCGGCACATAGGCAAATCCTCGATTAATCAAGCCAAAGTCCTTACGAAGGCACACTTAGAATGATTCACAATCAATCAAGCCAAAGTACTTATCAAGGCACACTTAGACTAATTCTCAATTAATCAAGCCAAAGTACTTATCAAGGCATACATAGAATAATTCTCTTTTAACAAGTCAAAGTACTTATCAAGGCACACTTAGACAAATTCTCAATTTATCAAGCCAAAGTACTAATTAAGGCATACATAGAATAATTCTCTTTTAACAAGTCAAAGTACTTATCAAGGCACACTTAGACAAATTCTCAATTTATCAAGCCAAAGTACTAATCAAGGCATACATAGAATAATTCTCTTTTAACAAGTCAAAGTACTTATCAAGGCACACTTAGACAAATTCTCAATTTATCAAGCCAAAGTACTAATCAAGGCATACATAGAATAATTCTCTTTTAACAAGTCAAAGTACTTATCAAGGCACACTTAGACAAATTCTCAATTTATCAAGCCAAAGTACTAATCAAGGCATACATAGAATAATTCTCTTTTAACAAGTCAAAGTACTTATCAAGGCACACTTAGACAAATTCTCAATTTATCAAGCCAAAGTACTAATCAAGGCATACATAGAATAATTCTCTTTTAACAAGTCAAAGTACTACGTACGTACATTCTTTTATAAAAGACTCCTTTCTATGTAAAGCCCCAAGATACTAAAACACGTAGTATCAAGGCGTGTCTATTTTTCAAAGTAAGTTACTACACTTTTAGAAAACTCATTTCAAAGCTTGAAATCAAGTAACTCCAAATTTTCACAATCTAGGCAACTTATGCCGATTTAATCAAAATAGACAACTTTCTAAACCTTCCATAAAGCCGTTATAACCAACTTCCCATAAAGCGTTATAACCCTTTATGGTTTTAAACGTATCCATTCCTTTAATAACCAAGAGACTTATACTATTAAAACCAAGTATCACATACTTACAAATCAAGTTCTCAACTTTCAAAATACTTGAAGTCTCTTGTGGTTAGAAAACAAGTTTTCTTCTACTTTTTAAACCTCAAGTAACTTCACCCTTAACGCAAGTTACTTCTCTTAAATCATGTCATTTCTCCTCTTTTAAATCAAATAAGTAAATCACTCATTTGACTCCTAAAGTCATTATAATGACCTTTAGGTTTTAGAACAAGGCACTAGCCAAAAGATTTGAAACCACTTCCTTTTCAAGTCTCTATGTACTTTAAGAAAAATACCTTCACCTTAAGAATCCAAACTTCACTAAGAAAATGGATTTTACAACTTACAATTTAACATCAAAGTACAATCAGGAAGTACATAGAACAAATTCTATTCTAGGCAATGCAAATACAACGAAGGAATGGATCGTTTAAGAGTAGAACATACTTTCTTAATCTTAAGGAATCATGCTAGAAGAGGAGATAGTTCACATACCTTTTGGCTAAATCCACAAGCCGAATACACGTGCGTAGAAGTGTCAACCTATAATGGTCACAACAAGGTTATCAACTTCTAGTCTCTATGTAGAATAATACTAAGTATTTAGTCTCTAATTCTACGGAAAATCAGGCAAAGACTTCCTTTGTTTCTACTCACTTTGCCACCTTTTTCAAGGCGAATACAATAACCAACAAGCCACGTTTAAGGCTCCAAACAACATCGAAACAAAGGGGATTACACGCCTTACTCTACGTGTAAAATTCCGCCCCACAATTCATACCAAAAAGTATAATACTTTACTAGCCATTCTCGGCCAACATATAACCAATAACACTACGTCTTTTCCAATCCTTTTCCAATTCCAAGTTCTAAGGTCAACATGTTATTTAGTCATAACTACTTCAACAACTACAATTTCCTTCTTTATTCAACATGCGACGACTTAAACTAATAATCAACTTGAATTCCAATCTTAAAGCTAAACACGCTAGTTTTGGATTAGGGTCCAATAGCGACATAATAATCAAACCGTAATATATAACTCATGCTTAATAACCATAGCTACAATCAATAAGTAAGCTTAATTGCTAAAGCGACAAAATTTATACCTTTCAAAGCCCTTAAAATTTCCAAGATTCAAAGTCGCGCTTAGCAATTCTTAGCTCCTTTCCTTAGGTTCCAATCGCTCAAGCACTCGCAGAGGCCTATGAAGAACCCGTCTTCAAGTTCCGTCTTCAAAGTTGAAGAACTCACTTAGTTTCGCCTTGCGACTAACGTGAAAATGCATTTTCCAAATCTTTCTATTGAGATATCCTCACAATACCCTAAGGGACATTGGGTTAAAGTCTTGTGGCTAATGGATCAAAACTACAAATTTTTCATGTGAGAGCTTAGCCAAACCCGAGAGCTCTTCTCCTCTCTCTAAGGGTTCTAATTTTTTTCTAAGTGTAGAAAATGCCAAGTCTTGCTACTAGTTAGTATATAACACATATTGGAGGGTTTAGATGTCCACAAATGTGAGGTTAGGATGATTATCACAAGGATTAAGCTTATGTGGCAAGTTGACTAGTCAATTATGTCAAGCTTGCAAGACTTATCATCTACATAGGTCAAATGACCATTCTACCCCTTGCATTTTCGTCCAAGACCACATGAGGGGGTGCCACGTGTCGCCCTCTCATTCGTCCATAAAATTCCGTAACCCTCGTGGGCCCCACAAAAATGCAAAATTTCCTCGGGTGGGCCCCACATGACCAAATCCGTAAAAATAAATTTCCATAATATTAATAAGTTCCATACTCTTCAAATAATGCCTTTTGAGAATCAAATTCTCAACAACGAACATTTTTCCTTTCCGACGTCCGGAAGATTTTCTGTCGGAAAAACAATTCTTCCTTTCGTACTAATTTTTCAAGTCTTGTTTCCTTACGTACATTCTCTTATACATGTCCTGGACTTATGGGGTGTAACATGGAGACTTGTTCTTAAGTATTTTTCTTTCTTTACTTTATTTACTTTCAGTTTATGTTGGATAATATTTTAGTTCTTAGCGTGTCTATGGCTAGGAGCTAAACTCTAATTAGGGCTTTCCTTTCAATTCGCTTGAACCTCGTCTTTATGACTTAATGCATGGTTTTGGTTTCTTCTTCATATAGTTAAGATTTATTCAATATTTGTTTTGATTGTTTGGTAATTAACTGATCACTAGTTATCATCACTTATATGATTTCGAATCGAAATCCGAAAGGGGAGATTTGAATATTCTATAGTTGAATAAACATAGGTTAAAATTGTGGACGAAAGTACCCCGATACTTGTGTAGTTTTATAGGTTATTGTTCTTAATCCTCCTATGTGGTAAAATTTGTCATAGAAATATAGAATATTTCTGCACCGGGGTTGAGTGTTTATATATCCTAACCAGAATATAAAACGGTCTAGTTAACCTGCTATCTTAACATAGAAAAAGAACCTTTATTGTTGCATTAAGGATTAAAGTGAGCGGATAGTTGAGGAGATTGGAAGTCCTATTTCCACCATATCTGATTTAAGTAAAGTATTTTAGTTAATTTCTGCAACTATTCAGTAGTTATAGATAAAAATAACAACACACTATCGACAGCCAAATAGATAACATAGAATAGATGTTTGGTAATTGAACGCCAGTCCCTGAGGATGATATTCGGTCTTACCTAGACTATATTACTTGTCCCGATACGTACATTTGTGTTAAGCGAGTGGAAAATTGCTAACAGTAATGGTAATTCAATTCTGATTCGTGGTTATGGTCATAAAACTTTGTCACCTCCATCCATCTCTTATCTTGAAAAATATCATTCATACCCCCAAATTGATTAAACATTTGGTGTATGTCCGTAAATTCACCACTGATAATTCCATTTCTATTGAATTTGATCCGTTTGGGTTTTCGGTAAAAGATTTCAAGACAAGGATTCCTCTCATGAGGTATGATAGTAGGGGAAATCCTTATCTTATCACGCCACGTTTTGGTCTCTCGAGTCAAGCCTTACCATCAACTTTTACAGCCCTTGTTCCTTCCTTGTGGCACGCTCGTCTAGGTCATCTGGGGTCGTCAATTTTATATTCCTTAGCTAAAAATAATTTTCTTTCATGTAAGGGTACACGTAGTAATCCGAATTGTCAATCTTATTATTTAGGAAAAATTGTTAAGTTTCCATTTGTAGACTCTAATTCTCATACTTCAATGTCATTTGACATTATTCATAGCGATTTATGGACATCTCTTGTTCTCAGTTCTGTGGGTCATCGGTATTATGTTCTATTTTTGGATAATTATTCTAAGTTTTTATGGACTTTCCAATAACGAAAAAATCTCAAGTTTTTCCACCTTCTTACAATTTAGAGCATTCATTAAAACCCAATTCAAACGGAAAATTAAAAATATTCAATGCGATAATGGGGTGTTTCGGGAATTTTGTGCTAATAATAGGATCAATTTTTATTTTTTTTGTCCTCATACGTCTTCACAAAATGGGAAAGCCGAATAAAAGATTTGTATCATTAACAACATTGTCAGAACTGCATTGATTCATGCTTCCGTACATATCCCCGCTCCCCCCCACTTTTTGGCATCATGCTCTACAAATGACTACATATATTCTTAACATTTTTCCTTCCAAAGGTTTGACATAGTCGTCCCCCCTCTAAATTTTATATAATAAGACTCATTCGTATTCACATCTTAGGGTATTTGAGTGCTTATGTTATATGTTGTTTCCGTCTACCACAATTAACAAACTTCAGGTCTATTCTACCCCTTGTGTGTTATTGGGTTATCCATCTAATCATCGTGGTTACAAATATTTTTATTTATCATCTAATAAAATCATTATCAGTCGCTATGTAATTTTTTATGAATCCCAATTTCCATTTGCTAAGGTTAGTAAACTCACGCCTAGTTCGTATAATTTTTTGGATGATGGTATATCTCCATTTATTATTCACTATTTATCGGACATATCCCATACCCAAAATCCGCTAGCGGGACTCGCCGTTGGCCTCCGTGGCATCGCCGTCTTATTTTGGTCGGATGGGGCCGTCAATCCACCAGTCTGGCCCGATTCTCGCTTTAGTTCCAACGCCAAGTCTCGGTCGATGGGCTGTGGCACCCTATTCCGGTCTCGAAATTTCCCAAAATCAGTCCATTTCTCTCCCGAGTCAAAGATCAGTCACTCGTAGTCAACGGGGTATTTTTAACCAAAAAGACATTTTAATTTAAATTCTAATATTCTTACATCACCCTTACCCCGTAATCCCGTGTATGCTTTAAATGACCCGAATTGGGAGTTGGTGCTCCATCCATCTGGTGTTAATATTATTCTATTTATGTGGATTTTTGCTCATAAGGATAATTCTGACGGTTCTTTTGTGAGGCATAAGGCTCGTCTTGTTGGTGATGGTAAGACTCAGCATGTAGGTGTGGATTCTGGTGAGACATTTAGCCCGGTGGTCAAGCCAGCTACCATTCACATAGTGCTCAACTTGGCTCTTTCGAAAGCAAGGCTCATTCATCAGTTAGATGTGAAGAATGTTTTATTACATGGTGATCTCAATGAGATAATTTATATGCATCCGTAGTTGGGGTTTAGGGATCCTAAATATCCACATCATGTTTGTTTGTAGAAAAAAAATCCTTATATGGACTAAAGTAGTCCCCCCGGGCGTGGTATAAGAGGTTTGTTGACTATGTTTTGACTATTGGGTTCTCTTACAGCAGATCTGATAATTCATTGTTCATATATCGTCGTGGTTCTTCTTTGGCTTATATACTCTTATATGTGGATGATATTATCTTGACTACCTCTTCTGATGCACTACACAAATCTATCATGACAATGCTCAGTTCTGAGTTTGCTATGAAAAACTTGGGGTCTTTGAGTTACATATTGGGAATTGTTGTCACTCGTCATGCAGATGGGTTGTTCTTATCACAGAGGAAGTATGCAACTGAGATCATTGAGAGGGTTGTTAGGCTTATTTTGTATACGTTTTTTGAGTCATTTTTAGTTAGTATTTTCCCCATTTTCATTTAAATATACGTCGTGTTAGGATCGTTTTTCTTTGTTTTGAGTCACAGTGGTTCAAAAGGGCAAAATGGCGAAAAGGAGCGAAAAGTGGGCATAAAAGGAGGGTCCCGAGGCAAAAAGATGAAAAATTAAAGATTCAGACGAAGCCATGACTGCGGTGCGGAAGATCGGTTTCCGCGAAGTTGTGGTGTCGCGCTCGATTTGCGAGACGGGAAATTTATTTTTCTGGGCCGAATTTTGACACGGTTTTCAGGGGTCCATAATGCAATTTTCCCAACTATATAATTACTAAAACTCTGACCTAAAAGAGGCATCTTGTACATATTTTTTTCATCACACAACACAAGAGAATGAGGCTACAATTGGGACCTAGTTCTAAGTAATTTTTCTTTTTCTTTGATTTAATTTAGTTCTTGTATGGATTTTGTGTTAGTTCTTACCGTGACTATGGCTAGAAGCTAAACACTTTATTAGGGTTTTCCTCTTGAATCGCTTGAAACTCTTATTCATGAATTAATGCAGTAGTTTGATTTCTTCTTCACTTGATTAAGATTTATTCAATAATTAGTATGAATGTTTGATAGTTAATTGATCACTAATTATCATAATCTATATGATTTCGAATCAAGAACCGAGAGGAGAGATTTGGATATGCTGTAATTGAATAGACATAGGATAAAATCGCGGACGAAAGTACCCCAATACTTGTGTAGCATTATAGGTTACTGTTCTTAATCCTCCTATGTGGTAAATCCTATCATAGAAATATAGAAGGGTTTTGCACTGGGGTTGAGTGATTATATATCCTAACCGGAATATAAGACAGTCTATGTAACAGATATCTTAACGTAGAAGAAGAAGTCATTCTCGTTGCATTAAGGATTGAATATAGTGGATAGTCGAGGATATTGGAAGCCCTAATTCTAGCATAACTGTTTTATACCCCTTAGTATCATCACCTTAGTTTATTTCTTGCAATTTACTTTAGTTTAATCTTAGAATAAAAATTCAAACAAATTAACGTTTGCCAAATAGATAACATAGTGTAGATGTTCGATAATTGAAAACCAGTCTCTGAGGACGATATTCGGTCTTATCAGACTATACTACTTGTGAATGATACGTACACTTGCGTGAGCACGTGGAAATTGACCAACAAGGGCTGGGATGTCATCCTATAAGTCTTTTTCCACTCCATTTGATACTAAACCCAAGTTGGGTGTTTCGGATGGCCCCCAGTACGAGGATCCAACTCGTTATCGTAGTCTTACATATTTTCAATATCTTACATTTACGAGATCAGATATTACATATGTCGTACAACAGGTGTGTTTGTTTATGAATGATCCCAGGGTTGGCACATGAATGCGCTCAAACACATCATTCAGTACATCCAGGGGACACTTGACTATGACTTACATTTATAACCTTCGTCAACGTCTACACTTGTCTCGTATACAGATGCTGATTGGGGTGTCTGTCCAGACACCATACGATCTACGTCTGGATATTGTATGTTTCTTGGTAATAACTTGGCCTCATGGTCTGCCAAGCGTCAATCAACTTTATCACACTCTAGTGTAGAGGTCGAGTATCGAGGGGTAGCCAATGTGGTCTCTGAATCATGTTGGTTACGTAATCTTCTGTTAGAGCTTCATTGTCATATTGAGAAAACTACCCTGGTTTATTGTGATAATGTTAGTGTCATCTACCTTTCTGGAAATCCGGTTAAGAAACAGCGCACTAAACATATTGAGATGAATATTCATTTTGTTCGCGTAAAGGTGGCTCGTGGACAGGTACGCGTCTGTCATGTTGTTAGCGATATTTCGACTACTCACGCAAGCGTATGCATCGTTCACAAGTAATATAGTCTGTAAGACCGAATATCGTCCACAGAGACTTGTTTTTAAGTACCGTTCATCTATTTTATGTTATCTATTTGGCAATCAATATTTGAGTTGGGTTTTTGTTTAACTACTGGAATAATTGCAAGAGTTAATTAAACTATTTAAGTTGTGATCAGTTATGAAGGAATTAGGGCTTCCAAGATCCTCGACTATCCACTCTACTCAATCCTTAATGCGACTAGAATGACTTCTTCTTCTACGTTAAGATAGCGGTTAACTAGACTGTCTTATATTCCAGTTAGGATATATAATCGTTGAACTCCAGTGCAGAACCCTTCTATATTTCTATGATAGGATTTACCACATAGGAGGATTAAGAACAGTAACCTATAAATCTACACAAGTATCGGGGTACTGTCGTCCGCGATTTTAACCTATGTCTATTCAATTACAGCATATCCAAATCTCTCCTTTCGGTGCTTGATTCAAAATCATATAGATCATGATAATTAGTGATCAATTAACTATCAAACATTCATACCAATTATTGAATAAATCTTAATCAAGTGAAGAAGAAATCAACTAATGCATTAAGTCATAAATAAAGTTTCAAGCGATTCACAAGGAAAACCCTAATAGAGTGTTTAGCTCCTAGCCATAGTCACGCTAAGAACTAACACAATATACATACATAAACTGAATTAAAAATGAAAGAAAGAAAATTACGTAGAACAAAGTCTCCAATTGTCGCTCTAAACCCGCCTTGTGTTGTGTTGTGTTGTAGAATGACCAACCTACTCCGTAACATTAATCCATTGGCCAATTTGCCTTCGAAACTGAAATTTTCCGCATCGGCACCGCGGTTCTGCACTCCGGCACCGCGGTGCCGAAACTCCTGCAGCTTCTCGGCACAAATAGAACTGCGGTTCTTCATAGTGGCACCGCGGTGCTGAAAGTTCGGAGGCTCATCGGTAAATATGGCACCGCGGTTCTGCATAGTGGAACCGAGGTGCTGTCTTCTTTCGCTCTGAGTTGCCAACTTTCGTCCTTTTCACTTCGGAGCACCTTTTCTGCCAATTTCTCGTTCCTTTTTTGTCATTTTACCTTTTTGCACCGCTGTGACTTAAAAGAAAAAAAACCTACTACTATACTAAACACAACAAGAACGAGTAAAATACCAACTAAAAATAACTCAAAAGGCGTATACAAAATACGCCTAACACCCCCAAACTTAACATTTGCTCGCCCTCGAGCAAAGATCAAAACAAAAATAAAGACACAAAAATAAAAGACTCAAAGACTCAAATCAAGAAGTTGCACAAAGACTTAGAAACACATGAACGTCAGTTGGGATAATATGCAGGAACAAATATATCATGACTTCAACAATCTAGAATTTCAAGTCAGATATTTCACAAATTCATTTCAATCACAAGTAATGGAAGCATGTATACCTAACCTATGCATATCAGTTTCAATTAGTTCTATGGGCTTGTTTACTTGCTATTCTCCACTAATCATAGACATATATTCTAGAGATCCTCAGAACTTTTCAGGGTTGTAATATAGGCTTAGGAAAGAGTAGGTAAAAGTAGTCATTTAAGCTCAATTTACGTACTATAAGCGTTTTTCTCATTCAACAATTTTGTCCTTCTTTTTGGTATTATTTTCAGTTCATACCTATCATTCTCATTTTCTCTTTTTGAGAGCATGAATCAATTCATATAGGCACACCCAAGCTTAAGCTTTTACGTTCTTTTTCATTGGGGTGCATCAATTTTTAACTCTCTTTTTGTGTTTCTTTTTCACTCTTTTTCATCCCTTTATTCAATTACTGCTTATGGCGCATGAGGAAATCATGGGGTGTCAAAGAAAACAACTTATTTTTGGCTCAACGGAGATGCCTAGTGATACAATTTAGTGCAAGGTAGGTAATGAATGGTAAGAAGGGCTAGCAAATAAATGTCTGAATCATCTCCCTAACATGTACATTTTAACTATTTCGCCTCAAATAACAAGCAAGAAGACTTCACAGACATTTTTCAATTGACAATACATAAGCTAAGCCTCAAATATTTCAAATAATCAGATTTTCATAAATTTTTGGCATATCTAACTTAAGCACACAGATTTTAGCTTCTCATTCCACTACATTATCCACTTAGTTCACTAGGCATTTTCAAGTAACTACAACATGAATGAATCATAAAAAAATTAACTCATATAAAACACAAAAACAAACACATGACTCACAAAAATAAAATAACAAAAATAAAATAAAATGAAACCCCCCCCCAAACTTAAACTACACATTGTCCCAAATGTGTAAAAGAATCTAAAATTAAAACGGAACGACTTACAGACCTACATCGGCTCAAAATGGTGGTGGTGGCGAAGGATACTGCATTGTCCAATTTGGGGCTTTTTATTTTCTGGAAACGTGTTCAGGCATCGTGATTCTGCATAGTGGCACCGCGGTGCCGAAATTACTGTGGCCTCTCTGAATATTCAGCACTGCGGTGTTGATACGATTTCGTGTTTTCAGCGTCTTTTTGTGCTCCCTGTCCACTTCGTTCGCTTGTCATCACAACCTTGGGTTGCCTCCCAAAAGTGAGACTGTTCTAAGTAAATTAAATTGCATAATTTAAACCTTGGGTTGCCTCCCAAGTAGCGTTGTCTTTAACGTCTTGTAGTCGGACGTAAGTTTCTTATCAAAGATTATCGGGGTAACTTAACGTCACAACCTATCCATTTCAAAATCATCCTCCTCTTTCTCATTCTATTTTTCTTTTTCACAAGAGGGGGTTCAGTAAGACTTACCTGTTCGACAACTTTCATCTCATCGTCGTTTTAGCTTTTTAAACTAGCCTGTGGTTTCACAACTGTCGAAATGATCTCCCTGGTTTTGGCCTGTGCTGGCTGAATTGTTGTGTCAGTCGTGCTTACTGTGAAACACTTGTTGCTGGCCTGAGATTCGATGGTAGATTTAAACACCTTGAAGACCATCTCTTCCTCCTAGACCCTCAGTCTCAGTTCTACCTTCTCTATATCAATAAAAGCTCCCCCGTTGCAAGGAAGGGTCTCCCCAAAATGATGGGTATCTCATCATCTTCCTCCATGTCCAGAATGAGAAAGTCTGCTGGAAAGAAGAACTTTCCCACCTTGACCAGCACATCTTCTATTATGTCTCTGGTCTAGGGGTGCACCATGGTTCGGTCAGCCAACTGCAAATTGACTGTGGTTGGCTTGCATTCTTGATCGGTGTATTTTATATACACTTTTTGAGTCAGTTTTAGTTAGTCTTTTGTCCCTTTTTGTACAAATAAGTGTCGTATTAGGATAGTTTTCCTTTCTTTTGAGTCAAAGTGGTTAAAATGGCCAAATGGCGGAAAAGGAGCTAAAAGAGGGCAAAAGAGGAGGTTCGGTGAAAGCAGAGAAAGTGGCGAGCGAGGCAGAATCGCGGGTCGGCCACGCGCCAACAATAAGCGGCGCGGCGCCAAACATCAAAGGTTCTGAAGATCCAGCGCGCGGCTACGGCAGAGAATCAGGGTCGCGGTGCCAAATCACCGAGACCAGAGTTCGGCGCGCGGCTAGCGGCCGTGGCGCCGACGCGGAAAAATAAGGTTTTGAGGCGGATTTTGGGCGAACTGCAGGGAAAAGTTGGCGGTTTTGAGCACATAAAGGAGAACCCTAGCGGTTTTTAAAGGTTCCCCTTGCACAACACAAGGCTTTCTTGCTTGAGATTGGAGACCATAGTTTAGTAAATTTCTCTTCCTTTTCTTGTTTTTATTTAGGTTTTTATGAAGAACATGGGATTAGTTCTTGTCATGTCAATGACTAGAACTAATTCCTCTATAAACTTTCCATGTTGAATCTCTAGAAACTTATGTTATGATTTAATGCATGCTTATGGTTATTCTTCTTCTTGTTGAGATCTATCGATATTTGAATTGAATGCTTGGTAATTAATTGACAACTAATTATCACTATATGATTTCTAATCAGACTCCGAAAGGAGGGGATTGTGAATATGTTGTAAGTTGGGTAGACATTCTTGGATTGGGGATGAAAATACCTCAATTATTTATGTAGCGTTAATGAGAGGCTTAAAAACCCTAATTTTGTGCATGGTGCGTGACGGTTAACTAGGTTTTGTTCTTAATCCTCCTATAGAGTTATCCTTATCAGAAAGGTAGGTAAGGTGCAATCTGAGGTTGAGTGTTTATATAACCCTAGCGGAGTATAAAACGATTTCGTAAACCTGCTTTCTCCAAAAGAAGAAGACCATAAGTTATTGCATTAATAAGTAACATAAGCGGATAGTGAGGAGACGTGGAAGCCCTATTCTCATCACCACTGAAGTAAACCCTTATAGTTAAATAGCTTTTATAATTCTTAGTTATAAACAACAAATCTAAATATCAATTTACCAAATAGATACCAAAAGATAGATAATTGATAATTGAACCCTAATCCTTGTGGACGATATTCGGTCTTACCAGGACTATATTACTTGTCACGATAACGTGCACTTGCGTTAAAGTGTGTGCATCTTTTCGCGCATCAAGTTTTTGGCGCCGTTGTCGGGGATTAGGCATAGTTCAATATCAAATTTATCTATTTTTTAATTTCTAATTTGGTTTTTAATTTTTACGTTTTTTTTTATTATTATTTTAAATTTTTACGTTTTTATTTTCAGAAAATTCGAGGTACCATGATTGGTTGTTTGTTTTTGATCTATTTCAGGAAATCAGTTTATGCGAAGGAGAAAAGGAGCAGACACTCTTGTTCCCTTCAATCCAGAAATTGAGAAAACACGTGCGAGCGAGAAAGAATCAGCAGTTACAACTTTGATAAAAATGGGCGGTGCTCAAAACAATAACATGATGAGAGAAGGGTTAGGTGAAAATCAACATAACCGGGAATGCCTCGGCAAGTGCCAATATCGTGGAGGAGAGAGTCCAAATCCAGCCGAGAAGAAGTTTGGGAGACTATGTGTTGCCAAGAGTGAATGGAGCACGACGTGCGTTAGGCTCCTGCCAGAGCCAACAACCGAGATAAAACCGGCGATTACGAGCATGGTACAGACACCGCGTGCAATTCGGAGTATCGTCGGAGGATCACATATGCACATAGCTAATTTCTTGGAGCTATGTGCAGCTTTCAGATATAACGGCGTTCGATGATGCCGTCAGTTGAGGCTCTTTCCGCTTCTCACTCGGGGGCGAGCAAAAGTATGGTTGAACTCTCCACCGATTCGATTTTTACATGGCACGGGCACAGAAATTTCTAGCCAAGTTCTTTCCGTGTAAGCAAAGAAAGCGAGAGGGGAGTTGAACAACTTCTACCAAGCAGATAGAGAGTCCTTATATGAAGCTTGGGAAAGGTTCAAAGATCTACAGAGAAAGTGTCCACACCATTGCATTGAGTTGTGGAACTTGGTCCACATCTTCTACAACGGGCTAAGTAGTACAACCAGAACCATTATAGATGCGGCCGGTGGAGCATTCGCGAGGAAAACAGCCCCGGCGCTCATGAGTTATTAGAAGATATGGCCACTAACAACCATGTCACAGAAGAGAGGTCGACAAGTGGGAGGAGAACAGTGGGAGTCCACGAAATAGATGTTATTGCTGCCTTGAATGCCCAAGTGGCCCTTTTGGCAAAACAGTTGCAACAACATATAGTGTCAGTGAATGCGGTGCAGATGCCTAGAAGTTGTGAGATATGTGGTGGCCCACATACATTCGATAGGTGTCCTTCAGCTGATCCCAACAATATACGATGGGCGGCGAGTGTCGAGCGATGAAGTAATTATCGAGGCGACAAAACAACCCTACTCCAACACTTATAATCCGTGGGAGAATCACCCAAATTTCTCATGGAGAGGAGACCGAGGGCGAGAATCAATACGAGGGCAGAATCAATACGAGGGCGATGCGAACCAGCAGAACGAATCGCCTTTCATTCAAGCAGCGGCCTCAGCGATTGATACCGGTTCAAGAAAAGCGACGAGCGGAAGCGGCGACACTTGCAGCGCTTGCACGCGATTCGCGAAGCTAGATCCTCGTTGAGAACTTGGAAACACAAGTGGGTCAGCTAGCAAAGCAGCAAACAGCGACGCGAGGTACATTGCCAAGCAATCTGAGGTAAATCAGGAAGCGATGTCGAGCGATGCGGTTGAGAAGTGGAAGGCAGTTGGGCGGCGATCCTCGGTAGTAGTTAAGAAGAAGGCGAGTTAGAAAAGAGAAGGTGATTGAGCCCGGCCAGTAGTAGAAAACTCCGGAGAAGGAGTATACTGAGAAGATCCTTTCCCCAGAGACTACGAAAAGGCGGTTGATAAACAATTCTCCAAATTTTGGAGACATTCGGAAGTGTATATCAACATACCTTTCATAGAAGCATTAGAGCAGATGCCCTCCTATTTCAAGTTTATGAAGGAAATATTGGGAAGAAGAAGAAGTTGGCGGAGTATGAAATAGTAGCAGCAGAGGAGTGTAGTGTTATCTTGCGGAAGAAGTTGCCACCAAAACTAAAGGATCCGGAAGCTTTACACTACCTTGCAGTGGGCGGGGGTAACTGCAACAGCTACGTGTGATTTAGGGGCAAGTATAAATCTAATGCCACTTATCGATATTTAAAAGATTGGAGTTGGGTGAGGCCAAACCAACCACGATAGCTTCTGCAAGCGCCGCGACAGACGATGGTTCATCGAAGGCAAGATCGAGGGCGTGATTGTGAAAGTAGGAAAATTCTTCTTTCCCGGACTTCCTCATTCTTGATATGGAAAAGATGTGAAATCCCTATCATATTGGGAGGCCATTCCTAGCAACGGGGAGAGCTTTGATTGATGTTGAAAGAGGAGAGTTAACATTAAGGGTGGAGAATGAAGAAATGGTGTTTAAAGTTTTTAAACACGTCATTGAACCACCAACCATGAGTGGGTGATTTGCAATCGGCACCATCAAACCCTCTGCGAGCCAATACAAGTCAACCAAGAGAGATGAGCCATGAGAAAGGCATGGTTTGCGAAATTCCACTAAAAGAGGTATGTGTTCTGAACTCCCCATCGATAACGCTAAGAAGAAAAGAAGAAAAGAAAGCGCCAAAATGTGGAGGAAATTGATTAGTTGGGGGCTTGATCCACCCCACGGTTATTAAAGCTAAGGAACTTGCGTCCGGCTAAAAGACGTTAAAGACAGCGCTACTTGGGAGGCAACCCAACGTTTTCAATTATGTTATTTCAATTCCTGTCTTTAGTTTATTTTGTTTTGTCTAGAACAATCTCACGGTCTTGGGGTCTAGGGTTGTGTTGTGATTAACAGGTATAGGCAAATACATTGCAGGGGGAAGAAAAGCGAGATTTCGAAGCGGGTAGCGCGCGCTCGGGAAAGCGGCGCGTAAAAGAGCTGTAAAGGCGCTGAAGTTTAAGCGCGGCGCCCAGGAGCAGGGCCGCGAATTCGAAAATTTGCCAAGTTTAGCGCTTATTTCCAATGCCAGTCGCGTGCGAAAGTCCCGGCGAGTCTGAGAAGATTAGGCGCGCGCGCCAAAAGCTGGCGCGGCGAAATCGAAACTTAAAGCGCCAATCGATTTTCCCCGATTCCAATTTCAAAACCTAACCATTCTTTTCCAAAACACACGAAAATCCAAAAATCTACCTGATTCCTCCACAAATCCAACCCAACCACAACCAAAACTCTTAAATTCCTAAAACCCTTAGCTATCTCAAACAACAAAGCTCCGTCTCATAGCCTCAAACCAGCATTAGAAGCGAAACGACTTGAATCTTCTCATAAAAATGTAATCTTTTCTGTTCTTGAGATCTTTACTGAAGTCACAGGGGGTAGTAGTTTGAAGGAGTATTGTAGTTGTGAAGTAGTTTGGGTGCTGAAAAATTGATTGTGAAGTTTGGAGAAGGAGTAAAAGAGGAGGGTGTGGGTATTGGGTAGAAGAGTTGAAGTTTGGGGGTGTTGTGTTAGCTGCTAGTTGTTGATTGTGTTGGGGAACACTTGTGCTAATAAGTTGTAAGCTGCAGAAAGTATTTTTAACCATGTCCACCAGAAAAAGAAGAGCCTCCACATCCACCTCATTGCATTACGATGATACTAGGTATGTGAGCTCTGAAGCCTTCGAAAGATACAAAAAGCTTAGTACTAGGCCCTTAATCCCTGAAAGGGGAATGGACTATCAGAGGGAGTCGTTTGGGGAAGAGGATGTTTATGAGCCCATTCGGGCAATGATTGAGTTGAGGGGGTGGAAGAGGTTTGTAAATCCGGAGAAAATAGCACGATGAACACAACAATAGTGCGTGAGTTCTATCTGACTTTCAGGAGAAGGTGGAAAGGGGATGCTTTGTAAGGGGACATTATGTGCTGTGGCGAGAAGATATAAATACACAATTGAAAGCAGTTGATGTTGAAGGAGGAATTGGTGATCGGAGCCATTTTAGAACATGGTCAGGAGCACCATAACATAAATCGATATGTCGCAAACAACGTAAGCTACCACAGGCTGTTTTTGATATTGCGAGAAATGGGTCAAGACCTTTGGCGGTACCAATTCAACAAAGCGGCCAAGGGTTGGCTATATTCGTCGATGCGCGTGATTCCATCCACGCCTTACGAGTGCGAAAAGATGATTAGGCGATATATGGAATTATGAGGTTGGCGATTGATGTGGGAAAGAAATAGTGCGAGCATTGAGGAAATCAGCAGGTTGGTAACAGCGCGGATTAGGACATGGCTCGATTATCACCAAGCTATGTCACATGAGTGGGTCCCAATCCTACCCAATCGATACTAATGAAAGAAACCAACTGCGTGTGTCACATGCAGGATAGTGCACTCTTTCCTGCACCCAAGCCCCGTGACAGAAGAGTACAACCAGCGGCAGCAGAGGCCGCAATGAACGAAGATGAGCCTGAAATAGGGGCTCAATATGCGGCAGGACCTAGCCACCAGCCAACCACAGAAGCAGAACCTTCAGTGCCTATGATGGAGCAAGTGCTCCAAAACCAGAGAATGATGATGCAACATTTCGGCACAATGATACAAGGACAAAATGAGTTGAGACAGGGACAACATGAGTTGCGACAAGGGCAACAAGAATTGAGGCAGGAGCAACAACAGTTGCACTGTGATGTGAGATGAGTTCACTGTTCAACCAATGGTCGATGCATTATCCACCGCCACCACCACCATTTTAGCCAAAGTCTGTAAGTGTCCTGTCTCTTTTATTGTCTTTGAGTCTACACACATTGGGGACAATATGTGATTTAAGTTTGGGGGTGTTTTATGTGTATCTTGTTTTATTTGTGTCTTGTCATGTTTTATTTAAGTCTTTTTATTGTTTTATGTATTTTTGAGTCACAATTTTTTTTTTCTTTTTGAGTCATAATTGTCTGTCAAAAGATCATGTATGCTGTAGTTGCTAGAAACACATAGTGAAGGAAGGTGGAATAATGTAATGGAATAAAAGCAACTATCTAAGCACTTAGGTTAGATATGTCAAAAACTCACAAAATCTGTCTATTTGTAGTTTCTTGCCTAAATTGTGCATGCTAAATGATGAAAACTTATGTGTTGTGATTGCTTGCTATTTGAGGCGAAATAGTTAGGATATGCATGTTAGGGAGATGACTCAGGAATTTCTTTCATAGCCAATTCTTACCACTCTTTTCTATCCCGGACTTTAAATATATCCCTAGTCAGCCCCGTTGAGCCTAAACGTTGAAACTTTTTCTTTGACACCCTATATTCCCACATATTGTGCCATAAGTAAAAATATGAAATAGTGGAATAAATTGTGTTAAAAAAAAGAGACAAAAAGAGTGAATGAGCTTGTTGCACCCCAAATAAAAAAAAGTAATAAGAAATAGGCAAAAGCCTAAGTTTGGGGGTGCTTGTCATTATTATATACTTCACTCTCCCAAAACAAAAGAGGGAAAAGATAGAATCAAAGTGAAGGAAAGAACAAAAAGAAAAGGGAAATACTGAAAAGCTAAAGAGTTTATGGTACACGAAATGAGCCTAAATGCCTATTTTTACCTACCTATACCTAAGCCTACATTACAACCCTTAAAAGTCCTGAAGATCTCTTTTATGCATATCCAGGATTAGTGGAGAATATCAAGTAAGCATGCCATTAGGATTTTTGAATTTATATGCATGATTTAGTAGATTGACTTCCATTAAGCATGATAAATATGAGTTTGCGAAATATCTAGCTTAATGTGTTTAGTGTGCTGAAAATTTCATGTTATATGTTCCTGCATATTATTTTGCTAACCTTCATGTTTTTCTAGTTAACACTAATGCAGCAAGAGTGATCAATGTCAGTGAGTCTTTTATTTTCGTTTCTTGAGTCTTTTATTTCTTTCTTTCTATCTTTGCTCGAGGGCGAGCAAAGGTTAAGTTTGGGGGTATTTGATCGGTGTATTTTATATACACTTTTTGAGTCAGTTTTAGTTAGTCTTTTGTCCCTTTTTGTACAAATAAGTGTCGTATTAGGATATTTTTCCTTTCTTTTGAGTCAAAGTGGTTAAAATGGTCAAATGGCAGAAAATGAGCTAAAAGAGGGCAAAAGAGGAGGTTCAGCCGAGAAGTGGCGAGCAGTGAGTGCGGAGTGTGTGCCATGCACTACCTGTAATAGCGGGACGCGGCGCCAACCATCAGAAAGGTTCTGAAGATCGATGCGGGCTCATGTGCCGAGAGAATCGGGCGCGGCGCCAAATCTCCCAAAGGACCACAGAAGTTTCGGCGCCGCGGCGCCGACGCGGAAAAATAAGGTTTTCAGACGGATTTTGGGCCAGGCCAGCAGGGAAAAGTAGAGGCGGTTTTGAGCCTATAAAAGGAGAACCCTATGCAGTTTTTAAAGGTTCCCCTTCTTGCACAACACAAGGCTTTCTTGCTTGGAGATTGGAGACCATAGTTTAGTAAATTTCTCTTCCTTTTCTTGTTTTTATTTCAGTTTTTATGAAGAACATGGGATTAGTTCTTGTCATGTCAATGACTAGGAACTAATTCCTCTATAGGGCTTTCCATGTTGAATCTCTAGAAACTTATGTTATGATTTAATGCATACTTATGGTTATTCTTCTTCTTGTTGAGATCTATCCAATATTTGAATTGAATGCTTGGTAATTAATTGACAACTAATTATCACTATATGATTTCTAATCAGACTCCAAAAGGAGGGGATTGTGAATATATTGTAAGTTGGGTAGACATTCTTGGATTGGGGATGAAAATACCTCAATTATTTATGTAGCGTTAATGAGGCTTAAAACCCTAATTTTGCGTAGTGCGTGGCGGTTAACTAGGTTTTTGTTCTTAATCCTCCTATAGAGTTATCCTTATCAGAAAGGTAGGTAAGGTGCAATCACGGGTTGAGTGTTTATATAACCCTAACGGGAGTATAAAACGATTTCGTAAACCTGCTTTCTCCAAAAGAAGAAGACCATAAGTTATTGCATTAATAAGTAACATAAGCGGATAGTGAGGAGACGTGGAAGCCCTATTCTCATCACCACTGAAGTAAACGCTTATAGTTAAATAGCTTTTATAATTCTTAGTTATAAACAACAAATCCAAATATCAATTTACCAAATAGATACCAAAAGATAGATAGTTGATAATTAAACCCTAATCCTTGTGGACGATATTCGGTCTTACCAGGACTATATTACTTGTCACGATAACATGCACTTGCGTTAAAGTGTGTGCATCTTTTCGCGCATCAATTCTCCCAAACCCAATCTCTTGAACACAGACATAGGCATGAGATTGATACTAGACCCTAAGTCACACATGGTCCTGTTGCATGTTACCTTGCCAATAGTGCAGGGCAAGGTGAAGCTTGCTGGATCTTTCAGCTTAGGGCGATTTCTTTGCGAGGATGACACTGCACTCTGCATCAAAGATATTGTCTCATAATCCGCTAGCCTTCTTTTTTCCAAGTATCTCCTTCATGAATTTAAAGTATCTTGGCGTACATCTAGTGCTTCAATGAAGGGGATATTTATGTGAAGCTTCTTAAACACCTCCAAGAACTTGGAGAACTGCTTGTCAATTGCCTTCTTTTGTAACCTCTGAGGGTAAGGGATTCTATCAACGTATTCTCTCAAAGGTGCTGGTGGAGCTTTCTCAACTGTAGGGCGGTCCTCAGTGACCTCCTCTTTCTCTACCTCAACTGCTTTCTCAGCCTCTTTCTCACGAACTACTGCGGGTTGGGGAGCAACCTGCTCTAACTGCTTTCCACTCCTCAACAATACTGCCTGACATTGCTCTCTAGGATTTACCTCGGTATTTCTTGGGAGAGTGCCCTGCGAAAGGTTGGTTTCCATGTTCGCCAGTTGTCCAACCTGCGTTTCCAGGTTCCTGAGAGCGGACCTGGTTGCAGATATGAACTGATTCTGCGAATTGAGTGTCAGCAATGCAACTCTCAGATCATCAGGATTCTCCTATTGTGTAGGTGGTCTAAACTGCTGGGATGTAATGGCCTGATTTTGCACCTGTTGGTTCTGGTAACCACCTTGATATTGTTGCTGCTGAGGCTGATCGTTCCTCCACGAAAAGTTAGGGTGATTTCTCCACCTTTGGTTGTATGTGTTGGAATTATAAGGACTCTGAAAGTTCCCAACCGCCTGTACCTGCTACATTGGCACATTATTAGAGTCCACTACTGTGCATCTGTCAAAGGAATGCGGTCCACCACAACTCTCGCAATTCATTGGCATCTGTACTGCATTCACAGACATGGTGTTTTGCTACAGTTGCTTCGTCAGAAGGGCCACCTGTGCATTCAAGGCAGTGATGACATTTATTTCATGTATGCCCATAGTCTTCCTACTATTCACTGACCTATCATCTGCCACTTGATGATTGTTGGCAGCCATATCTTCTAGTAAGTCATGTGCCTCATTGGCACTTTTTCTAATGAACGCTCCACCTGCTACAGCATCAATGATGGTACGAGTAGTACCACTCAATCCATTATAAAAAATGTGGACCAGCATCCACTTCTCAATGATGTGGGAACTTCCTTCATAAATCCTTGAATCGCTCTTTTCTTCATAGAGCGACTCACCATCCACCTGGTAGTAATTGTTCCGCTCTCCCCTTAACTTTGCAGCCTTGGAAGGAGGGAAGAACTTTGTTAGAAACTTTTGGGCCAGGTAATGACGGAGTTGGCGGGTGATGCGCGAAAAGATGCACACACTTTAACGCAAGTGCACGTTATCGTGACAAGTAATATAGTCTTGGTAAGACCGAATATCGTCCACAAGGATTAGTGTTCAAGTACCAATTTTCTATCTTTTGGTATCTATTTGGTAACCGATATTGATTTTGTTGATTATAACTAACAATTATAAAGGCTAATTAACTATAGGTTTACTTCAGTTGTGATGAGAATAGGGCTTCCACGTCTCCTCAACTATCCGCTTATGTTACTTATTAATGCAATGAATTATGGTTCTTCTTCTCTCGGAGCTAGCGAGTTTCTGAAATCATTTTATATTCCGTTAAGGCTATATAAACACTCAACCCCAGTATTTCTCCTTTCTACCTTTCGGTGATAAGGATGACTCTATAGGAGGATTAAGACCAAAAACCTAGTTAACCGTCACGCGCCATGCGTAAAATTAGGGTTGTTAAGCCTCTCATTAACGCTACATAAGTAATTGAGGTATTTTCATCCCCAATCCAAAATATGTCTACCCAACTTACAGCATATTCACAACCTCCTCCTTTCGAAGTTTGATTAGAAATCATATAAATAATGATAATTAGTGATCAATTAATTACCAAACATTCAAAACAATTATTGGATAAATCTCAACAAGAAAAAGAATAACCAAAACATGCATCAATTCATAACATAAGTTTCTAGTGATTTAACATGGAAAGCCCTATAAAAGAATTAGTTCCTAGCCATTGACATGACAAGAACTAATTCAAAGTTCATCATACAAAACTGAAATAAAGGAAATAAAAGAAAAGAAAATTACTAAGTTTAAGGTCTCCAATCTTCAATCCAAGAATCCTTGTGTTGTGCAAGAAAAGGGAACCCTTAAAAACTGCCTAGGGTTCTCCTTTTATAGGCTCAAAACCGCCTCTAACTTTTTCCTTCAATCCTGGCCCAGAAAATCGTCATTAAACCTGATTTTCCCCAGTTTGCGCCGCGACCCTGCTATCGGCGCCGCGGCTCCGGAAGTCCTGTGATGCGTTGGATGATTTGGCGCCGCGCAGTCTCTGTTGTCGAGGCGCGCGGCTGCAACTCAGCGCTCGATGATTAGCGCGTCCCTGCACTGTTGGCATGGCGCGACTGCGTTCTGCCTCGTTCGCCACTTTCTCTGCTTTTAAGCTATGGAACCTCCACTTTTTCCCTCTTTTAGCTCCTTTTCCGCCATTTGGCCATTTTAACCACTTTGACTTAAAAGAAAGAAAATCTATCCTAATATGACACTTATTTGTACAAAAAGGGACAAAAGACTAACTAAAAACGACTCAAAAAGTGTATATAAAATACACCGATCAAATACCCCCAAACTTAACCTTTGCTCGCCCTCGAGCAAAGATAGAAAGAAAAAAATTAAAGACTCAAAGAAACGAAAAATAAAAGACTCACTGACATTAATCACTTTTGCTGCATTGATGTTATCTAGAAAAACATGAAGGTTAGCAGAATAATATGCAGGAACATATAGCATGAAATTTTTAGCACACTAAACACATTAAGCTAGATATTTCGCAAACTCATTTTTATCATGCTTAATGGAAGTCAACATACTGAATCATGCTTGTAAAATTCAAAAATCCTATGGCATGTTTACTTGCTATTCTCCACTAATCCTGGATATGCATAAAGAGATCTTGAGGACTTTAAGGGTTGTAATGTAAGGTGAGGTATAGGTAGGTAAAAATAGGCATTTAGGCTCATTTTGTGTACCATAAGCTCTTTAGCTTTTGATGTTTTCCTTTTCTTTTGATTCTTTTCTCCACTTCAAATCAATCTTTCCCCTCTTTTGTTTTGGGAGAGTGAAGTGTATAATAATGACAAGCTGAACTTAGGCTTTGCCTATTACTTATTACTTTTTTATTGGGGTGCATCAAAGTTGTTCACTCTTTTTGTTTCTTTTTTAACACAATTTATTCCACTATTTCACATTTTTACTTATGGCACAATTTGTGGGAATATAGGGTGTCAAATAAGAAGTTTCAATTTTTAGGCTCAATGGGGCTGACTAGGGATACTTTTAAAGTCCGGGATAGAAAAGAGTGGTAAGAATTGGCTATCAAAGAAATGTCTGAGTCATCTCTCCTAACATGCATATCCTAACTATTTCGCCTCAAATAGCAAGCAATCATAACACATAGGTTTTCATCATTTAGCATGCATAATTTAAGCAAGAGACTTTAAATAGACAGATTTTGTGAGTTTTTGGCATATCTAACCTAGGTGTTTAGATAGTTGCTTCTAATTCCATTACATTATTCCACCTTACTTCACTAGGTGTTTCTAGTAACTACAGCATACATGATCTTTGACAGGCAACTATGACTCAAAAGAAAAAAAATTGTGACTCAAACTATACACAAAACAATCAAAAATACTCAAACATACTATAACAAGACACAAATAAAACACCCCCCCAAACTTGAATCACACATTGTCCCCAATGTGTGTAGACTCAAAAACAATAAAAGAAAACAAGACACTTACAAACTTGGCTAAAATGGTGGTGGTGGTGGTGGCATTGGATAGTGCATGGACCACTGGTTGAACAAGGAACTCGTCTCGTTGATTTGTTGCCTCGTTTCTTGTTGTCCTTGTATCACCGTGTCCAAACTCTGCATCATCCTCATCTGATTCTGGAGCAATTGCTCCATCATGGGCACTGAAGGTTCTGAATCTGTGGTTGGCTGGTGGCTAGGTCCTGCCGCATATTGAGCCTCTATTTCAGGCTCATCTTCGTTCATTTCGGCCTCTGCTGTTGCTGTTGCTGGTGGTTGTGCTCTTCTTCTTGCTGCTGGGGGGCTTGGGTCTGGGAAAGAGTGCACTATCCCATATGTCACAGGCAGTTGGTTTCTCTCATTAGTATCAGTGGGTAGGATTGGGACCCCATTCATGTGGCATAAATTAGTGATAAGTGAGCCATGTCCCAATCCGCTTTGTTGTCACCAACTTGCTGATTTCTTCAATGCTCTGCACTATCTCTTTCCCCACATCAATCGTCATCCCCCTCATAATTCCATATATCAGTTTAATCATATCTTCTGGCACTCTGGTGAAGTGCGTGGATGGAATCATGCGGGCGCTGACGAAATACAACCAACCCTTGGCTGTTTTGTTGAACTGACACCTGCTCAGTCCTCTTGACCCATTTCTGGCAATATCAAATGCAGCCCCAGGGTAGCTCACTGTGTCTGCGACGGTATTCCAGTTGATGTTGTTGGTGCTCCTAGACCATGTTCTAAAATGGTTCCAATCACCAATTCCTCCTTCAACATCAACTGTTTTTAGAGACATATTTATTGTTGCTGCCGTCACAGGCATATATCTTCCCCTCACAAAGCATTTGTTGTCCACCCTCTCCGGAAAGTTAGCATAGAATTCACGCACCATTGCTGTGTTCATTGGTGCTATCTTCTCCGGGTTTACAAATCTCTTCCACCCCATTATCTCAATCATTGCCCGAATGGGCTCATAAACATCCTCTTCCCCAAACGACTCCCTTTGATAGTCCATTCCCCTTTCAGGGATTAAGGGCCTAGTACTAAGCTTTTTGTATCTTTGGAAGGCTTGGTAGCTCACAAACCTAGTATCATCGTATTGTGGGGCTGAGGTGGATGTGGAGGCTCTTCTCTTTCTGGCGGACATGGTTAAAACACTTTCTGCAGCTTACAACTTAGTAGCACAAATGTTCCCCAACACAATCAACAATTAGCAGCTAAAACACTAACACCCCCAAACTTCAACTCTCTTGCAATACCCACACCCTCCTTGTCTTCTCCTTCTAAACTTCACAACCAATTTTTGGACCTAACTACTTCCAATACAACTTCTCCAAACTACTACCTTCTTTAACTACTGAAAGCTTTCAAGAAAAGATGAAGATTACCTTTTTATGGTGTTCTTCAAGGTGTTCTTGCTTCTAATGGTGATTTGAGGCAATGGGATGGAGTTTTGTTGGTTGAGATAGCTAAGGGTTTTAGGAATTTAAGAGTTTTGGTTGTGGTTGGGTTTGATTTGTGGAGGATTTGTGGGTAAATTGTGGATTTTCGTGGGTTTTGTGGAGAAGGGGGTTAGGTTTTGGTTTTGAAATTGGGGAAAATCTGATTTCTGGGCGTCTTTTAATTCGGATTTCCGGCCGCGTCGCCTTTTAGCGCCATGGCTGATGTTCTACTCGCCGGGAATTTCCGCGCGACTTATTCTGGTAGCCGTGGCTAGACTGCAATTTTACGGATTTTTGGCACGCGCTCACTCTGGCGCCGCGGCGCTTAAACTTCAGCGCCTTTTCTGCTCTTTTGGCGCCGCGACCCTGCTCCTGGGCGCCGCGGCGCTTACCCGTTTTTCTGGAAATCCTGGATGTTCTTCAGTTTTTCGCCCTTTAATTTATTGGCCTATACCTATCAATCACAACATAAACACTACCTCCGTGAGACCGTTCTTAATAAAAACTATTATATTAAATTAAAATAAATCAAAATACCTTGGGTTACCTCCCAAGTAGCACTGTCTTTAACGTCTTTTAGCCGGACGCAAGTTTCTTAACTCAATGAATGTGGGGTGGATTAACCCCACAACTAATCCATTTTCTCCACATTTTTCATTTTCATTTTCTTCTTCTCCTCTTAGCATTATCGTTAAGGGAAAGTTCAGGAACACATACCTGCGTTTGTGGAGGTTCGGCAAGCCATACCTGCTTTCGTGGGCTCATCTCCCTTGGTTTGACATGCGGGCTCACGGGGAGGTTTGATGGTCTTGATTGCAAGCACCGCTCATGGTTGGTGGCTCGATGATGTGTTTAAATACTTTAAACACCATTTCTTCCTTCTCCACCCTTAATGTCGACTCTCCTCTTTCTACATCGATCAAGGCTCTCTCGCCGCTAGGAATGGTCTCCCAATATGATAGGGATTTCTGCGTCCTCTTCCATGTCAAGAATGAGGAAGTCGCGGAAAAAGAATTTTCCTACTTTAACAATCACGTCCTCAATCTTTCCTCTTGGATGAACCATCGCCCCATCGGCTAGTTGTAGGCTCACCGTGGTTGGTTTTGCCTCGCTTGACTCCAATCGTTTAAATACCGATAAAGGCATCAGATTTATACTTGCCCCTAAATCGCATGAGCCTGTTGCATGTTACCACCATTGTGCAAGGTAGTGTAAAGCTCCCCGGTCTTTTAGTTTAGGGGCAACTTCTTCTGATATAGCCTGCACTCCTCCGTTAGTGCTACTATCTCATACTCCGCTTGATTTCTTCTTCCCAAGATCTCCTTCATGAATTTGAAATAGGAGGCATCGCTCCAATGCTTCTATAAATGGTATGTTGATATGACTTTTCAATGTCTCCAAAAATTTAGAATTGTTTATCAACGCTTCATTTGTAATCTGCGGGAATGGGATCTTCTCTGTATACTCCTTCTGCAGGAGTTTTCTCTCTTTGGCGAGATTCAACCACCTCTCTTTTCTATCTCTCGCCTTTGCTCAACTCTGGTGAGATGATCTGCTCTAATCGCTTGTCACTTCTCATTATCTTGCTGGCATTGCTCCTGATTCACCTCTGTGTTGCTTGGCGATGTACCACTGTGGCTTTCTTGTTTGCTTGCTTTGCTAGTGACCACTTGTGTTTCCAAGTTCTGAGCGAGGATCTAGCACATCCTGAGGCGAGTGCAGGCGTTGGTGAGTGCCAACAAAGCTGCTCTCAGCTCGTCTGGCTTTTCTTGCTGAACCGGTGCATTGAACTGTTGGGGATGTGGGGCCTGAGTAAAGGGCTGCTGATTCTGGTTCTGCTGGGTTTGGTACTGGCCCCTGTATTGATTCTGCTGCCCCTGGTCTCCTCTCCATGAGAAATTTGGGTGATTCCTCCACCCTGGATTATATGTGTTGGAGTATGGATTGTTTTGTGGCCTCTGATAGTTACCCACGGCCTGACATTCTGCCTGCTCGATTGGCATATTATTAGGATCAGCTGAAGGACACCTATCGAATGTATGTGGGCCTCATGATTTCCTGACTCTTTGGCATTCGAATCGCATTCACTGATACTATATGTTGCTGCAACTGTTTCGCCAAAAGGGCCACTTGGGCATTCAAGGCAGCAATGGCATCTATTTCGTGGACCCCCACTATTCTCCTCTCATTCATTGATCTCTCTTCTGTGACATGGTTGTTGGTGGCCATATCTTATAATAATTTGTGAGCGTCATGGGCCGTTTTCCTCATGAATGTCCCACCTGTTGCTGCATCTATAATGGTTCTAGTTGTTCCGCTGAGCCCGTTATAGAAGATGTGGACCAAGTTCCACAACTCAATGCAATGGTGTGGGCATTTTCTCTGCAAATCTTTGAACCTTTCCCACGCTTCGTACAAGGACTCTCCATCTGCTTGGTAGAAGTTGTTACACCCCATATTTACAGGACATGTTTTAAGAACGTACGTGAGAACTCATAAGCGTCAAGATTTGAGACTTGTAAAAATTTAGCGGAATTAGGAATTGTCGGAAAACGTATTATTGTGACGAATGGGAGGGCGACACGTGTCACCCCCCTTAGAATGCCTTGGACGAAATGATCATGGACAAAAGGGTCATTTGACCCTTGTTAGGAAGACAAGTCTTGCTAGCCTTAGAGCTTGACAACATTGACCAAGTCAAAGACCCCACTTTAGTCTTGATATTTGTTAAGACCTCATCCAAACCACCCATTTGTTTAGATCTTAATCCTCCATTACACTATATAATACTAGTAGTGCAAGACAAGTTTAACACTTAGCCAAAATTTCACACAATTTGAAGAACACAAAGAGCCTAGCTCTCGGGTTCACATGAAGGAAGAAAGAAAAAAATTTGTTTCTTGTTCTTTAAGCCCCACACTTTAAACCAAGGTTCCTAAGTGTAGTGTAAGCATATCTCAATAGAAAAATCTCGGAAAAAGATAGTTTTCGGGTTAGTCGCAAAGTGAAAACCTAGTGGCTTCCTAGGTTTTGGATTGAAGGTTTGAAGGAAAGTTGTTGGTATTGTTCTAAGGGTCTCAAGTAGCGGTTTGAAGTGTCTTGAAGAGTCTCTAAGTTGCTTTGGGAGCGACTTGGATTGAATGGATTAAGAATCGTTGAGGTAGATTCTTGTTCTTTGTAAGTATGAGATGATTTTTTGTTTTGTTGTTAGCTTTAGTTGTTGCTAGCATGAAGTATATGTGTTGAAGTTTTTAATGATTATATATCTATTTTAGTCTTGGAAATTCGAAATGTAATGTAGGCCATGTTAAGATGGATTACAATTTGATCGTTATTAGAAATCGTCGCATGTTACTTACTTAAAGATTTTGGTTGTTATAATCAAATGCGACTTGATATCATGTTATGCTACCAATTTGGATTGAAATGGAAATTGGATCAGAATTGGTATTGTTGAACTCAAGGTGGCCGAAATTGTACTTATAGTTGTAATAGTTTGTTTTTCATTTGTATTGGACTACCTTACATATTGTGGTGAGCCAATCAATTGTATGGTTATTTAGTTGTATTGGACTACCTTATAGATTGTGGTGAGCCAATTGGGGTTGTTTGGTTATTGTATTCGGCCTTGAAAAGGTGGCATTGTAGTAGAAACAAAGGAGGTCTTGTCCGATTTTGTAGAATTTGGCGACTTAGCACTTAGAATATTCTACGTTTGAAGTAAGAGGTTAATGGACGTATTGTGACCATGATAGGTTGAAGAACTAAGTTTAGCGTATCCTACTTGAAGAATGGGATAGCTCAAGGTTGAAGTACTTTGGAGCATTTTGCTACTTGTCGACAATCGTCGCGAGGTATGTGAACCTCTTCCTTCCTTTGGCATGATTCTATGTATGGAATATACCTGTGGTATCACTTCATGTTTCCTTATACTCTTAGAAGTTAAGAGGTAGTTGTGTGACCTACTCTATATAGAACCTTTCATATCTTTAAGCATGACTAGTTTCACGTATGTAATACGGTGAGCGTCTGAACTTTGACATTCTTGCTAGCCTTATAAAATGCCAAGTCGGGTGAGTTAGGAAGTTAACTCACTTCTTTGAAAATATTAAGGATGTCTTAAGTCTTAGTAAAGTTAAGGGACTTGAAGAGTTTAGAAGTATGTGATACTTGTTCCGTTTTAAACATATAAGTCCCTTGGATAGGAAATTGTTCTTGGCTAAGGCATAAAGTGAATATAACGGCTTTATGGGAAGTTAGTTATATTTGCTTTATGGAAAGATAAATGACTTGTTTTAAATGAAAAGGCAACTTGATTTTAAGGCATCAATTGCCTAAGGTTTTATAATAAAAGGAGTCATTTGAGTTCAAAAGGTTAAGAGACTAATTGTATTTTTGAAAGTTAAGAGAATTGATTTGAAAGTATTTAATACTTGGTTTCAAAAAGTAGAAGTCTCTTGGTTATAAAAGGAATGAGTTGGTCTAAAACCATAAAGGGTTATAACGGCTTTATGGGAAGTTGGTTATAACGGCTTTATGGAAGGTTAAAAGAATGGTTTTCTTCAAGTAATGTAAGTAATGAAATGATTTGAAATAAAGAAGGGAAAACTGTTTTTAAGGTACCAGTTGCTTAGGGTTTTTAAGAAAGAAGTCACTTGTTTTAGAAGCCGGTAATTGTATTTCTAAAAAAGGTATTGTGACTTGTCTTGAAAGGTGGATAGGACTTGATACTATAGTTGTTAGTATCTGGCGTTATACCTTTCAGGCGGACTATATGACATTATCGACCAGAATGGCGGGTAGTATACGCTGCAGGCGGACTATATGACATTATCGACCGTGAATGGTAGGCGATATACCTTCACGCGCACTATATGACATTATGCTCGACCGAGAATGGGCGGGCAGTATACCTTTACGGGCAGACTATATGACATTATCGACCGAGAATGGGCGGGCAAGATACCTTACAGGCGGACTATATGACATTATCGACCGAGAATGGGCAGGCGGTATACCTTTGCAGGCGAACTATGACATTATCGACCGAGAATGGGCGGGCGGTATACCTTCTGGCGCACTATATGACATTATCGACCGAGAATGGGCGGGCAAAGATACGCTCACGCGGACTATATGACATTATCGACCCAGTTGGGCCGATGTAGGTAGTGCCAAAGCAAAGGGCGGATTATACTTATGAAAGATAAGTAAGTTATCTGATAATGAACTTAATGATTTTTTCCTAATCATGTACGTAAGAATGTGGCTATAGCTTTTTATTAAGAATGGAAAAGATGATAAGGTGCGATTAAGTTCATAAGTGGTATTGACACGGCAGGATCTGGTTTGTATTTTTATACGTGTCCTTGTCATTCTTTTATACAGTTATGATCTCACATCAGACGTCATTTCTGTTCCATATTCTGCACTGTTGTCGACCCCGCCGGGCTGCGTTATGCCCGCAGTTTTAGGTACCAGTTGGCGATCCTCGCTCTTAGGATCTCGGTTGATTTTGAGGAAAGCTCCATTTGCTCCGAGGCTTAGCTCTTGATGCGGTGTTCCACAAGTAGTAGATTCATGTGTATTCGGGGTATGGCGGGGCCTGTCCCGCCAGCGATTGTTACGCTAAAACTCTTAGAAGTGCGTAGTCACATTTTGTGGGTCCGTTTGTAAAGAAATGAGGCAATCGCTTGGTTGTACATATTTATGTCGGGAAGGTAGCCCTATCGGCTAACTTTGTTGTTTTACTTCATTATTTTATTTTATAAGGTTCATGTATGTTCTGATTATCTACGATGTATACTGTAAGGGTGCGGTAGGGCACGATCGCGATCCCGGTCGGTCGTGTGGTTATTCAACTCCTCTCAATTTCTTTGCTTTGCATGGGGAAAGAATTTGGCCAAAATTTATGTGCAGCTCTTTGCCATGTAAAAATCGAATGGTGGCGGGAATTCAACCATATTTTTGCTCTATCCACGAGTGAGAAGGGAAAGAGCCCAACTGACGCATCATCGATGCCGTTATATCGAAAGTTGCACATAGCTCCAAGAAATTAGCTATGTGCATATGTGATCCTTTGATGGCGGTCCTCCAAATTGCCTGTTCGCACTTTCGAATCGCGGTTTTATCTCAAAGTTGTTTGCTCCTATTGCAGGGAGCCTAATACATGTCTGTGCTCCATTCACCCTCGGCAACACATAGTCTCCTGCTTCTTTGCGCGGACTTGAACTCTTTCCTCGACATCCATAGGTACTTGCCGAGGCATTCCGGGGTTAGGTTGATTTTCACCTAACCCTTCTCTCATAATATTGTTGTTTTGGACACCGTCCATCTCAACTAAGGCTGCAATCCGTTGGTTCTTTCTGTTCAGTTTACAGGTCTTCTCAATCTCTGGATTGAAGGGAACAAGAGTGTCTGCCCCTCTTCTCCTTCGCATAAACTAATTTCCTGAAACAGATCAAAAACAGACAAACAGATCACGGCACCTTGATTTTTACCGAATATAACAAAAAAAACGTAAAAATAAAAAAAAATTAAAAACCAAACCAAATTAGAAATTAAAAATAGATAAAATTGATATTGAACAATGCCTAATCCCCGGCAACGGCGCCAAAAACTTGATGCGCGAAAAAATGCACACACTTTAACGCAAGTGCACGTTATCGTGACAAGTAATATAGTCTTGGTAAGACCGAATATCGTCCACAAGGATTAGTGTTCAAGTACCAATTTTCTATCTTTTGGTATCTATTTGGTAACCGATATTGATTTTGTTGATTATAACTAACAATTATAAAGGCTAATTAACTATAGGTTTACTTCAGTTGTGATGAGAATAGGGCTTCCACGTCTCCTCAACTATCCGCTTATGTTACTTATTAATGCAATGAATTATGGTTCTTCTTCTCTGAGCTAGCGAGTTTCTAAATCGTTTTATACTCCCGTTAAGGCTATATAAACACTCAACCCCGATGTGCTCCTTTCTACCTTTCGGTGATGAGGATGACTCTATAGGAGGATTAAGACCAAAAACCTAGTTAACCGTCACGCGCCATGCGTAAAATTAGGGTTGTTAAGCCTCTCATTAACGCTACATAAGTAATTGAGGTATTTTCATCCCCAATCCAAAATATGTCTACCCAACTTACAAAGATATTCACAACCTCCTCCTTTGAAGTTTGATTAGAAATCATATAAATAATGATAATTAGTGATCAATTAATTACCAAGCATGCAAAACAATTATTGGATAAATCTCAACAAGAAGAAGAATAACCAAAACATGATCAATTCATAACATAAGTTTCTAGTGATTTAACATGGAAAGCCCTATAAAAGAATTATTTCCTAGCCATTGACATGACAAGAACTAATTCATAGTTCATCATACAAAAATTAAATAAAGCAAAGAAAAAAAAAGAAAATTACTAAGTTTAAGGTCTCGATCTTCAATCCTTGTGTTGTGCAAGAAAGGTAACCCTTAAAAGCGCCTGGGGTTCTCCTTTTATAGGCTCAAACCGTCTCTAACTTTTCCTTCAGCTCGCCCGTAAAATCGTCATTAAACTCGATTTTCCGCGTCGCGCCGCGCTGCTATCGCGGCGCGGTGCCCTGTGTGCGTTGGATGATTTGGCGCGGCCCCGATCTCTCTGTTCGAGGCGCGCGCTATAACTTCTATAGCCTCTACGATGATTAGGCGTCGCTGACCGCACTGTTGGCATGGCGCCGCGGCCGACTGCGCCGCCTCGCTCGCCACTTTCTCTGCTTTTAAGCTCTGGAACCTCCACTTTTGCCCTCTTTTAGCTCCTTTTCCGCCACTTGGCCATTTTAACCACTTTGACTCAAAAGAAAGAAAATCTATCCTAATACGACACTTATTTGTACAAAAAGGAACAAAAGACTAACTAAAGCGACTCGAAAAGTGTATATAAAATACACCGATCAGTAGCGATGAGTTCACGATTTTGGCTCATCCTCAACGAGAGCGGAAAGAGCCTACCTAACGACATCGTCAAGAACGCCATTGTATTTGAAAGTGGCACACGACTCCAAAAAGTTTGCAATGCGTGTGGGGATCTTGGATGGCGGTTCCCAAATTGTATTGTGTTACGACCATGCTCGGGATTGTCGCACAAAATCGTCCGACAGAAAAATTAGACCGAAAGACTGTTGGACCGGACCGAAATGAACCGAGAAATTCGATCCGGTCTTCGGTCCTAGAGATTTGAGATTTCGGTCCGGTCCGGTCCAGGTTCGATCCGGTCCGGACAGATTTTTTTTTAATAATATATATAATATATATAATTTATAATATATATTGAATTATATAATTTCTAATATATATTGAATTATATAATTCCTAATTTTCTAAATTCCTAATATATAATATATATAATTTCGGGTCGGGTTCTGGGGCCCGTTTTTTTTTTAAAATTGAATTTTCAATTCTGAAATTGACATTCTCGGACGCGGTGCCACGAAATTTTTACGTTGAAACTGATTCTGCTGTCCGTGACCCCTACCACGACTACAGCCTCCTCTGCCGCGACCCTTGCAACTGCGTCCCTGCCGTGATTGAGAGTTTTCTGGCTACGTTGGATCTTGAGGGCTTGTTTCGACAGCTAACGCCTTCTGAGTGTGCTCATCCTTCTTAGCACGGCGAGTCTCTTCGAGCAACAACTGCGAACGAGCTTTGTTAAAACTGGGAAGTGGATCTTCTTGTTGAATCATGGTGGCTAACGTATCATAGTCACCTTTGGGAAGACCTGCAATCAATTGCAACACCATCTTAGCGTCCGAGACAGGCGTGTCAACGTTGGAGAGTTGATCCGCCAGTAGTTTCAACTGTCTGCAATATTCAGTCATGTTGGAAAAAATTTCAAGGCGTGTATTGTTAAATTGTTCCTTCAACTACACTGCACGAGTGTGCTTGTTATTTTGAAAGATTTCCACCAAGCGGTTCCATAAATCACGGGCTGTGGCACCAGATTTCATGATAGTAAGAAGAAGATCCTGAGAAATAATACCATAAATCCACTGTTTGACGCCGGCGTCTAGACGACGTCAAGTAGACTCATCAATCTCCGGAGGGCGCAGAATAGTGTCGTCGATGTGGTCAAACACGCTATAGAGACATGCGTGATAACGGAACAGTTCAACCCAAGAAGAATACTGACTGTTCTCTTGATCAAGAAGAATGGAAATATAATTCTTGATATTGGTAATAGTGAGGGCGGGATGAAAAGAGGATGACGACGTGGTGGTGGAATTTGTGGAGGTAGATGCGTCAGAATCAGAAGCATAATCCTGAGTATCCATTTAGAGAAGAGAGAAAAGAAGAAGAAAACCAAGAATTTTGGGAGGAGAGGGGGGAGGAACCGCGGCGGAACTTCCCGAGGGGGGGGGACTGGTCGGCGGCTCACACAAAGAAAAATTCTAAGATTTTGTGTTAGACTCTTGATACCATGTAAGATGATATTAATCTCCCTTAGGGAATCTTCTCATTAATATCAAAGTATATATTGAGTACAATATTTATCCCTTATATAATAGGAATCATAAGTCTATACCTATGTAGCATGGACATGTGAGAGGTGTCTGATAGGACACGGACACGTGAGAGGTGTCTGATAGGACACGGACACGCAGAAATGACAATTTTTAAAAATAGGGGACACGACACGACAGGAACACGGCTGTAAAAATAAATAAAAAAATATTTATATATATATATATAATATAATATATAAAATACTAAAATTAATATTTTTAAAGCTTCACGTTCATAAATAAATTATAAAATTTAATTCAAATTTGTTATATACCAAATAACCAAAATACCAAATTAAATATGTACCGAATTAAAACAAAATATTCATAACAAATTAACAATCAATCAAATATTCAATACATAATTCATATGAGATAAGACCATAGTCCATAAATTAATACATAAGTATGTCCAAGTATGTACCAAAGTAAACATTTTTTTAAAGAGTACTCATTCAACCACCTCACCTTCTAGGTCATCATCAACCTCGCCAGGACCGACAGGAATAAAAGATAGGTCAGATCATAAAAAAAAATGGAGTCAGAGGGTCCAGTTTCATTTATCTCAATTTCTTTTTGGATCTATTCTATTATGCTGGTCACCCCCACCCATCCCTCATCAATTTGCTACATATCTTACCTTTTCTTTTGGTGGTAACAGAGGTCACCCACATAAAGGAAAGAGTTCAACATTGCAGATATGAAGCTCTTGGAAAAGGGTAACCTCATGCAAGCCCCACTTTCATTAAACATCCTGAAGTGGAAGACGGAGTGAAGCCGACATGGGTTCTCCCCTACAGAACTCAAAGTCTTGAACACGTACAGATAGGAAAGAAGTTGGGGCAGGGCCAATTTGGAACGACCTATGAATGCACAGAAAAATCAAGTGCTACTCTTTATGCTTGCAAAACTATACCAAACATCATATTATCTCCTTCAATTCGCAGGTAAGCAATTTAGGGTTTTTACCCTTTTTTTTTCGGGCGTGTCCCTTTCCCGTGTCCTTCCCGTGTCCTTCCCGTGTCCCCCGTGTCTGAGTAATTTTTTTTTTGGGCTGGGCCCACTCGGACATGTCCCGGACACGTGTCCGACGCGTTTCGTGTCCGAAACGGTGTCCGACACGGACACCTCACCCTAAATGAGGTGTCCGTGCTTCATAGGCCTATACAAAAGAGGAATCCTAGTCTTACCATAATTATATTTACACATGAAAATATTTTAATTATGGATAGTGTTACAATTGTTTCTATAATATACATGTTTACGATTTTCAACAAATAAATTGGGACTTGTTTCTGGAAATATCTGACTTTTTGAAGCTTATTGACTGTGAAAATGATGGAAGTACCTCAACCGTTGCTCAAAAGATGAAGGTAATCCTAATTCTCTTTAATTATAACTTGGAACTTGGTAAAGCTGTCTGCTACGAAGGATTATATTAAATTATTATTATTAAGGTACTAACCTTATTTATCTTTAGGAGGAAATAAATATGCATATAAAATTCTTGACTGCTGCCATGGAGAAGCCTGACGCTGGTGAGGACGTGATTGAGGAAGTCCAAAGTATGCTTCAGGAGCTGCAACAACTCAATTCGTTGTTGGATACGAGGTATTATGTTGGTTTCTTTCCATTGTATACTCGACTTTTTATGGATGTGAGTTATTTTTATCCAATTAGATCAAGGTAAAAGGGACTCCACACCCTTCCCGATGGCAAAGGGCAGATGGGATTGCAATTGTCAAGGTGAAGTTGTTTATGTTCAAAATATAAGCTAGGGTGTAAAATCCATTTCTAAGCGATTCTATCATACTAGAAGCACGTCATCTTTGAAATTTTGGCCTAGCTCCTAATGTAATTTATCCTTTGTTGAGCCTTTTGCTTTTATAATGCCCTATTAGCAAATATTCTGTGCTAACTACTTCTGCATAGGCGTACATACTTAAAAAGAACATATTCTTCAAGTTGGTCTCGCACATACATTCTCAAGTGTGTTGAGGAAATAGTTCCATTTTTTTCGAATAAAAACTCTTGATTAAGTGCTGCCTTGATACTATACAGTAATTCGGAAGTAGCAAACGCTGAACAACTGTTGAAGAGCTTGCTGTCAAGAAAGCCCAAGTTTGAGGCTTTATTGAATCAGTGCATTGTACTAACATCAGAGAAGGATTGTGAGGAAAAAGGCGATACAGCGTGTGGTGAAGTCGAGAAGATTGAGTCATCGTCTGTCACCACCAATACTGGAAGCAATGCTGAAAGGAAGCAGCCAGAGAAAGGGAAGGGCAAGGCCTAGAGACCTAAAAAGGGAAAAGGAAAAAGGAAGAAGTGAAAACCTACAACAATACTATAGAGAGTATAGGCTTAGGGCCCTCATTTGTGTAATACTTTTTTGTGCAAGGAAGGTGAAGTGAACTCCTTTGTGTGCTTGCCTGGTATGTTGGAAATGTGATATTCAAGAAAGAGAAGTTTGAAAAATAGAACTTGTTTGCATAATTTTGTCCTAATTTCGCTAAACCAACACTAACATATTGGATCCCATCAGAACTCCGAAGCAAGCGTGTTTGGACGAGAGTAATACTAGGATGGGTGACCCCCTGAGAAGTCCTCGTGTTGCATCCCTCCTTTTAGAAGGGGAGTCTTGGAGTAACTGGTAAAGTTGTTGTCATGTGACAGGGGAGCCTTGGAGTAACTGGTAAAGTTGTTGTCATCTGACAGGGGAGCCTTGGAATAACTAGTAAAGTTGTTGTCATCTGACAGGGGAGCCTTGGAGTAACCGGTAAAGTTGTTGTCATGTGACAAGGTCACGTGTTCAAGCCGTGAAAACTGCCTCTTGCACAAATGCAAGATAAGGCTTCGTACAATAGACCTTTGTGTTCCGGCCCTTCTCCGTACCCCGCGCATAGTGATAGCTTAGTACACCGGACTGCCCTTCTTTATACCTCTAAAAAAAAGATTTTGGACCTTGTATGGAAAAGTGTACAAGTTTTGGTTGATGCTACTTGATAAATGACAAATTGAATGTCCCTGTATGACTTAAGACAAGGATTCATAATTAGTATAGCATCATATGTGAGTTAATTAGTTATAATTTTTCTATAATGATTCAGCAAGAAAGCAGATTGTGATTTGAACTCCTTTGTAGATTATCTAATGCTCTCTTTTGTTATTGCTGAAACAAATATTGTTCCGGACGGATTTGAAGTTTTGCTTTTTAAAAATTTATTTAAGCGGAAAAGGTTCAAAAATGCCGTTAACTTATTATAAATGGTTCAAAAATGTCTCCTTCCATCTATTAGGTTAAAAATGTCTTTAACATTTATTTAGGTTTAAAATTGCCCTTAGAACTCCAAAATATGAGATGGAATTTAATTAAACAAGTTGCATTTTTTATGAAAAATTTGCGTGGATTGACCTTCATATGGGGTCTTTAATGTTTTCCCTTCAATTCGCTAGTCTTTAATATTCCCCCTACTTCACATTTAATGAGAGTTTGTGGCCAAAGTACCCTTTATTCGTTTGTCTACTAAATCAGATATTCTTTGTTTGAATCTCGGAAGAGTCAAAAAAAGAATTTTTTTTCGTAAGACAAGATTTCATTAAAAATTATGCCTATTCGGTCAAAGTTGTAGGTAGGGCTGCACAAAAATCGTCCTATTGAAAATTGGGATCGACCGAACCGACCGAGAAATTCTGGTCAGCCTTCTCCCTCGTGATTTGAGATTTCGATTTTTGGTCCGGTCCGGACCGATTTTTTTTTTAATATATATAATATATATAATTCCTAATATATATAATATATATAATTTATAATATATATTGAATTATATAATTTATAATATATATTGAATTATATAATTCCTAATATATATAATTTCTAATTTTTATATATAATTCCGGGACGGATTCCGAGCCCGGATTGTTTTTTAAAATTGAATTTCCAATACTGAAATTGACATTCTCGGACGCGGTGCCACGAAATTTTTACGTTGAAATCTATTGTACATCGCGAGATATTTAGATTTGAAAAGGGGGAAAACGTAACGATTTGGGGGAAAAGTGAAATTGAGGGCGATGGACGCTTTTTGGAGAAATGGCGAATCAAATCGCTAAGGCGGTTTAGCGCCAGTATCGAAAAAATACGCGAAATCAATTTTCTTTTTAGGTAAACGGACGTCCGAGCGCAACGTTATAACCATATAAAGTTTGATCAATTTACAACATATATTTGATATGTCAATACGCCCGGCCAAGTGGCGGGTTGGCGGGGTTGGCTGGGTTGGGGTGGCAAATTCGGTCCATTCGGTCCAATAGATCGACCGAACGAAAATGACTGGACCGACCGATCGAGAAATTCGGTCCGATCTTGATCTAGTAATCTCGATTTTCTGGTCCTTCTCGGTTTTAACCTTTTGTGCACCCCTAGTTGTAGGGCATAGTTTCTATGTAACTAGTCCGACAAAACATAATCTTAATTTCAAAGAAACCTTCAAACATAATTACAGAGAAATTGTACCCCTTGAGGCATAGTTTCTATATAACTTTGGCCGAATATGCATAATTTATAATGAAATCTCGCCTTGGCTGACTGGGGGGGACTGGGGGGCAAATTCGGTCCAATAGATCGGACCGAACCGAAAATGACCTGGACCGGACCGGACCGAGAAATTCGGTCCGATCTTCGGTCCTAGTAATCTCGATTTTCGGTCCGGTTCGGTTCGGTTTTAACCTTTTGTGCACCCCTACTCAGGATGTATGACTTGATCTCAAAGTTGTTGGCCCCTATAGTTGGGAGCCTAATGCAAGTCTGTGCACCTATGACCGTGGGAAGAACATAGTCCCCCAAACTTCTCTCTGCTGGGACTTGTATTGGCTCCCCTGCATTCTCAGGAACCTCATTGTCCGCCCCATTCTGATTTGGTTCGTTGTTCATGGTCACTGACTCAGATATTCTTTTGTTGCGCCTGTTTTGTTTGCAGGTTTTCTCAATTTCAAGATTGAAAGGAATAAGTGTATTTGTTCCTCTCCCTCTTCGCATACACTAGATTCCTGAAACAGATTAAAATCAACAAACAAATCAAGGCACACGGTTTTGACAGTAAAAATTAAAATAAAAATAAAAATAAAAAATAAAGCCAAAGTAGAAATAAAAATAGATGATTCGATATTAGATGTACGTCAGTCCCCGGCAACGACACCAAAAACTTGCTAGCGATATTTCGACTGCTCACGCAAGCCTACGCATCATTCACAAGTAATATAGTCTGTAAGACCGAATATCGTCCATAGAGACTGATTTCTAAGTACCGTTCATCTAATTTATGTTATCTATTTGGCAATCGAGGGAAGTGTGATCTTTACAACTCTTTACTAACAAGTTATCATATATATTGTTAAATGGGCACTAGCGAAGGAACAATTGGTCGTTCAAAGTAATATACAACTAACGCAAGGAATTTTGGTCGCTAAAATCAGTTATAATGACCGAAGTAGTTGTTATCATCAAAGATTTTTAACGACTGGATGACACATTAGTGAAGGGAAATCATGTCGCTAAAAAGGATATATAATGACTGAAATTTATGTTGTCCCTAAAAGATCTTTAACGACGGGACTGAAAATCAGTCGTTAACTTTTAACGTAAGACTTTTAATGACCAGTGACGACCAGATATTTTCCGTCGTTATTGACTTATAGCGACCGAATTTGGTCTTAACGATCACATTTCCCCTCGCTAAAGGCCTATTTTCTTGTAGTGTATGACACTTCTTGAAAGTAATGTATGATTACAAATAAAGAACAAATGACAGACTCAAAACAAATCTAAGGACTTAGACATCTTCAGTGTCAGGATCTGGTCCTTGAGTTTGTAGCAGTTTGTTCTTGAGAGCACCTAAAGAGCAGTGACGGCTAGCACTTGAGAAATTGTGATTTTCAGATTTGCAAGTGTGGTTAAACTTTGTAACAAGTTGTGTATATATTGAGGAACATGTGTGAAAAGATAGGGACAGTCAAACTTTTTGGTTTGGCCTTTAACAAAGCTGCAACTGTGATGTTGTATTGCTTTCAGTGTACAGTACAACTGTAAAGGTGATTGTACGACAACCAAGGAAACTGATCACATACATGGTCCCTATTTGATTCCTTGTGAATGTTTGGCAAATCATCAAAATACAAAATAATATAACTTATCATTATTTTATGTTGACTCAAATAGGGTCACATCAATTTGAACGAAAGGAGTATAAAAACCAAGTCTTAGAGAAGAATGGGCTGAAATAGACCCTTTTAAACACAATTTAATTTACTAGATTTCATTTTATTTTCTCCTTATTTTTCACCCCTGAAATTGTTAAAAGGATTTTAAAGGTGCTCGAGATCTATTTCATACTTTTAAGAAGTTCATGGTTTAGGATTAAAATTCATTAAAATGACATATTTGGTTCATACATGGTCTCTCTCGTTTCTCTCAAACTCTCTCCAGGCTCACCTCCCACTCTTATCTATCTCCACACCTTGCATGGTTAAAGTGCACATCGATCATGAATTTGTTGAAAATTTATTAAATGTGAAATAACGTTAATCCTATTAATTTATGATTCGAATAAATTGGAGCCCCGTACGTAGGAAACGTCGTTTCCACACACGTTGTACCAAGGATCGTAATTTCCTTAATGGAAGTGATATTGGTACATATACAAAATGTTTAAGACATAAGATAATATACGGTTATTGGCCAAGTAACAATGATTTTACGTTGGTAAATGAAGGAAGAAATGTACAATGTGTAAAAGATGAAACGAACCGTAAATCGCCATGCGAGCCGGTAAGGCCGCAACACGACCCGCCAGTGGTCGCGCGCCTCCTAGAGTCGCGACGCCGTGACAAGAAATTCACTGGAAAGTTACGGGAACTTAGGTGTCGCGGCTCCTTCCCGAAGGACCGCGGCGCTGAGGCTCCAGTAAGTTACGGGACATGAAGAGTCGCGGCGCCCTCCCGAAGGGCCGCGACGCTTCGACTGTTTTCCAGACTGTTGGAGACGAAATGAAACTGATTCTTGGGCTGACTTTGGAGCATTAAGTCTCCATTATTTGCCTCATGAATTCAGCCATTATTTGGCTGAATTGTAACCTCAAATTAAAGGTCATTACTTGACATTGAAGACCATTTACTTGGCCATTTGAGAAGATATCTTGATCACCCTATAAATTGATGCCATTTACACAATTGAAGAACACACAATTCAAAAATTATCTTCCCCTCTTGCAATCTTCTAAACACTCAAAGATCTTTCTTTCCTAAGCGAACATTTGAGTCTCCTTTGCTCACTTGTTTTATTGTTGTTTTATCTTGGGAGATAAGTTGTCATCAAACCGTTAAAGGAATATACGGAGCAATATTATCTTAAAGATGGATAAATTGAAAAATCAATCGACTCGGCAAGCCATCTCTTTTGTTTATTTCCAGATTTCTATTCTCTTTGTTGTTGTTGTTGTTCTCATTCTCATTTCCTTGTTACCACACATTTTCCTCACAAACTTAGATAATATTCGTTGTTTTAACAACAACATGACTGGACAAGAACAATTCAACGCTAAAAATTTCACCACTGCTCAAGGCAATCCACTGCCTTTAACGCCGCTACTCAAGGCAATACCAATGCCTTCCACTCCACTAGTTTGGCGCAACTAGTGCCAACACTGCTGCTCAAGGCGTTCCCAACGCCTTTGCACCTGCTCAAGGGAGCACTACTGCACCAACTCCCGCTGGTTCTCCATGAACGTCCCGAGAAGTTCATGGGTGCACACTTCAAAAGATGGCAGCACAAGATGATATTCTTCCTGACGGTTATGGGAATGTCATGTTTCCTAACCGAAGACCCTCCACAAGTTGGGGAAGACACTGACCCTCAGCCAAATAAAACGGCGAGAGGAGGCCAAGGTATTCTGAAATTTCAAATGGTGGACAACAAAAGTGTGTCATCCCAAGTCCAAAAATTTCAAATGATTCACATCACCTGGACTTGGAAGGATTGAGCCCAATGAGCAATTTTTGGTTGGGCCGTTGATCGATAAGCTGCCTCCCTCGTGGACTGAGTTTATAATTACTTGAAACTCAAAACGAAGGAGATGACCTTAGATAAACTTATTATTAAACTTCAGATCCAGAAGGATAATAAGAAGGCCATGCCAAATGGGAAACAACCCGCTGAGGCTAAGGCAAACCTGACGGAAGTCAAAGAGAACCCAAGCAAGAAGCGAAAGTTCCAGAAGGTTGGTAAGTCCCAAACAATTGAAAAGTTTAAGGGTAATTGCCATCACTGTGGTAAAGTTCGTCACATGGCCAAGGACTGCCGCAAGCTCAAAAATGAGAATCAAGAGAATGCTAAAGGAAAGGCTAAGGCTAACATCGTCGAGGACACGCTCCTAGATGATATGATTGAGGAGTTCTCAGCGGTGGTACTTGAAGCTAACCTCGTTGAGAATCCAGTGCAGTGGTGGTTGGACACGGGTGCTACCCATCACATTTGTTCCAATAAAGACGTCTTCTACACATATACATCAGTCACAGATAAGAAATTATTCATGGGTAATAATTCTTCGTCAGTGGTGCTGGGGGTAGGAAAGGTAACCCTAAAGATGACGTCCGAAAATGAGCTGACTCTGAAGGAAGTGATGCACGTCCCGGAAATTCGTAGAAATCTAATTTCTGGACCTTTGTTGGTAAATGTTGGTTTTAGGCTAGTGTTAGAGGCCAATAAATTTGTAATCACTAAAAACAGTACTTTTGTAGGAAGGGGCTTCGCCTGTGAAGGCCTCTTTAAGTTTAATGTTGCACCTGTAATGCCTTCTATTTCAACTATCAATAAAATTGAGCCTTCTACTTAATTGTTTTAGTCTTCTAATTTATGACATCATAGGTTAGGGCATATTAACTATCAATCTATCCAAAAATTGGTAAAGTTGAAATTATTGTCGTCTATCGACATAAACTCTCAACGTAAGTGTGAAGTGTGCGTAGAGGCAAAACTTTCCAAGAGTTCCTTTAGATTCGTCGAAGGGAAATCGCTCCTCTAGAACTCATACACACAGATATATGTGATTTGAAGTTCGCTCAAACTAGAGGGGGGAACAAGTACTTTGTGACTTTTATAGATGATGTCACAAGGTATTGTTACCTTTACTTACTAAAAAGTAAAGATGAAGCCTTTGAAGCGTTCAAACGTTACAAAGCTGAAGTTGAGAACCAACTAAGCGGATGGATTAAAACAATCTGTAGCGATAGAGGGGGAGAATATGTAGCGCCCTTTGAAGATTTTTGTACCCAATCGGGTATAGTTCATCAAACGACGGCTTCTTACTCACCTCAATCAAACGGTGTTGTTGAATGCAAGAACCGAACTTTAAAGGAAATGATGAATGTTTTGCTCATCAATTCAGGCCTTCCCCAACAAATGTGGGAAGAAGCTATCATTACCGCGAATAAGATTCTTAATAGAGTTCCACACAAGGGTAAGGACAAGACTTCATATGAACTATGAAAAGGAAAGAAACACACCTATAAATACTTGAAGGTTGTTAGGACGATTTCCACGTGCTCACGCAAGTGTACATATCATTACAAGTAATATAGTCTGGTAAGACCGAATATCATCCTCAGAGACTGGTTTTCAATTATCGAACATCTACACTATTTTATTTATTTGGCAAACGTTAATTTGTTTGGATTTTTATTCTAAAATTAAACTAAAGCAAATTGCAAGAAATAAACTAAGGTGATGATACTAAGGGGTTTAAAACAGTTATGATGGAATTAGGGCTTCCAATATCTTCAACTATCCACTCTATTCAATTCTTAATGCAACTAGAATGACTTCTTCTACGCTAAGATAGCGGTTAACTAGACTGTCTTATATTCCGGTTATGATATATAATCACTCAACCCCAGTGTAGAATCCTTCTATATTTCTATGATAATATTTACCACATAGGAGGATTAAGAACAATAACCTATAATGCTATACAAGTATCGGGGTACTTTCGTCCGCGATTTTAACCTATTCAATTACAGCATATCCAAATCTCTCCTCTCAGTTCTTGATTCGAAATCATATAGATTATGATAATTAGTGATCAATTAACTATCAAACATTTATACCAATTATTGAATAAATCTTAATCAAGTGAAGAAGAAATCAAACTACTGCATTAATTCATGAATAAGAGTTTCAAGCAATTCAAAAGGAAATCTCTAATAAAGTGTTTAGCTCTTAGTCATAGTCACGCTAAGAACTAACACAAAATTCATACAAGAACTGAATTAAAACAAAGAAAAAGAAAAATTACTTAGAATTAGGTCCCAATTGTAGCCTCCTTCTCTTATGTTGTGTGATGAAAAGAATATGTACAAGATGCCTCTTTTGATCAGGGTTTTAGGGATTATATAGTTGGAAAAAATTGCATTATGGACACTGAAAACCGTGTCAAAATTCGCCTCAGAAAAATAAATTTCCCGCGCTCTACGATCCGGGCTTGGCCACAACTTGGCGATGATCTTCTCGCGTCATGCACTTGGCTTCTCGAATCTTTCATTTTTCATCTCTTTGCCTCGGGACCCTCTTTTTATGCCCACTTTTCGCTCTTTTTCGCCATTTTGCTTTTTTGAACCGCTGTGACTCAAAAGAAAGAAAAACGACTCTAACACGACACTTATTTAAACGAAAATGGGGAAAATACTAACTAAAAATGACTCAAAAAACGTATACAAAATACATCTAACAAACCCCCAAACATAACCTTTGCTCGCCCTCGAGCAAAGATCAAAACGAAAACAAAGAACAAAAACAAAAAGACTCAAAGACTCAATTCAAGCAGCTGCACAAGGTTACTTAGAAACACATGAATGTCAGTTGGGATAATGTTGGAACATATAGCATGAATTTAACAATCTAGAATTTTAAGTAAGATATTGTTACACCCCGTAGTGCAGGTCATGCTTTCGAGAGCGTACAAAAGGAATTAAGTTTTAAATTTTAGAGTGATGGGTTGACGGAATGTTTTCGGACGGGTTGTTGGTCAACTTTGAGGCGGTTTATGTCCCGTTACATTGAGAGTTCCTAGGTGTTTCAAAGGCCTAGTACTTAGTTCGTTGAGTCTAGTTTCCAACGCAACCAACCGTTCGTCGATAGGACATCAGAGTAGAAAGTTATGGAGGTTACAAGGTTAGTGCAATGAGCCGAAAAGTGTTTCGGTCAGGCTACAGTGGCCGCGGATGCTGGATTGGCGCCGCGGGTAGTCTGGAGGACGCTGAAGATGCGGCGCCGGAAGTTCTGAAGTGTTGTAGAGGTTTCAGCGCTGCGGCGCCGAGGCGGAGTTTTTGGCGGAAAAACTGAGGAAAATCGGATATTTTCTTTTAAAAAGGTCATGGGAGGGTGACAAGTGTCCCCCCCCCCCCATCTGATTTTGCATGTCCTATTTATTGACCAAGTCTTCATTCTTCAAGCTCTTCTCTCTCTCTAGAAATTTAAAAGCTCTCCCTTCTCTCTAGAAAATCAAGAGGAAATCAAGGCTTGAGAAAAATCTGAAAAAGGTGGCAAGAAGAAAACTTGTTGGCAAGCTTGTAGGAGTTTTTGTGGTGGTGATTGTGGAAAGGAGTCTAGTGAATTTGTTGGATTAATTTGGCTAAGCTCTAAGGTAACAATTCTTCCTCTTTTACTAGTAAATTATGTTGCATGTGTGGAAGAAAGGACTTATAGTTGTCAATATTGTCTTTAGAGGTATTGCATGTAGGAATTGGATAAGAAATCGGATTAAAAAGGAATTAGATAAGAAGTTGTGTTGTTATACCTCAAAATTGCCAAATTGGACTTTGTAATTGTATTAGTTGTTATATATTGTGGGGCAGAATTTTATACGTCCAAGTTAGGCGGGTAATCCCCTTTGTGTTGATTGGATTGTTGAGCCTTAAAGGTGACGTGTTTGGTTATTGAATTCGACCTTGGAAAAGGTGGCAAAGTATGTAGAAACAAGGGAAGTGCTGTCCAATTTTCCGTAGGAATAAGAGACTTTTCTATTAGAATGTTCTACGTTGAAGATAGAGGCTAATGGACATATTATGGTCATTATAGGTTAAACATACTACGTGCGGTATAATGGACTTGCAAGTGGATTGACCCGAAGAGGTATGTGGAACTTTCCTATCTCTTGAGCATGAATAGTTGCACTTATATAGTACGGTAGACGTACAAGAATTTGGTGTCCCTTACTTGTTTTAAGATTGGCCAAGTTTGGTGAGTAAGGGGATTAACTCATTTCTTTAAAAAGGGTTAAGGATGTCTTAAGTTTTCAAAGTTAAGGGACTTGATGTGTTTTAAGTATATGATACGTGTTTCGTTTTGAAAGTATAAGTCCCTTGGACATAGGGAAACGTATTTGACTAATGTATAACCCTAATATAACGACTTTATGGGAAGTTGGTTATATTAGCTTTAGGGAAGGTTAACAAAGAAAGATTTACGCTAAGTAAAATAAGTATGGATAAATGATTTGAATTTGTGAAAGGCAAATTGATTTTAAGACATTAATTGTCTAAGGTTTTAAAAGAAATGAAGTCAATTGATTTAGAAGCCTATTATATTTCTAAAAGTAAACGTGACTTGTGTTGAAAAGTAGTCGTGACTTGATACTACGGTTATTAGTATCGTGGGAGTTTTGTATAAAAATGAGTCATTTCTTAAAAGGTTAGAAGTACGTGGTACTTGGGGTTGAATTCTCGGATTTTCTCTTAAATGACATGGTAGTGCCTTAAGTAAACTAAAATGAGAGGATATATTAATAATGTTAATAAGAAGTTATGGGATTTCTTAACTTGCTTATGTTATGATAAGCCGGTGGCGCTTATGTTATGTATGATAGCCGGTTGTGCTAGGTTATGTATTCTTACGGGGTAGACCCCGGGTTATTCTTGTTATTTCCTTTGGACATACTGACACGATGGATGGTCCACGGGTATGCGTCCATTAGGATGGTGTACTACTTATTCTTGTTATTTCCTTTGGACATACTGACACGATGGAGGGTCCACGGGTATGCGTCCATTAGGATGGATTACTACTTATTCCATAGATTTTCTACCCATGATGCGAGTGCGGCGCTTGTACTCATGCGGGCCCACCGGGTCCATGCGGGTGAAATAGTCCCATGCGAGGCGGATGACCTCATGCGGGTGAAATAGTCTCATGCGGGTGAAATAGTCTCATGCGAGGCGGATGACCTCATGCGGGTCCACATGACCTATGCGGGTGAAATAGTCCCAGGAGTAGGATTGCTTAATGATACTACGGGTGAGGGACCCTGTCTTGATCATGAGCCTCCTATTTTTATGCGGTAAAGTTTATACTTGTTACTCTCATTGTTAGTAGACACAGTGTATTGTAATTTGATTTTCTTCCATGACTCCAGCTTATTTTAGACTTATGATATTATTACGATTTTCCGCTTTACATACTTGGTACATATGTGTCGACCCCTTCATGGGCTGCGTTCATGCCGCAGTAGGGTAAGAGCGGTGGATCCTCATTCTTAGGATCTTTGCTGTGTCGAAGCTCCATTTCTCGGGAGGCTTGACTTTTGATGCAGTTCTCCCGGTGTTGTAGATGTTTTGTACATTCAGGGTATGGCGGCCCCGTCCGTCATAGTGGTTACACATTCTGCAGGTCTGTAGTCTGTTATATTTTGGGTTATTAAGGATGTAACTGTCGCTTTTTGTTATATTTAAAGGTAGCCATTTTGGGTTAGCTCGCTTTATATTCTATATGGGTTCTTGTTGTGAGTTTATTTTCCGTGGTTTTCTACGATGTTGTATCACGCGGTGTCCGGTAAGGCACGATCCAGTCCGTGGTCGGGTCGTGACAAAAGTGGTATCGAGCGATTAATCCTCGGAAAGTGGTCTAAGTGCCGTATCTAGTAGTCTTGATTATCGGTGTGTTGTGCACCACATCTATAATCGTGAGGCTACAAGATATTTAGGATTGGTTTCCATTCTTTCACTCTAAGATCGCAATGTAGAGGCGTATTACAGTTGAACTCCTACGATATATTTTTATGTATGAGTTATGCCTCCACGCAAGGCAACCGCGCCTTGGCGGCAAGGTGAGGGAGCCGCTAGTGGACGCAGAGAGTTACGAGGCACAGCCCGTCTTTACCGAGTGATGTTTGACGGCGAAGTTCCACGACGCCGCCTCACCGGTGAGTTCGGCAAAGCGGCGGCCATCGAGACCACGGTACTGAGCCTCGATACACCGAGCGGAGGAGATGGGTTCTGCGAGATGGCGATTATCGCCAAGATCGTGCAAGAATGAGGACGAGAGGCAGCTGGTTGTACCCGTAGTTCACCCTAGATCAGATAGCGTGAGACTTAGGGACTTTTTGAGTTGCAGCCCACCAGAGTTCTATGGGTCGAGGACTGAGGATGATCCTCAGGAGTTTATCCGGCGATTCGCGATCACGAGAGTGATCAAGGCCTCGAGACAGTCGGTGGTATTGGTGCACATCGGCCGCATGATACTGCAGCTGGATCGGTTTGATTCACGGAAGGCGTCGGGGAGCATGCACTCCCAGCTGATTGGGACGAGTTCTCAGCGGCATTTCTTGCACACTTCTTGCCTTCACAGATGAGGAGAGCGCGGGCGGATAGATTTTTGATGTTGAGACAGAGTGGGCGGACGGTCCGTGAGTACAACGTAGAGTTTGACTCGTTGGCTCGGTATGTACCCGCTTTAGTAGCGCATATGGAGGGCGAGTGCACCGCTATGTCACAGGCTCGATGATTACTTAGCAGAGTTTCACGGGTAGCTCTTCACCGCATGGACATTGCCGCGTGCGAGCTTACGACAGGTGTGAGGAGTGTAGAGTGTCGGCTAATAACCAAGATCAGAAGAGGCCAAGACAGCGAGGTCCTTGGTAACTTTCGAGGCGGACCGCCAAGAAGAAGCTAGTTATGCGCCTCGGCCAAGATGGAGTACTCCACCACAAGATTCGGGACGTTCGAGATTCGGGAGCGAGTCGGGCTCCAAGGTTTCGAGTTTCGGAACAGGGATGTTAGTCGATGGGCCACCTACCTCATCATGGCGTTGTGGTAGGCTCCATGATGGGGAGTGTCGTGCTAGTAGGGGAGTTTGTTTTACATGCGGCCAGCAGGGCCATTTTGCGAGAAATTGTCCGACCAGAGATAGCACGGGCGTAGAGACGCAACCTTCAGGATCAGTGGCTGGTTCATCGCCTTCTTTTGCTATGCGTCGTGCAGGGCAGGATCATGATTAGAACGACAAAGGGAAAGTGAAGCAATAGTTACAGGTATACCCTTAACCCTCTATAGATTAGTGGGTGTGATAAGATGGCTACATGTTAAGTGTTATGTGCGGGTAATTTTATGTAAATTGTGATTTTTAAAGCCTGGCTTGTAGAAGGGGTAAGTTTGGGGACATGGAAGTTGTGAGCCTTAGGATTTTGATAACCGTGGGAACCTTAGCTACAGGGCCATCTTGAGTGGAAGATTTTACGGGTGATCTTTGTCGAGGAACATAATATACGTGGGGTATACGTGGGTAATAAGTCCATGAGTGGTGGGAAATGATAGTGGGTAGCTAAGCTAAGGAAACCACTAGGTTTTCGTGACTTGAATAGTGAGATTGTCTCGGATCGGGAACAAGAGTGTGGTACGTATACTAGAAAGAGTTCGAGTGTGCAAGGAGGATACGATAAGTGGAAGAAGAAGTGAACATGTGTTAAGATGATGGAAGTGATCATTTTGTTAGGAGAATACCCTTAGACCATGGATGAGAACTAATAAGTTGTTATACGCTTTAGAGGTAATTCCTCGTTGGCTGGGAGGTAAGCTTTTGCGTGGTTAGTATATTATGGCCATAGGTGGCATAATTGATTTTATAAGTGTAGTAGTGAAGACTACACCGGCGCATGCGTTTTGGAGGAGTAGAAGGAACATTCGGGACGAATGTTTCTAAGGGGGGGAGAATGTTACACCCCGTAGTGCAGGTCATGCTTTCGAGAGCGTACGAAAGGAATTAAGTTTTAAATTTTAGAGTGATGGGTTGACGGAATGTTTTCGGACGGGTTGTTGGTCAACTTTGAGGCGGTTTATGTCCCGTTACATTGAGAGTTCCTAGGTGTTTCAAAGGCCTAGTACTTAGTTCGTTGAGTCTAGTTTCCAACGCAACCAACCGTTCGTCGATAGGACATCGGAGTAGAAAGTTATGGAGGTTACAAGTTGATCGTGATGAGCGAAAAGTGTTTTCGGTCAGGGCTGCGTGCATGGCGCCGGATGCAGGGCCGCGGCGCCGGGTAGTCTGGAGGACGCTGAAGATGCGGCACCGGAAGTTCTGAAGTGTTGCAGAGGTTTCAGCGCCGCGGCGCCGGCTGCAGGGCCGCGGCGCTGAGGCGGAGTTTTTGGCGGAAAAACTGAGGAAAATCAGATATTTTCTTTTAAAAAGACCATTGGAGGGTGACAAGTGTCCCCACTCATCTGATTTTGCATGTCCTATTTATTGACCAAGTCTTGAAGACTTGGTCATTCTTCAAGCTCTTCTATCTCTCTAGAAATTTAAAAGCTCTTCCTTCTCTCTAGAAAATCAAGAGGAAATCAAGGCTTGAGAAAAATCTGAAAAAGGTGGCAAGAAGGAAACTTGTTGGCAAGCTTGTATGAGTTTTTGTGGTGGTGATTGTGGAAAAGAGGCTAGTGAATTTGTTGGATTAATTTGGCTAAGCTCTAAGGTAACAATCCCTCCTCTTTTACTAGTAAAATATGTTGCATGTGTGGAAGAAAGGACTTATAGTTGTCAATATTGTCTTTAGAGGTATTTCATGTAGGAATTGGATAAGAAATCGGATTAAAAAGGAATTGGATAAGAAGTTGTGTTGTTATACCTCAAAATTGCCAAATTGGACTTTGTAATTGTATTAGTTGTTATATATTGTGGGGCAGAATTTTACACGTCCAAGTTAGGCGTGTAATCCCCTTTGTGTTGATTGGATTGTTGAGCCTTAAAGGTGACGTGTTTGGTTATTGAATTCGACCTTGGAAAAGGTGGCAAAGTATGTAGAAACAAGGGAAGTGCTGTCCAATTTTCCGTATGAATAAGGGACTTTTCTATTAGAATGTTCTACGTTGAAGATAGAGGCTAATGGACGTATTATGGTCATTATAGGTTAAACATACTACGTGAGGTATATTGGACTTGCAAGTGGATTGACCCGAAGAGGTATGTGGAACTTTCCTATCTCTTGAGCATGAATAGTTGCACTTATATAGTACGGTAGACGTACAAGAATTTGGTGTCCCTTACTTGTTTTAAGATTGGCCAAGTTTGGTGAGTAAGGGGATTAACTCATTTCTTTAAAAAGGGTTAAGGATGTCTTAAGTTTTCAAAGTTAAGGGACTTGATGTGTTTTAAGTATATGATACGTGTTTCGTTTTGAAAGTATAAGTCCCTTGGACATAGGGAAACGTATTTGACTAATGTATAACCCTAATATAACGACTTTATAGGAAGTTGATTATATTAGCTTTAGGGAAGATTAACAAAGAAAGATTTATGCTAAGTAAAATAAGTACGGATAAATGATTTGAATTTGTGAAAGGCAAATTAATTTTAAGGCATTAATTGTCTAAGGTTTTAAAAGAAATGAAGTCACTTGATTTAGAAGCCTATTATATTTCTAAAAGTAAATGTGACTTGTGTTGAAAAGTAGTCGTGACTTGATACTACGGTTATTAGTATCTTGGGAGTTTTGTATAAAAATGAGTCATTTCTTAAAAGGTTAGAAGTACGTGGTACTTGGGTTGAATTCCCGGATTTTCTCTTAAATGACATGGTAGTGCCTTAAGTAAACTAAAATGAGAGGATATATTAATAATGTTAATAAGAAGTTAGGGGATTTCTTAACTTGCTTATGTTATGATAAGCCGGTGGCGCTTATGTTATGTATGATAGCCGGTTGTGCTAGGTTATGTATTCTTACGGGGTAGACCCCGGGTTATTCTTGTTATTTCCTTTGGACATACTGACACGATGGATGGTCCACGGGTATGCGTCCATTAGGATGGTGTACTACTTATTCTTGTTATTTCCTTTGGACATACTGACACGATGGATGGTCCAAGGGTATGCGTCCATTAGGATGGTGTACTACTTATTCTTGTTATTTCCTTTGGACATACTGACACGATGGAGGGTCCACGGGTATGCGTCCATTAGGATGGATTACTACTTATTCCATGGATTTGTTATCCATGATGCGAGTGCGGCGCTTGTACTCACGCGGGCCCACCGGTCCACGCGGTGAAATAGTCCCACGCGGTGAAATAGTCTCACGCGAGGCGGATGACCTCGTGCGGTGAAATAGTCCCACGCGGGTGAAATAGTCCCACGCGGCGGATGACCTCATGCGGTCCACAGGGACCTAAGCGGGTGAAATAGTCCCAGGAGTAGGATTGCTTAATGATACTACGGGCGAGGGACCCTGTCTTGATCATGAGCCTCCTATTTTTATGCGGTAAAGTTTATACTTGTTACTCTCATTGTTAGTAGGCACAGTGTATTGTAATTTGATTTTCTTCCATGACTCCAGCTTATTTTAGACTTATGATATTATTACAGTATTTTCCAGTTTTACATACTTGGTACATATCAGGTCTTCGACTCTTCCGGGGCTGCGTTCATGCCGCAGGTAGGGGTAAGCAGGTGGTGGATCCTCATTCTTAGGATCTTTGCTCAGGTGTCAGAAGCTCCATTTCTCCGGAGGCTTGACTTTTGGTACGGTTCTCCCTGGTGTTGTAGATGTTTTGTACATTCAGGGGTATGACGGGGCCCTGTCCCGTCATAGTGGTTACACATTCTTAGAGGTCTGTAGTCCTGTTATATTTTGGGTTGTTAAGGATGTAACTGTTCAGTTTTTGTTATATTTAAAGGTAGCCATTTTGGGTTAGCCTGCTTTATATTCTATATGGGTTCTTGTTGTGAGTTTATTTTCCGCTGGTTTTCTCTGATGTTGTATCACAAGGGTGCCCGGGGTAAGGCACCAGTCACGGGTCCGTGGTCGGATCCTGACAAATATTTCGCAAATTCATCTTATTCACAATCAATGGAAGCATGAACATCTAACATATGCATGTCAATTTCATTTTCATTTTTTTCAAAGTTACATGGTTTTGTTTACTTGTTATTCTCCACTAATCATGGACATACATACTAGAGATCTTCAGGACTTTTCAGGGTTGTAATGTAGGCTTAGGCAGGGGTAGGTAAGATTAGACATTTATGCTCAATTTACATACCATAAGCGTTTTTTCTCATTCAACCATTTCATCTCCTTCTTTTTGGTATTCTTTTCAAGTCATACCTATCGTTCCCTTCTTTTCTTTTTGAGATCATGAAATACATTCACATAGGCACCCCCAAACTTAATCTTTTCCAAAACAAAATTCATTGGGGTGCATAATTTTTCACTCTCTTTTTGTATTTCTTTTTCACTCTTTTCGTCCCTATCTTCAATTACTGCATATGACACATAAGGGAATATGGGGTGTCAAAGAAATAAATTTTATTTTAGGCTCAAAGGGACTGATTAGGGATACATTTTTGTGCAGGATAGGTAATGAATGGTCAGAAGGGATACAAAGAAATGTCTGAATCATCTCCCTAACATGTACATCATAACTATTTCGCCTCAAATAACAAGCAAGCAGACTCATAGACATGTTTTAATCGTTCTTTTCACAATTGAGACACACATGATAAACACAAAATATTCCAACTAATCAGATTTTCATGAATCTTTAGCATATCTAACTTAAGTAGACAGATTTTAACTTCTCATTCCATTACATTAACTCACTTAATTCACTAGGCGTTTCAAGTAAACACAATATGCATGATCATAAAAAAAAATGACTCATATAAAACACACAAAAAAGACTAAAAAATAGACACACAAAAATAAAATAAGAAACTCCCCTCCCCCCCAAATGTAAACTACACATTGTCCCAAATGTGTAAGACTCAAAAATAAAAGGGACGACTTACAGACAACAGAGGCTCAAAATGGTGGTGGTGGAGGCGGATACTGCATTAACGGCGAATTCCATTGGCATCGCGACCCTGATTTTTGGCACTGCGACGCCCAATTTCCTGCAAACCTCTGATTAATCAGCGTCGCGGCCCTACATTATGGCACCCGGCGCTGCACCGATTTTGTTATTTCCAGCGTTTTTTCGTGCTTCATTTCCACTTTCCTCACATGTCATTACAACACAAGCAAAAATATCAAAAGTGAGACTGTTCAATTTAAAATAAAACAAACTAAAACGAAAAATTTAAATAACATAATTAAAACCTTGGGTTGCCTCCTAAGTAGCACTGTCTTTAACGTCTTTTAGCCTGACACAATTAATCCTCACTAGTGTCTGGTGGATCCTTCTGCGAATGGCTTGCAATTCGAATAATTATTTTTGCCGGCCTCACTTCACCTACACCATATCTATGGAACACAGAAAAGGGTAGTACTTTTATGCTTGCCCCCAAATCGCCCAATACTTGCTTGCATTCAAAATTCCCTATAGTACAAAGAATAATGAAACTTCATGGATCTCTAGACTTTTGGGGGTTATCTTGAGGGTATGAACTTTCTGTTTGAGGGTCAGCAAAGATATCTGGTGGTGTTTCTTCTGCAATGGGTACGTCAAAAAGGAAATTCAAGGAATCCAAAAAGGTGAAAAATTGGATTCCAGTAACCCCTCTTTTCTCTACACCAACCACCTTTCAAAATTCTTCAACAGCTTGGTGTGGTTCAGGCTCCTCACTTTGCTTACCACTTCCCACAATGGTGTCGCTATGCAGACTTTCTTGAGGTGTATTGATCACCATATCCATCAGCTGCCCTATTTGTGTCTCCAAATTCTTGAGGGACACGCTGGTCTCAGCCATAAATTGAGTCTGATACTTGGTGAGCTTGAGTATGGCTTCCTGCAGCTCATTTCGATCATCCTGTGGAACCTGTGGGTTAAGCTGTTGTTGATGACTCCACTGCCCCTAATAGTAGTAGTAGTCCATGTGTCCCCTTTTTTTTAACCTACAAAATCAGAAAAACAACAAAAAGTGGTAAAAAGATGCTCGTGAAACAAGTTAGAAACTTGTTCTTAGAGCAATCAAATTAGAAATAAAATAACATGACAAAATATATACAAACCAAATTAGAAATAAGAATAGATAGTTCGATATTAAAAGTACGACAGTCCCCGGCAACGGCGGCAAATATTTGTTGGTCGATTTTCACGTGCTCACGCAAGTGTACGTATCGTTTACAAGTAGTATAATCTGATAAGACTCAATATCGTCCTCAGAGACTGTTTTCAATTATCGAACATCTACACTATGTTATCTATTTGGTAAACGTTAATTTGTTTGGATTTTTATTCTAAGATTAAACTAAAGTAAATTGCAAGAAATAAACTAAGGTGATGATACTAAGGGGTTTAAAACAGTTATGATGGAATTAGGGCTTCCAATATCCTCGACTATCCACTTTATTCAATCCTTAATGCAACTAGAATGACTTCTTCTATGTTAAGATAACGGTTAACTAGACTGTCTTATATTCCGGTTAGGATATATAATCACTCAACCCCAGTGCAAAACCCTTCTATATTTCTATGATAGGATTTACCACATAGGAGGATTAAGAACAGTAACATATAATGCTACACAAGTATCGGGGTACTTTCGTTCGCGATTTTAACTTATGTATATTCAATTACATCATATCTAAATCTCTCCTACCGGTTCTTGATTCAGAATTATATAGATTATGATAATTAGTTATCAATTAACTATAAAACATTCATACAAATTATTGAATAAATCTTAATCAAGTGAAGAAGAAATCAACTAATGCATTAAGTCATGAAATAGAGTTTCAAGCGATTCAAAAGGAAAGCCCTAATAAAGTGTTTAGATCCTAGCCATAGTCACGCTAAGAACTAATACAATTCCAAACATAAACTGAATTAAAAAGAAAGAAAGAAAAGTACTGTGAACTAAAGTCTCCAATTATAGCTTCCAATCTTTGCCCTGTGATGATGTTCTCCCTTAGAATCACCTCTCTTCCTAGAATAATCCCTAGGGCTTTTAGTGTGTTACAATTTTCGTGCCCTATGGACCCTTCTGCCCCTGGCCAAATTAACCTGGGATTCTCGATTTTCATACCGACGCCACGGCCCTGCAGACTGGCGCCGCGGCGCCCAAAGTTTTGTGGCTTCTCTGATGTTCCGGCGTCGTGGGCCTGCTGACCGGCGCCACGGCGCTGCCTGGATTTTGTCCGGGTCTTCAATTTCTATCCTTTTCAGCCTCGGATTCCTCCATTTATGCCCATTTTTCGTTCCTTTTCACCATTTTTTGCCGTTTTGAACCGTTGTGACTCAAAAGAAAGAAAAACAAACATAATACTATACTAAACACAACAAAAACGAGTAAAATACTAACTAAAAAATTACTCAAAAAGTGTATACAAAATACGCTTAACAAAGGTGTGGGGTTGTCTGGCCAAGGTAGAAGTACCTAAGCCAAAGCAGGTCAAAATTGGGCCTAAGACTGTGGATTGCATATTCATCAGATATGCCAATAACAGTAGTTCTTATCATTTCCTAGTGCATAAGTCGGATGTACCGGACATTCATGTAGGTATAATTATGGAATCAAGAATGCATGTTTCTTTGAAGACTAGTTTCCTAAAAAGGAACGAGACATAACCTCTCGCAAGCGAAGTATGAGCAAACCTATGAGGATCCAGGAGTCATTGACTACCTGGATCTAAACGGTTCAGATCTAGTGAACTCTGAAGTGGATGACTATCCGGGATCAAGTGTTCCAGATTCTCAGGACTTTTCATATTCAGAGATGGAACCAAGACGAAGCAAAAGGGCCCGGAAGGACAAGTCATTCGGTCCAGACTTTGAAGCTTATCTGTTTCAGGACGAACCATGGACAATTGCCGAAGCATTGTCAACTCCATAAGCATCGCTCTGAAAACAAACCCTTGGGTTGTAAGTGGATCCTGAAACGAAAGTTAAAGGCAGATGGATTTATCGACAAGTACAAGGCTAGGTTGGAAGTCAAGGGCTATTGCCAAAAGGAGGGCCTTGATTACTTTGACACCTACTCACCGGTGTCTAGAATGACATCCATACATATGTTCATAGCTATTGCCGCCTTGCGGGATCTTGAAATACATCAAATAGATGTCAAGACAGCCTTCCTAAATGGTGCTTTGAAAGAAGAAATATATATGGACCAAACCGATGGGTATGTGGTTCCAGGACAAGAGACAAAGTTTTCGTCTTGTCAAATCATTGTACGGGCTGAAATAGGCCCCTAAACAATGACACAAGAAATTTGATAGTACCCTACTATCAAAAGAGTTCGCCATTAACGGGTGTGACAAATGTGTTTACATGAAAGAAAATGTCGATTCATTCGTCATGATATGCCTCTATGTAGACGACTTATTGATCACTGGGAGAAGTCCTAGGATAATCCTAGAGACTAAAAACATGCTAAAACAATATTTTGACATGAAATATATGGGTATTGCAGATGTTATCCTAGGGATCAAGATCTCGAAAACATCTGTCGGACTGGTCTTGTCTCAATCTCACTACATCGAAGATGTATTGAAGAAATTTGAGATATTCGATAGTTCACCGGTAACGACACCATTGGATATAAGCTAAAAGATTGACAAACATCTTGGTGTGCCCATACGCCAGGAGCGGTATGCGCAGGTGATTGGTAGTCTGATGTATATCACAAACTGCCCTCGACATGATATCGCTTATACAGTCAATAAATTGGTTAGGTTCACCCGTAATCCAAGTGAGGATCACTGGAAAGCGTTGAATCGGGTACTACGGTTCCTAAAGTTCACGCTAAATTTTGGGTTACACTATTCAAGATATTCAGTTGTACTAGAGGGGTACAGTGATGCAATCTGGATATCTGATGTCGAGGACATCAAGTCCACCAACGATTATATTTTTATAATTGGTGGTTGAGTTGTGTCTTGGAACTCCTCTAGGCAAACCCTTATTGCCCAATCCACGATGGAGTCGAAGTTTATCGCTTTAGACAAAGCATGAGAAGAAGTTGAGTAGCTTCATGGTTTGTTAGAGGATGTACCATGTTGGGATAAACATGTGTCTTCTGTAATGATCCACTGCGACATTCAGTTGGCTCTAGGAAGGGCACGAAGTGCAATGTACAACGGCAAGTCTTGTCATATTCGACGGAGACATGAGTCAGTTAGGCAGCTGATTACCACGGATATTATTTCTATTGATTACGTAAAATCTAAGGAAAACATCGCAGATACCTTGACGAAGGGCATACCCAGATATCAGATATTCTGTATGTCTAGGGGAATGAGCATAAAACTAAATCAATAAGAACGGATACGGTGGATACCCAACCTTACAGACTGGAGATCCCAGGACATAGGTTCAATCGAAAAACTAAATCGTAAAGGTTCAGTTGGGCGCTTCGGAGGAAGTAAGAGCACTTCAAATAATGATTTCTTCTTAGAAACATAATCCAAGGCCATTCCTGGGATAGACATAAAGTGCAATCTGTAGAGGGGGTAAAGGCTAAGTTTCCAAACCTTTAATGATCCTCAATGATTGAAATTAGGTTGGGGAAACATTTAATAGTTCCTAACGCTTGTGTAGCTGAGTATTGCAGAATACCTTGTAGGAGACCACCTAATTAAGTGCGAGGATAGACCACCTCAAATGAACACACTTAAGAATCCAAGAGTGTCCATGGCCCACGACAGACAAAACTTAAAGAATAATATAGTAAGGAAAGGTGTTGTGTTGGTACCATTGTCTTGGCTTACACTAAACACTGACGGTTCAAGACATCACATTCACCGCGCAGTAAGTAAGTTCGATGGTATTCTACTATGAAATGTTCAAAGTTACGACTACCTATCCAGATACAATATCGATCCGCCAAAAGATTGCTGGAAAGGCACCATGTGCGTGCGCCAAAATCTCTTCCAAGAAGGTATTGTTGGAAATTTATTAAACGTGAAATAACGTTAATCCTATTAATTTATGACTCAAACAAATTGGGGCCCCGTACATAGGAAACGTCATTTTCACACACGTTGTACTAAGGATCGTAATTTCCTTAATGGAAGAGATATTGGTACGTATACAAAATATTTGAGATATAAGATAATAGATGGTTATTGGTCAAGTAACAATGGTTTCACATTGGTAAATGAAGGAAGAAGTGTACAATGTGTAAAAGATGAAACGAATCAGAAATCACCGCGGAGCCGAGAAGGTAGTACTACATTTCTGACCTAATGCGACGCCCCAGGTAGGTCTAATGTGATGGGTATTGTAGTGCCGTCGCATTAGATGTGGCTAATGCGATGGGTACATGCTAAAATTTGTAGCCATTGCATTAGATAAGCTAATTCAACGGCTTTATGGTCTAATGCAACATCCCAATATGGCCGTCGCATTAGCCTATCTAATGCAATGGCTATGGAAGGCTAATGCGATGACACGTTCATTTTAATATCCCCAAATTAGACGACTTTGATTTCATTTCACTTGCGATTCAACCCTTCTCTCTTCTTCAATTCCTAATCCCTAGTCATCGCATCCCCTTCCCCCAGCTCGACATCGCATTACCCATACCTCGTCATCACCGTCGCCTTACCCTACCTCTCGTCGCCGTTGCCGCTTTACCACCGCCTGCTTCGCTCAAAGAGACTACCCATCGCCGAATCGCTTTTTCCTCTTCTCCAAGGTTAGATTATGTTTTAGCATCGCTTTACCTTCCCCTTTCATGTGTTACCATTATTAATTCAAGGTTAGATTAATGTATGTGTATAGATTTTCTCAGATTTTACAGTCGTTGCATCATCGAACTGTTCAAATCGAATTTCTCAAATTTTATTCATTGTTCTTCCAACATTTTGTTTATTTGTAAATTATATTTCCAAATTAAATTACAGAGAATGTTTGTACGCAATTTATCGTCGTTGCGTAGTCGTTTTACATTTTGTTTACTGTATGTTTTTCCAGATTTTATTTATTAGTCTCCTAAATATTACATTGAGGAAATGGATTATGGAACTAAGGAGTGGTGGATGGCTGCCAAATGGAGTGATGAATATGAACGAGGAGTAGACGAGTATATTAAATAGGCTTTTGCTACAAAGTCTCAAGGAAACCAAATTTGTTGTCCATGTGATAGTTGTCACTATCGTTATTAGAAGTATGAGAATATTGTGAGAGATCACGTAATATTTAATGGATTTGTGCCAAGAACAGATAATTTGTCTGAATTAGGGATCGAAATTGAAAGAGAAAGAACTAATCTGGATCATGATGAACAATCAAATATGGATGATTGCAATGATGACATAACAGGGTTGTTGAATGATGCTCGTGATGTTTTTATAGAGGGGCCGAATGACGAGGCAAAAAAGTTTTTCAAGTTAATTGAAGAAGGTCAGGAGGAACATTATCCCGGATGCAAGAAACATTCAAAGCTTTCCTTTATGATTCGACTATTTATTTTGAAGTGTGATCACAGGCTTACCAAGTAGCATTTGTTGATATATTAGAGCTTGTAAGGGAGGTGTTACCCGATGCAAAATTGCCTAAGTCTTTTAATGAAGCGAAGAGTGTTTTAAAAGTACTAGGGTTGGATTATACTAAGATAGATGCATGCCCCAGTGATTGCATATTGTATTGGGAAGAACATACAAATGCTACAAGCTGCCATGTTTGTGAGACGCCAAGATGAAAGTCGAATGATAAAGAGAATGACACACAACATGAAAATGGAAAGATCCATAGAATTCCTAATAAAATCCTTAGGTACTTTTCAATAAAGAAAAGATTGCAAAGGTTATTTATGTGCGAAGAGATGACGAAGTACATGTCATGACATGCTGATGGGCGTGAAAAAGATCGGATTTTACAACATCCAGTGGATGGTCAAGCTTGGAAAGAGTTTGATTATGTATACTCAAAGTTTGCAGAAGATCTGCGCAATGTGAGGTTGGGGTTAGCCACAGATGGATTTAGCCCATTCAACTCAATGAGAATTGTTCATAGTACATGGCCTATTATATTGATCAATTATAATTTGCCTTCATGGATGATTATGAAGCCAGAGTTTTTGATATTGACTTTACGTATCCATGGTCCTTCTTCCCCGGATAATGATATTGACATCTATTTGCAGCCACTAATCAAGGATTTGAAGGATTTGTAGGTGTCTGGGTTGGAAACTTACGATTCTTCAAGTAATCAAAGGTTTGACATGCATGTAGCTTTGATGACTACTGTTAGTGATTTTCCAGCTTATGCAATGTTGTCCGGGTGGAGATCAAAAGAATATTTGGCATGCCCTTCATGTCATTATGAAACAGATTCTGAGAGGTTGTCTTATAGTAATAAGAATTGCTACAGGGCCACTCGTAGATTTTTTGATCCAACTCACCCTTGGCGTCAAAATAAGAGGAATTTCGATGAAAAAACCGAGGAAAGAAGTGAACTTATTCTTTTGACATGAATTGATATTGAGAATATGTTGTGTGATTTTCCAAATCAATTTGGAAAGAAGCGAAAGAAAAAGAGGAGTAATGATAACGATGATCCAAATTCATGGAGAAAGATATCCATACTTTTTCAGTTGTCATACTAGAAGCATTGTTCTAATCTCCATAATCTCGACCCAATGCATATCGAGAAAAATGTGTTTGATAATGTCATTGGAATATTGTAGACATACCGGGGAAGACTAGAGATCATGTAAGTGCTCGTCGAGATTTGATAGAACTTAAAATTATGTCAGAGCTTCAACCAATAGAATTAGAAGATGGTAGCGAAGAAATTTCATGCTCTCGCTTCTGGATGTCACTTGAAGAAAAGCGCAAGTTCTGTCAAGTCATAAAAAATGTTAAGTTACCACAAGGTTATGCTTCTAATATTGTTCTATGTGTGCATGTTGAAGAAAGGAAAATCATAGAATACAAAAGTCATGATGCTCATTTTATGATGAATTACTTGCTCCCTATTGCTCTGAAAAACAACATTACCCAAAGATGTTGGTACTCCATTGATAAGACTTTGTTCTTTTTTCAGAGACATATGGAATAAAGCTATTGATCCTCGACATCTTGACAAACTCAAGTCAGATGTAGTTGAAACACTTTGCATGTTTGAACAGATTTTTCCACCCGCATTTTTCGACATAATGATGCATTTACCTGTACATTTAATGGACCAAATTAAGTTGGGTGGACCAGTTAGTTCAAGGTGTATGTATGAGATTGAGAGGTATCTTCGAGAGTTAAAGTTGGATGTTCGAAACAAGAGCCGTCCAGAAGGCTCAATGGCAGAAGGATACCAAGATAAAGAATGTATTACCTTCATTGCTAGACATCTGAAACGATCAAACTCGTCCACAGCTAATGTTAATAAGGATAGTGTCGCAAAATCATTTTTACCTAAGATTTGGCGTCCTATCAAGGGAAAGGAAAGAACCTCAAAGAAAAAGCATTGTGGACACATGATTGATCAAACTACATGGACACAAGCACATCGCTATTTCTTATTCAATTGCAATTGTGAGGAAGTTGAGAGATACATAAAGTAAGATGACAAACCATTTCGATAATTTTTTACCTTATTTTTTATATGTATTATTCAATTGTATTGTGTTATTAAAATATTTGTTTTGTATTTTTTTATCACAGTGAACACAAAATGTGTGTAAGCACCAAACGGAAAAGAAAATGGGATAGTGCACAAGATCACAATAAGGATTTCATTGATTGGTTTAGGGAGAAAATTGAAGTGAAACTTCAAGAAGGTCAAGACATTATTCCGAATCATATCTTATGGTTATCGAAAGGACCTTCTTATGTTGTTAAAAAGTACACAGGGTACTTTGCTAACGGATATAAGTTTCATACCATGAAGCGTGACGCGAAATGCGTAACTCAAAACAATAGAGTCACTCTCACAGCCGTAATACATAGCTTTGCGAGTTCTAAAGATCAAAATCCTATACTGGGAGATGTCAATTATTATGGTTCAACACAAGACATCATTGAGATATCTTATCATGAGCATTTTAGTGTTGTCTTGTTCAGATATTTGTGGTTTCACTCGGAAAAAGATGATGATGAGTTTATCATGGTTAACATGAATAAGACAATTTATGTAGAAGAACCATTTATCTTGGCATCTCATGCACATCAAGTTTTTTTGTTGAAAATTTGAACAAAAAAGGTTGGCAGTATGCTGTTGAAATCCCTCCTAGGGAAATTTCTGATGGTATTAAAATATCTAATTATTTACTCGTGTTTTAACTTATTTTTACTTTCTAGTTACTTTTGTATCACATTTTGACTTATGTACCTGTTTTTATATTTGTTGATATGTGCAGATGAAAGCTAATAAGTCCAAATTTTCCGCTCCACAAAGTCAGATTCCAGAGTATGAGCGACAACGTATCGAGAATTTGAAAATGAATGTCGAATTTATGAATGCTCAATGTGCTGGATATTTGGCTAATCAAATACTACGTAAAAAGATTATTGGTTTGGATCGTCCAAGTAGTGGTGGACAGCGCAATGACGAAAGAGATGATGAGGCCACATCTGCATATGATGGAGGCGGTAACGAGGAGGAAACCACTAGCAATATGGGTGCAAAAAGGAAGGTAAACGTTTGCACTTTTGATGAATATTTTTATAAAGCAGTTGTTATATTATATCTTAAGATAAGTTGTAGCCACATTTTAAGGCAAGTAAAATGCTATATTCTGAACCGAATTGCTATAGCTTTTTCATGGCGAGCATATGCTACTTCTTGAGCCAAAATGTTGATGCATTTTTAAGGCAATATATTTGTGCTCAGCATCGTTGATCACGCTATTTTTATTATACTTGTTGCCACTGTGTTGCTGCATTACGATGCTATTCCGGGCTGAATCACGCCGCTCGCTCAAACCGTGAAGCACCGCTTGGCCGCCGCGTTGGTGCTTGCCGTTGGCGAAGCCGGTGCCAGGCCGGGCAAAGAATGGCTTGCCGGGCCGCATTGGTGCCGCCGACCACCGATGTTGCCGCCGACTAGTCGCATACGCCGCCGACCACCGCCGCTGACATACTCTAATTTCGTCCATTACAGGTTTTTGCTCGTCCACAAACTATGGAGGATTTTGTAAAAAAGAATAATCCAAAACAAAAGCATCATCAAGTTGAGAAGAATCAACAATCTTGTTCTAAGATAGAGTATTGTAGTCCTATACCGCAAAAGAAACAGAAAAAGAGGTCATTTTGTTCTCCAGGTTCTATGTCAGCATATCTTGAATTGCGGAAAAAATAAGTAGAAAATATAGAAATGGTTGCAACAAGGAATGAGATTGTCACTCATACTAATGCATCAGCAGAAAGACAAGATAATGAAAAAGATGATAATGATTATGTCCAACTAAATGATAATGCCAATGATGCGGGACATGACCATGAAGATTTGGAATCACGATCAGATTTAAAATGGCGTACACATTACTATTTATTAATCATTTAGCTTATTATCATACTAAATTAATACATGAATTAACATGTGAATCTAAAACAACTACCAACAAGAAGAAGCATCGAGGGCCAACAAAACTTACAAAGGTTGATGCGCGTACAACAGAGGAGCGCCAAGTTATTATTTTGAACTCATTAGGCCAGCCAGTTGGATCTACGAAGGAAATACTTGATGAATTCAAATTTTTCTTGGGAACTTTGAGGAAGGATTCCGAGCTTGCGCCATTGAATTATACTTGTTTTCCAAGTCTTCCACACATGACAAAATATGGGATTATGTTTTGGTATGTTGCAATATTGCTCTTTGAAATATTACGAGTATATTCTTGGTTCTAGACCTTTATCTATTACTAATGTATCACTTTAATGATTGATATAGGAAAAGTATATGGTTGCTGAAGACGGAAGGAAATATGTAATAGAGGCAGTTAATGCAAGTTTCCGAAGTTATAAATGAAGAATTAAGAAGAATCACTTCTATAAATATGATAGTGATGATTAAGATGGTTTCACAAACCTGAGACTATTTCAGTACCTCAGTTTCAGGACCTCTTAAATTATTGGCATTGTGAAAAGATTGTGGTATTCAATTAAATTTGCTTAAGTTTTCGTGTAATAATGAGGTAATATTATTCTAACTTATTATTTTTATCTCACAGGCAGAATGTAAGAGAAATAGAGATAATTGTCTATTGATGGATGATATGCACACGATGTGTCGTAAGTCATTTGCAATGTTACGTCATGAATTGATATACACTTTTCATTTTCAATAATTGAATTTTCTCTTTGCTTCCATTAGTTCTCACTAATTTTAAATTGTAAAAATTTAAGGCTTAGGTATTTGTGTGCTAAATTTTATTTTGTTTTTTACAGCAACAAAATGATCTGAATAAGGAAGAACCTTCTCAAGCAAAGGTCTACAAAGAATCAAGGAAAAGAGTTCCAGGGAGAACATACCATACCATCAACGAGAAAACTAAACATAATATTGTGAGTTAACAAATTGTATTATCATATATTTGCGTACTATTGATAATTTAGTAAGACAATGACTTAACATTCTATAAATAGTCAAAGATAGATGCTATGGAGTCCACCCAACACGGAGAAGGTAGCAACTCTAAGGATCTAGTTCTTTACTCTGAAGTGCTTCAAGGTCCCAAAAGCAAAGATCGCTTACGACTTGTCGGAAAAGGTGTGACAAAGACTGATTTGAAGAAAAAAGAGAAAAAATCAGATTTCATAATTCCAGGGAATTCTTGCAGAGTATGAAAGCTGAGTTAGTGCAACAGCTTGCACCGACCGTTGCATCAATGATTATATCACAACTTCAAGAAGCTAATCCTATAATAAATCTTGTGAATCCTTCTTTGTGAGTCCATCAATTCCAAATGATTCGTCTAGTGCACCGCATGTCACTGAACCAAATGGACATTCTCCTGGGACAACTAATCAGGTAATTTTTGTGTTTCCCTTCTTTCCAACACATAATAATATTCTGGAGCTTGAAATATTATATATTATTATACTGTGAAATTATATGAGTAAACTACATTAAAGTTATTATTTATGATGTTTTGGCTAGTCTGCCATTTTTTTTTTACTTATGACTATTATTTATTATTTATGTTACCTTGTAGGAGTCTGGTGAGCTAAATGGAGAAGAAATCTAGCAATCTAAAAAATGGGCGTGTAGGTGGATGCTTATGTGTAGATACTTTTGTGAACAATTATTTTGTAATATGTCCTAAGGGGTCTAATATTATAATATTGTACATTTGTGAACAATTAGTAATACAATCCTTTTTATTATTATTTTTCTCTTTTAATTATTTATTTTGCAATATTGTGTACTCGACGTCGACGTTAGTGGTTAAAAAGCCTCAAACAAGATGAATATGTAATGCGACGGCTCTGTCTGGTCGTCACATTAGGTGGTTAAAAAGACTCAAAAGAGTATTCATGCACGCGATCGCGACTTACAGAGTGGCAATCGCCGCATTAGTGGAGTCGCCGACAGTCGTCGATTGTGGTGGTATACGTTGCATTAGATATGTAGCTAATGCAACAACAAATACGGTCGCCGACGAGTTCATATCTAACGCAACGCCCGAAAGTCGCCGATTAGTTTTTCAGGCGTTGCAGACACCCACGCAACACCGGAGATGTCACGCCTCCAGCCGCTGCATTAGGTCTAATGTAACGCCGTAAGCGCTAATGCGAGAACGGGCGCCGATTAGCCGAGAAATGTAGTAGTGCCGGCCGCTGCAGCGTCGAAGGCCGCGACGATAAAATTCATTGGAAAGTTACGGGAACTTAGGTGTCGCGCCTTCCCGGCGATCGCTACCGAGGCTCCAGAAGTTACGACACGAAGAGTCGCGACGCCTCCCGGCGGCCGCGACGCTCGATCGCTTTCCGCATCGCTGAGATTTAAATGAAATCGATTCGGGCTGACTTTGGAGCATTAAGTCTCCATTATTTGCCTCATGAATTCAGCCATTATTTGGCTGAATTGTAACCTCAAATTAAAGGTCATTACTTGACATTAAAGGTCATTTATTTGGCCATTTGAGAAGACATCTTGATCACCCTATAAATTGATGCACAATTAAGAAATTATCTTCCTCTCTTGCAATCTTCTAAACACTCAAATATCTTTTTTTCCTAAGCGAACACTTGAGTCTCCTTTGCTCACTTATTTGATTGATGTTTTATCTTGAGAGATAAGTTGTCATCAAACCATTAAAGGAATATACGGGAAAATATTATTCTAAGGATAGATTGAAAAATCAATCGACTCAGCAAGCCATCTCTTTTGTTTATTTCCAGATTTCTATTCTCTTTGTTGTTGTTGTTCTCATTCCCATTTCCTTGTTACCACACATTTTACTCAGAATTTCAGGTATTAAAGTAATAAAATGGTAGTTTACATTCCAACATTACGTTTAGAAGCTCGAGTTTTGCATAAAAGCTTAAGGATGCCATCTGTACAAGTTTGATACGCGAGAAATTAACCCTAATGTGATCAAAGAAATTTGTTTTTTTACAATTTATTGGAACCTTAAGTTGTTTGTTTCAAAATATGTGTTAGCTGTAATGAATTTGCTCGATCAAGTAGGACGAGAATGCATTAAAATGCGCTTGTTCTGGTTTCTTTTTTTTTTTTTGGAACTTTGAGAGAAATAAGAATCTATCTCTGTGAGAAGATGCGTTCTCATGAATGGTTTTTCTGGGTTGCGGTTCTGTTTGTTGTAGTCTTGTTGCCTCGACACACTTGGTCTATTTATAGATTGTGCTCTATAGTTGTTATTTTTCTATTGTGATTGTGTTTAAATCATGGGGATTAACGACACTCTCTTATTTTTATGTAGATCACAAAATTTTAATAATAAGAGGTGGAAGAGGTATAAAAACGATGAAGCACTACAACACTATATTGATACAAAATACGGTGTAGTAAATGTTGCTGCCACGAAAAATATACTTATAGCAAGTGATTGGATTATGTTGCCACGACGAACAAAAAATGTAGCTATCTTTATATTTGTAACGATCCGATCGGTCATTTTGAGAACCGATGCTCCATTTTATATGTTGTCTATTTTAGAAGCTCCGTAATAATTATTTTGACTTGCTTGCAAAATTTAAAGTCAAACGGATAATATTTGATCTACTGTGGGAGAAAGTTTCATGTTGAAAATTATGATATTTAATTATCTAGAGAAATTGATAGTTTGCAGAAAAAGTGCTCTAATTAGCAATCATAAGATTTTGTTGGATTTGTAATAATATTTGTGACCTGTAGAAATTGACGGAACTAAATTTCGAGTTCGTTTGGTTGATTTATCACAATTAAGTCGATTTTGGTATTTAATATGTCTATTTATGGTGAAAAGATGGTCAATGGAAGGAATAAGAATGAGATCTGGAAAATTATTGATTATGTTAGCTTCGTATCAATTATTATGAATTGCAGAGATAGACGGCACGATTCCTGAGGCGATCAAATGATAACCGTGGAAGGAAATCTATGTTTTGAAAGTTTGAAAAGTTTGACCAAAAGTTGACTTTTGAGTAGATGCTCTAGACCTTTTAAAAACTCGATTAACTCCATCTTTCCACGATAATTTTCATATATGATGTGCATGTCATATTTATAACTTAGTTGTAAAGGATGACCTAAATTTTTTTGAAAACATATGCTTGATAAAGTACAATTTGCTATAAACTTTATTTTTAAAGGTAATAAAATACAAAGACGTAAAGAGTATAAAAAAACTTATCATGATTGTGGATTACCTTATAGAAAAATTCCAAAAGAAGTAACGACTAGGTGAAATTCTCTGTATGAACAACTACTTGTTGCTCACGAGTATAGAAGACTTATAACTTTATTATTTAACGTTCATAATCAAAATCCAAGGGATATGCTTGTAGATAATTATTAGGAATTTTTTTTAGAACTTATTGGAATTTTAGAGAATTTTTTTCTAGCTACTAAAGAATTTCTGGTATTTATTATCCTACTATTTTAACTATGTTATTTTATATAATTCTAATATTTTTGTTACTTAGTGAATATATGCAAAAACCATCTTACGCTCCATCTATTAAAAAAATATTTAAAAAATTAAAAAAAATACTTTTTTCCTATTCCCACTATTTATAATATTGGTGTTGTATTAAATCCGACTATTAAAGTAGACGGTTATAGAGCACTTGTTGAAACGATTGATGAAAGTATATAAATACTTCTACCTCCAAGTCCAACAAACCCAAATAAAGAACCAACTCATGAATCAACTAGATAAGAAGTTACGTCTAGCATACACACTGAATGCAAAAAAAAAAAATTACCAAGAACAAAGTGCAAATAATCAACCGACTTCTGTACCATCTTCTTCTACTTCGCTGCAACCTTATAAAAGACATGTTGTTTCTGCCTCAAGTATTCAAGACCTTAGAAATAGAATGTATAGTAGTTCAACTTCTTCACAAATTAACGATTTTGATGTTTATGTCTTGCAGGGTGTTGTACCGTACGAAATAATTGTCAACAAAGGTGGACGTGAAGACCGGCTGATATACGGGTAGGAGAATGATAAGACATTTTCGACACTAGCAAAGATGACTCGAGATGTATTGAATATTCAAGCGCCATCAACAACTTTGGAAAGCGTTTTTTCTGCTAGAAGGTTTCAAATAGGAGAGCATAGACACTCATTGGCGGGAGACAACTTGGAGATTGAAGTTTTATTCAGAGATTGAATTAGAGCAGAGCGTAGAAGGTGCGGTCAACCAGAGATCAATGAAGAAGAAGACGACTAAAACTACAACGAAATCTTATCCGATGGAGCAAGAAGAGACGTCAAATAATTTGACCAACAACTTTCAATTCCGACAGAAGATCCTCAAGAGATTGTGAGGAAATTAGAAAGAGTATGGTTGACTATGTAATTTTTTTCATAGCAATTTTACTATGTGATTTGCAACTTTTGAACTACGAAATAAAGTTGTAATTTAGAAATTATATTACAAAAAAATCATATATCTATTAAATAATATAAGAGGCACAAAAACAGCCTTGAGATATTTTTATTCACTATCTTGTTCAATTATTTATGTGTTTCATATATATTTTTTATATTAAGTGTTTAAAAAAAACCAAATTCCGCAACCCGACCCATTTTGTCCCCCAAATATCGGCCCGCTGGTCCCGTCGAATCCCGATCCCGGCCACCCCTGTCCCGCTGGATCCCGCCTCGTCCCGCCCCGACACGGTCCACTGGTCACCCCTAAAAGGAACGGTGAGCCTGGCAACAAACGAGAAAAATTACAAATATGGTCCCTTATATTTGAGAGTATGTTCAAAATAGTTCTTTGAGTATGCATTGAATACTTTTGATCGTTTATGTTTGTCAAAATGAACATTTTTAATTTCTATCAAATATATTACGATAGTATGTCAGTTAGATTTGACAAAAACTACAAAAAGAAGTTAGCGTGAACTCAGATTCAAATGTATAATTTCTGTAGTTTCTGTTATTTTTAATTTATTTTTAAAGTGTGATGCAACTTTTGAGGTATAATTTCAATTATTTTTAATATATTTTTAGTGTCTAATGTAATTTTTTGTGCTGTATATTTTAAGATTTGATAAAATTTTCTTGGTGTTTATTGGTGAATCTTTTATTTTCACTATTTTCGTCAAATCTAATAGACATAATTTCGTAAATAGCTGATAGAGACTAAACACGTTAATTTTTTATAAACTTGAGGAATCAAAATCAGAGGAAAATCTAGAATTTCTAAGATAGTCATGCACCACTAAAAAGGAAAGAAAAAATAAAGTATAAAGTGAAAATCGATCTTGATCCTTTAGCTAAATAATTCAGAGATCCAACCAAGTGTACCGTTAAGTCCTTTCGTAGCATGAGTGTCAGACGTTAATATTAGATCAACTCTAAAAAAATATAAAAAAAAATACTTAATTTTTTGGAATGACTATGAGTTCATATGCCCCATTTTTTATATCTAAATTCACCCCTGATCAAAACTATATAATTCATACTTAAGAGATTACTCTCTCCGTTCCATAATAAATTGTATTTTAAACTTTTTATTTTATTTCAAAAGAACTGGTGATTTAGGATCTTAAGACGAAATTGACTTTATTCTTTTAAAATTATTCTTATTTATATAATCAAAAATAATTAAGTAGCTTTTTAAGTATTAATTAGGGGTAAGTTAGTAAAAACAGTCATATTTTTCTATGAGTGAATAATTTCTTAACGGAGTGTATAAACTAAAAACATCACTTATTATGGAACGGAGGAATTAGTTTGAACTTACCCTCAAGTATAAGGACCATTTTTGACATTTGTCTCTAAGAACTATGAAGCCTTGCAAGTAACGACGTGGAGGCGCGAAGGCGTGTCAAAAAGGGAAAGACACATTGAAAAAGCAAGTGAACACTGTATAAATATCTCAAGTAATAGTTTCTATAGATGATTTCACATTCAAACAGATTACAACAATTAAAGTAAAAACTAATCACTACTTAAGCCCTACCTTTCTCTCTTCTTGAATAACCATTTACGGAGTCGCCCCCATCACTTGCTCGATACATGTCCAAGTAAACATTTTTTATTGATTCTTTATATGGTTTTTGTTGATTTTGACGATTCTTGATGCATAGATAAAGATGTTTTTTTTAGTAAAACATATATACCCATTTGATGTCATTTTTGTAATCTTTATCTGGGTTTTTGATGCATAAATAAAGAGATTTTCAAGTAAAACACATACCCATTTGGTGTCATTTTTAAAATCTTTTTTTGTTTCTTTATCTGGCTTTTTGATTATTTTTTATGCATAGATAAAGAGATTTTTTCGAGTAAAACATATACCCATTTGACGTCTGTTTTTTTTTTAAAATTTATGTGGTCCCAGATTCTGATAATGTTACATAAATTAAAATACACAGACCATTTGATGTTCTTTTTTATTTTGTATTTTGTTATGTGTGATTCTAATTGATATGCATAGGGAAATAGTGTTTTTTTTTTATGTTAAAAAAACTTCTTACTGTACTTTATGTGGGTCCGTTTGATATTGGTATTTATGTACACGAAATGAGTGTTCCACCTGAAGTTAGAGTAATAAAAAGATACAGCCGTCCCCGAGCATAGGTGGATGTCAAATGAGGGACTTAAAATCTTGTTGGAGGCCTGAAGTGTGTGTTTGAATTCTGGTGGGAGCAATTTGCTCTTTCTGGGGTGATGGTAGTTGCTCTGTTCTCAAATGGTCATCCCGCGATTCACGGGTAGTAGTGCCGAGGGACCGTAATTACCATCTCCAGGAATAGAAAAAAAGAAGATAAAGCCACTTGATTCTCTTTATTTTATTTTGTTTGTTTTGGGGCTTTGTGATTCTGTTACTTAAATAAAGTGTGTTTCACCAGTATTTTCATATAATGTTTTTTTTCTTCTGTGATTCTCTGCTGATACTAACACACATGAAAAGAGTCTGCTTGATGTTATTCTTTTATTTTTATTCTCTTTGTGTGTTTATTACTTAATGCACAGAAAAAGAGTGTTCCCACATAACTTTAATAAGTAAAACATACATCAATTTGATTTTCTTTTATGTTATTTTTTGTTTTCATTTTGTTGTCTGTGTGATTCTAATGGTATTATTGCACAGGAAAAGTGTGTTATAGAATTTTAAGTAAAACACAGACCAAATTGATTTTATTTTCTTTTATTTTTGTTTTCATTTTGTGTGTGTGTGTGTGTGATTATGTTGTTATTTATGCACAGGAAAAGAGTGTTTCACTAGAGTTTTATGTAAAACGCGTACCCATTGCATTTTCTTTGTGTGGGTATCTGTGATTTTAATGGTAGTAATGCACAGGTAAAGAGTGTTTCCCCAGAATTGTTAGTAAAACAGAACAATTTGATCTTCTTTTATTTTTATTTTTGTTTTCATTGTGCTGTTATGTGTGATTTTGATGGTATTAATGCACAGGAAAAGAGTGTTCCCTGGTGGGAGTTCAATCGCTGCGCAGGGTGTGGAAGTCTCGCCCTCTATCAGTTGGCTTTCGAAATCAGAGTCTGCTAAACAGAAGGAGGTATACAATTCTTTTATTTGGTTCCTTCTCTAAGATTGATTGTACTGTGAAGTATGTTGCTCGGACTCGTAAAAAATGTCGCAGGATGCATGTCGTATCGTCCAAAAATAGTGCATTTTTGGAGGACCCGATATGGGTGCGGCAGCATTTTGGAGAGTCTGAACAACATAGATTGTGAAGGTTCGTAACGCTTTCCACTTTGACAAATAATTTTCTGTATTAGAGATGTTTAGTTTCTTAATCTCACAATGAAGAGTAAGATTAAGTAATGCAAAAGTTTTGTCTCTTCTTTGGAAAATACTGTAGTTAAGTTGATTATCATCATATGTTTCCCAAGATTCATTAGTCAGAAGTTAGTCTGAAGTATAACGGTAATGAGTTTCAAATCTGTTGAGAATATGGGTAAGGGAGTTTATGAGGTCGTAAGAGAGAAAATTTGATGTGAGAACCATGAGATCTCTGGTCAAATCCCAGCAGAGACAAGAAAAAAACACTAGGTGATTCTTCCTATCCTCCTAGCATTGGAGGACAGAGTTACGTGGTACTTGTGCTGTTGGGAGGGTACCTGTTGCTGTTGCTTGTGGGAGGTGGCTGGTATCCCGGGGAATTAGTAGAAGCGCGTGCAAGCTATATCGGACACCACGATTATCGGAAAAAAAAGGAGAGGATTTTTACGTTGCTGGTTTTTTTCACTTGGCATTCCTTTAAACAGGGAAATATAGACACAACTTAGCAAAAGAAAGGCAAACTAGTTGTAGACTTAGGCTGGAATCAGGTTTCTCAAATTTTTTGCCTGAAAAGGGGCCTGAGTTGAAACAAATGAGAAGCACAATTATCTTTTTTTTTTTTAACCTAAAATCTAATGCATGTTGTTGATGCTAACAACATTTTACACCTAGCTTTCAATAGTCGTCATGAAATCATCCTTTCAATTACTTACTTACAGCACGCAATGTGGCCCACTAGCCTTTTGGTTCAGCAGAAAAGGTAGTAAAAAAACACATACAGCATGCTATGTAGAAGACTTTTGTCTACTGGACATGCTTAGATATTTTGATTTGAATCTTTATTGTTTAGTGTTTTGAGATAATAGATGTTTTGATTTGAATGGTTATAGTTTAGTGTTTTGAGATAATTGATGTTTTGATTTGAATCTTTATAGTTCGTGTTTTGAAGTAACACTTTATTGTAGTACATGGTAATAATGCTGATGGTGTGTTCATTTTGTAGCCTATTCACCATGGAGTAATAAATGTTGACATGGAAGGAAGTGATAATGATATGATGTTGATTGATGGAAATACTGAATCTAGTGGCAAAGGAAAGGTAATTAGAATTTACCAATAGTTATTACAAGGATCTTACCATACTACTGATTATCTCTTATGTTTTATGTGTTTTCTGTTGGGGTGCTAACTTGTGAATTCTCGCCTCTTTTTCGCAGGAAATTTTTCTCGAGCTATCCCTTGGGCGTGGACCGAGTCAAATTCAGTCTTCAAAGAAGCACAGCTCTTCAGAATCAGATGACGTGCCTACAGACCTATTTAATGAAGATGATGTGTCTATGGACATGTATTTTGATGACCTAGCGCATCATGAGTATGCCATTTTGCAATCACATTTTGATCATATGGATATTCCACCTGGAGTTGAGGTTCCAATCCCGTGGATGTCTGGTCCTGCTGAAGCTAAAATGGCATCTGGAGTTGAGGTTCCAATCCCGTGGATGTCCGGTCCTGCTGAAGCTAAAATGACATCTGGAGTTGAGGTTCCAATCCCGTGGATGTTCGGTCCTGCTAAAGCTAAAGTGGCATCGACCACTACAAGCACATCCTCCACTTCGAAAGCTCCAAGTTTTCCTTCATGGTTAACTCCTGTTAGTCAGCCTACACCGTTTGAGCTACCTTCGTCATCTCTGGGACCCGCTTTTTGCAAGAGCAAACAAAGTGGTTCTACAAGCCAATCACTCAGGGCAGAAAAATCTTTTAAAGTTCAAGGGTCTCATCTTAAAAGGAAGTTGCATTTGGATAGTTGGCATACTCGAGCTATTCCTGGTCCATCTCATTTCCCTGCAGTTCACTTTGTACCTCCACCACCAACGCCTAGTTGGATGAATTTACCCCTTCATATGACAACTCCTCAAGCTTCGTCAGGGTTTATGCTCATGCCAGGTGCTATGAACCCTCTCCCTCTGAAACAGGTTCACCCGGAGTTTCTTCTCACAACAGATCCTATGAACTATTTTCCTCAGCAACAATTTTCATCAGGGTCCGTTCTCGCACCAAGTGCTATGTACTATTTCTCTACGGAAATGGATCCTGCACTTTGGACGCAAGGTCAGCATAACATAGAAAGTCCACCAATCCAGTGTGGATCAGCTTCTAGTGAGGAAAAGCGTAGAGATATAGGTGAAAGCCTGAAGAATTTCCGTCATTTCAAGAAATTTGATACTGTTAAAGATCATTCGGACCATTACTTTTCTAAACTTGCATCTCCTGACAACCAGGTTGGTTTAACTGAAAATAGGTTGTTGATAGTTTTAGTTAGTTCTGCTTCATCTTATTACTTAATATTTGTTACTCTGGTGTAGGGCTCTAAGAGTTGCGCCAGGAGAATACAGGGCGAATGGAGGATACTGGAGAAAGATCTGCCTGGTAATATGAGCAAATTTTCCAGTCTTCGATAGAATTCCTACCTGATCTGTGATGATCGTCTTTGTCATCTAGTTTATGAAATTTGACATACATGCTTATAAAATTGGGCTTTTTTCATTTTTGGCCTGTCGGCCGAAATTAATTACGGGCGCTAGCCAAAGTATATAAAACATATACACTGGTTATGTATACTATATGTATATTTATGTATATTATATGTATATCTATACTTAATATACAAAACCTATACATTTGCTGGCTATTATTTGTTTGAGCGGTCCAAAAATGTAATTATCCCTGTAAAATTTGTCTAAGTAATGAATTTCTGAGGAGTTCATAATGTGATTAGCAATAGGAACCTGCTTGTTGTATTTTATATAACCACACTCATTTGTGTGCCTTTTCATGAACAGATACCATATTTGTCCGGGTGTATGAAACACGAATGGATCTGCTGAGGGCAGTGATTATTGGAGCTGACGGAACACCGTACCATGATGGCCTTTTCTTCTTTGATGTTTTCTTCCCTAGCAGCTATCCCCATGTTCCACCAGTACGCGTCTCATTTCTTTTCTGACTATACTTTTTCCTTCTTTTCGCCTAACACGCCTCAATTTATCTGTGAAAATGTTCTAACTTTTCCTTCCTAACTATTGTTGCCAGCAAGTACACTACCATTCTTTTGGCCTTCGTATCAATCCGAACTTGTATGAGTGTGGGAAAGTCTGCCTGAGCCTTCTTAACACTTGGGGTGGTAAAGGAACGGAGAAATGGGTCCCTGGTGGATCGACTATGCTACAAGTTTTGGTTTCCATACAAGGGCTAATATTGAATGCAAAGCCCTATTTCAATGAGCCTGGATATGCTAAGTTGGGCGGATCAGCCATAGGGGAACAAAGCTCACTGCACTATAACGAGAACACTTTCATTTTTAATCTAAAGACAATGGTCTACTGTATGAGGCGACCACCACAGGTATGTCGTTCATGTCCATCTATAACTAAATAAACTTTTCAATTACGCTTTGTGATTTTTTTTTCTTGCAGAGGGGGGTGGGGGTGTTTATCTATTCTAACAGTAAAGTTACAAAACTAATTTTTAATGCCACATTAAAGTAACTGAACTTTAACTTTGTCACAACAAAGTGACTAAACTTTAGCCTCTATAACAATGAAGTCACAACTATTTAGTCAATGGAGATGCTGAACTTTACATTATAATATTATAGTCACTAAACTTTACCTTATAACAACAAAACTTTACTCGTCAAGGTGACTTTGTTGTTATAGGGTAAAATTCAATTTCTTTAATGTGACAAAGAACTAGCTTTGTGACTTTACTGGTATAGTGGATAAAGTTATAAAGTTCAGTGATCAAATGTGAAATTCTACCTATTTTCTTTATGTGACTGGCTGAAATTAACCATATCTTCTTGTTGTGGCACTGGCTTTCGTGCGCTTTTGGTTCTAAATCAACTACTACTAATTTGAACATCTTGCTTTCTTGCTTGCAGCATTTTGAGGATTTTGTTGTAGGGCATTACTTTCAAAGTTGTCAAGATATTCTTGTGGCATGTAAAGCATATATGGATGGTGCTCGAGTAGGTAGCCTAACAAGAGGGTGTCTTCTTGAGGATGTTGGTGAGGGCGATAAAGGTTGCTCTCAGAATTTCAAGGCCATGTTGGCGGGATTCATGCAGACGCTTATAGATACATTTAAAAAGATTGGTGCAAAGGACTGAGTTACTGACCATATATATAGACTTCAATACTGTTATACCTAATGTTGACAAACTAGTTTTTGACTTGTATCATGCAGCCTGAGTGTCCATGTTTTTGGGTGATATTATGTATATGGCTGCAATGACATAGTTTACAACTAATCGATCAATGACATAGTTTACAACTTATCGATCAAATATCTTTTTGTTAATCGTTAGTGTCATGATTGTCAGCTTATTCAAGATATCTTTCTTGTTTCTAGCTTTGTCTGTAGACATAATATAAAAACTCATTGGGTAAGTGTCTATTAGCCTTGCTAGTGTATTCTCAAGGAGAATACTAACTTGGAAATTTGAAAGGAAAGGCTATAGCTGCATTTACAAGAACACGCCAAGAAAATCACAAGCTTCTATGTTACCGGGATAGCACTCGCTCACTTTTTATCTTTTAAATACACAATGTATAGCTAATCAGTTAGTCACAGAGATTCATTCTATCACTTTCAAATTTGAGCCAGGAGAAGTTTCTCTATCAAACACTCTCCTTCTTTCGAACTTCTTCGTCCACCCTGCAATGGTGGATATTTCAGTAGATCAATCGTCTTAAGAAGAAGTTTCATGAATCGAGAAACTAATGGTGCAAGTTCTAATAAGCAAGTTTATTTCTGATTGATCCTTGTCATTCAATTAACTAGAACGAATTATTACACAGTTTGAAGTTTGAAGATAAGGATCTCGTTGATGGCCAAGAATAAAATACTGGGATATATCGATGGATTGTGCACAAAGGATAGATATGATGAAGCTATAGGCAATAATAGGTAGTGTTGCAAATGTATATCCCGCATTAACAGGGTTTGGGGAAGGGTTGCACTTCACAGCGTGTAATATAGACAACCTACATGACTGCAAGTATTAGTGGTTGATTTCACAGCTCGAACAAGTAACATATAGGTCACACGGAGACAACTTTAACCGTTGCTCCAAACACCCCTTCTAAATTTACTAAGTGAAATTGTCTATCGTAGCAAAGCGCAAGCAGATTGGGCAGACCTTGAGGAAAGGTTTGAGAAGTTCAATAGTTTGCCGATCTGTCACATTCAAGAGAGATATCAATTATCAACTACCATCAAGGTATATTGTTAATGTTTCTGTGAATTACTCTTAAGTCGAAGTTACTACGGTATAAGTATGACTAAATGGTACCACCTCCTTATCAAGGTATATTTGATAGAATATTTTGTAAATACTACATAATCTTTAATTATCTTCTGTATATGGTAGGTGTATAATTAGTTATTTACTATCTTAATTCTAGCCTAGGATTATGGGTATATGTACTACTTCTTTGGAAGAAAATAGTCAAGAAAGATAATTCTTACATAGTATCAAATTTTAGAGAAAGTTTCAAATCCAAAAATTCTGCAAAACCCTAAAAATTCCTTCTTGCCGCCGGCTCCTCCTTGATGTGGTCCTCTACCTTCCTCTTCTCTGTCCCGTCAGCCATGTCTGACATAAATCAAAATTTTCATCCAGCCCTAGCTGTTTCAAACATTATGTCTCATTTATACATCACTCTTGAGATGGAGAACGTCCATTATGCGACATGGGAGGAGCTCTTCAAATTTATTTTCGGTCACACCGGGTTATCCATCATATAATTCCACCGTAAAAGGAAGGAGAAGGTGCCGAAAACCGACGATGAAAAGGAATTATGGTTGACCCTCGATGTAACGGTTCTCTAGTGGATTTATGCCACAATTTTGAGTGATTTGTTGCATACGATTCTTGAACGCGACTCCACGACAACAGAGGCGTGGGATCGATTACTTGACATATTCCAGGACAATAAAAAGTCCCGGGTCTTCACACTTGAGCAAGAAATCTCCACCACTGACATGTCGGATTTTCCCAATGCAACGACATATTGTCAACGACTCAAGGTTTTGTCGGACCAACTCAAAAACATCGGGGCGTCGGTAACTAACAATCGACTCATTTTACAAATGATTGTCGGTCTCACTGACGCGTATAGTGGCGTTGGTACACTCATCCACCAAAGTAACCCTTTTCCTCCATTTTACCAAGCCCGTTCTATGCTAATACTAGAAGAAGCGGGTTTTGCCAAAAAGACAACCACTGTATCGAATTCTGCCATGGTTGTCGCCCCGTCCGGTGATAACTCTTCACAATTTGAAAATTTGTCGCCAAACCGTAGTCAAAGGGGATGAAATGACAATAATGACAGTAAAAATTATGGCGATAGCCAGCGGTGGAGGCAAGGGTGGTGGCCATCGAAGTGGCAGCGGCCAACAACAAAATAACTTGGGCCAGCGGTGGCAGTCGCCGACCCCACATTAGGCCTGGCAGTGGCCTTGGGTTATCCCGTCCTGCCCTTTTCCTTCGGGAACTTTGGCCAGGCCCTGTCCGAGGCATATTGGCCAATACCACTAGCCAAGAAAGGCAGATTGGTCGCAGATCGAACCAAATGGCAAGACGCCACTTCGGCATTAGCCACACCAACTGACATCGACGCCGCAAAGCACACTCTTGGGCTCAATCTGCCCGTCGCAAACTGGTACATGGACACCAGAGCAATGTCTCATATGACGTCCTCACAAGGTAATCTCTCGTCCTATTTTAATTTGAGCTATAATCGAGGTATAATTGTCAGAAATGGTCACTCAATTCCAATTCGAGGTTATGGTAATACAAACTTGTCCTCCCGAACCCACCGTTAACTTTAAAGAATGTCCTTCATGCTCCTCAATTGATTAAAAAGTTGGATTCAGTTAGAAAATTTACCACTGACAATTCGGTTTCTGTTAAATTTGATCCTTTTGGGTTTTCTGTGAAGGATTTTCATATGGGGATACGCCTAATGAGATGTAATAGTCGGGGCGAGTTATATCCAATCACCACTACCACATCGAGCCACGTTACCATCCACTTTTACAGCTTTAGCTCATTTTTTATGGCATGAACATTTGGGTCATCCGGGAGCACCTATTTTTGCCTCCCTTAAGCGAAATAAAGTTATTGTGTACTAGAAGTCGTAATTCTCCTGTTTGTCACTCATGTCCTCTTGGAAAACATGTTAAATTGCCTTTTGTTACTTCTAATTCATGCCCTAATATGCCTTTTGATATTATCCATAGTGATATTTGGACATCTCTCATTTTGAGCTCTTCGGGCCATCGATATTATCTTATTTTGTTGGATGATTACTCTAATGTTTTGTGGACGTTTTCTTTATCTAAAAAGTCACAAGTTTTTCCATATTTCTTTCCTTTAGAGCATTCATCCACACTCAATTTGAACGTGACACTAAAAATATCCCGCAAGATTGGCGGATATAGTGACGCAAATCGATCACCGATCGTTGAAGTTAAATCCACGAGTGGATATGTTTTCACCGTCATGCGGAGCGTTGTCTTGAAATCATCAAACATATACGACGCCCGCCTACAACGGAATCGAATTTATAGCTTTAGACAAGGCCTGAAGGTTCGAATGGCTCCTAATTTCTTAGAAGATATTCCATTCGCCCAAACCTTTGGCTCATATATGTATACATTGCATACCAAGCAACAATAGGTAGGCGTAAAGCGTAATGTATAACGGAAAATCTCACCACAAACGACGGAGACACAATACCGTTAGACAACTCCTCTTTAGTGGCGTTATCACAATTGATTATGTAAAGTCAAGAGATAACGTGGCGGATCCGCTACAAAAGGCTTATCTAGAGAGGAGTTAGTAGATCATCAACGGAACGGGTTAAGGCCGACAAGTCATCACGGCGGTAACTCTACCTAGCAGACCGAGATCCCAAGAGCTAGGTTCAAGGAGATCAAATAAAGTCAGGATCGACGGCTCAACATTGTCAAATAACTCAACTCATTCTGATGAAGACAATGTTCGTAAATAAGGATAAGACTTTACGGCTTGTTAACGAGTTAATAAAGCATTAAGGTTTTTAACGGTTATCTAAATCCGCAACGATGACCATATAACGTGGCTATAGGACCACATGTTTAGAAATCACTTATGCGAGTGTTAAGTGTAAGCCGCTTTAAAGGGAATGACAAAGGCTCATTCTCTACGACTCACGAGACCAGACGGTGTTCATAATAAACGAACACAACCGTGAGAACCATAAACGGTTGAGGTCGATTGTGTGTCTTATGTTGTCTAGGTATACAACAAAGTTCGACGGCTCAAAAATATCAAATCTACCGATTGATCGAGTATATCCGATATAAGTTCACTACGAAAAGTTCAGCGGAAACCTACTTATCCAGACGCAATCAATTCTCGCCAGATATCACACTCGTCCGTACATTCTTTTATCTTATAGCCATTCCCCATTCATGTGGGGGATTGATGGGTTTTGATATTGGTGAATGAAAAATGATGGGATGAAAATTAAAGGGAATAAAAGGCTCTTTTGTCCCACATCGAAAAAAGAGAAGGAAAGAGAGGTGTATATATTACATTACACCTTCTCTAGTTGTTAAAAGGGTTGAGAGGGCAATGACTGCGTCGCCGCGTCGCCGCCGGGCTCGCTTGAATTTGAATTTGGATCGATTGATTGATAATTTTTTTGGACAAACGTTTCTTTAATTAATTAATTAATTAATTAATTAATTAAAAATAAATTCAAACGGATCAACCCAAGACCCGCGACCGACCCGACCCGTCCGGCTCTCCCTCTCTTTTCGAATTTCCCTCCAAAATTAGGTGACTATTCTGAATGATTGCAAACATTCAGAATCAGTACCTCCAAACCTATAAATTCTTGATTGTTCCAAGAATTCATTCATTTTTTTTTTTCAATTCTGAATTTCATCTTCAACTCGAAAATTTCATTTTGTGTGATATACTGTCGTTGAGTGGTTCGCTGCTACCGGAATTTGAAGTACTACTATTCTGGTAAGATAATCGTTCTATCCTGGTAGGCGATATTCCGTTAACCTCGAGTACTGTGAGGGGAATAATTTCCTTAAGGACACACTTTGAACTAAGTGGGCTCGATTACATTATGAAATTATTTTCCAAAACAAATTCTGTTTTCGTTTATTGTTTCATGATCAATTTTCTGTTAAGTAATGTTTATATCGTGTAATCTGTTTCACTAAGTGATTAACAGATTGTGTTGAAACATTATTTAGTCAAATACAGATTATTATACCAACAGTTAAATATATAAATTTTAACGGTGTTGTTTGTCCGGACATTTTAGTTGCAATAGCGATAAAGAACATATAATATAACATAACATAAAAGATTGGTTGCACAGAAAACTTGATTGTTATAGTGAAATGTTGTTATAGGGAATGGTTATTAGCTTTAGCAGCATCTCCATCAATTTTATCAGCTTCTGTATTAATTTAACATGGTTATTGGGAAATGCAGTGCCTGGTGTTAATGATCAAACATGGGAGTCTCTCGTAATCGGGTCTGATATACCAGTTCTGGTTGAATTTTGGGCTCCATAGTGTGGTCCATACCGAATGATTCACCCCGTTATTGATGAACTATCAAAGGAATTTGCTGGCAAGTTTAAGTTCTTCAAGGTGAACACTGATGAAAGTCCTACCATCGCGAACAAGTATGGGATTCGAAGTATTCCAACCGTCATGATTTTCAAGGACGGAGAGAAGAAAGATACAGTCATTGGTGCAGTCCCCAAATCAACGTTGACGACCTCCATAGAAAAATTCTTGTAAAATGGTACATATGTAGATATATGTTCTATGAGAATTTAGCCACTGCTTTTCTTTTATATTTTCCCTCTTAATTTGCCTTGGGCACTGCAAGAATTTTAACTTAATAAACCTAATATTCGTCTGTATAGTTGTGTTACATTCCTATGTTTCCTCTTTTGGCATTATGTTAGTTATTCAATGTTTTTGAAGTTTCAAATTCAGTGGTAAATTTGTCTCTATAATGGATTCATTCACCATCAATGAAGCAATGTCCTACCGTTATTATAGGATGGTCTTCCAAGGACACTTTCTCGAGTCTTTTTCACTCTGATGGTTAGCTCCAGCCTAACACCGACACCACAGGTACCACGGTTTTAGACGAGTTTGGGGGTGTTACAATCTATGATTGTCATACCGAGCAAATAGTTGTTATTAGCGTAAGTGTGAATCCAAATTTAGTCGGGACTAATACAGATATCGGACATCGATGAGAAACTTAAAGGAAAAAACTAAATTTGGAGTCATTGCCTTCTATTCTTTTTCTCAAGATTGCCAGCCCCTTTCTAAGCTCTAGTTTAACCAACTAGCAGTACACCCACATTAATCTTTCACTCAAATTCTGTGGCTTACCTAGTTTATCTTACAAAGCCTCAGTTATAAACTAAACTAGTACTACTAAATATTTTAAACATAAGCAAAAAGAAAGGGAACACAAAAGGAGATATATAAAACTAATGAGTAATGAGCATAACAAGAGAATGAGATCCTTTTGTAAATGTTTTTTCTTCTAGGGTGTATTTGGTACGAAGGAATATGTGTTTTCCTATAAAATGTTTTCTTGGAAAACAAGTAAAGTTTCTTACTTATTTTGTAGTGTTTAGTAAGAAAGAAAACAAATATTATCCCAATGGCATTTGAAGGTAATATAACAAAACACTATGGGGTAGGATGGAGTGGGGGAGTGGGGGTCAGGGGTTGGAGGGGGTGGAATGGTAAAGGGGTGGATGTTATTGCGTTATTATAGTTCATTACTCCGACGTCGTGAGTTCGCCGGAGTGGGGTGGTGGTCAATGACGGGTTGGAGTTGTGCTAGTGGGACTAACGGGGTAAAAGGGTTCATGGTTTGGTGGGGTATGAGTGGTTCGCCGGAGAAGGGCGGCGGCTGAAAGTTTTGGTAGTGGGAGAGTTAACAAAAATGGAAAAGGTGACTATGGGTGTGTGCGGCTGGTGAAGGTGTTGATGGATAAGAGAGAATGGGAGAAGGGTAGAGTATAAGATGGGTATTGTGCGGCTGAAGTGTTGTCCAAATAAAGGGAGGGGTAGGTGTTTTATTTATAGGGTAGGATTAGGTTTAGATTTTGGAGGGAAATGAAAAGTGGGTTTGATTTTTGGAGAAAAAATAAAGGGGTGTTTGATTTTGGGGTAAATAAAAAGAGTGTTTAATTTGGACTGAACCGCATTGGGCCTCAGATTGGACTGATTTAATGAAATTGGTTTGACTAAAAATACAAAAGAATTTATCATTCAAAAAATTATTTAAAGAGATGTAAAATTATTAAAATAAAATGATGGTGTAATAATAATAACATAAAAATGTTTAATGATTAATAAAAATGCGATGTCATTTTGCGAAAATAAAACATAGAATATTAGGTAAAAAATATGATTATTATAAGAAAAATGCAAAAATGATGATAAAAATGCGATGTCCAAAAATACGTAAAATTGCAACAAATAACCAAAAGATTGGTCAAAATTGGGGGTCAACAGCTTGTTCCTCTTTTCTGAAAACGATGAAAGAGTTTTCGGACAAAGACGTTGACTTGTAGCCAATTTTGTCTTCATCGTCAAAATTAGAACAAAGATCAAGAAATAAATGAACAAAAGAGAATTTTAAGAAGAATTGAAAGCAAAGCTGATGCGGATTCAAAAATTGTCTCAGTGTCGAATTATGATGACACTGGGCTGCTGTGGTGCTGAAAAATTAAAGTTGGGCAGACGTCAATTTAAAATTATCCCAGTGTCGAATTATGATGAAACTGGGTTGCTACGATGTTAGAAAGTTAAAGACAATGCCGACGCAGATTCAAAATTTTGTCCTATTGTCGAATTATGATGACACTGGATTGCTGCAATGCTAGAAAATTAAAGACGGGCTGACGCTGATTCAAAATTTTGTCCCAGTGTCGAATTATGATGACACTGGGTTATTGATGTCGCCCCCATTTCCTACCGCGACATTTTTTAGCGAATCTCCTGCTTAATAAAATGTTAGAAAATAAATAATAAAATGCTAAATGTTAAAAAGGTGATAAATATGTTAAAGAGGTGTTAAAAGGTTAATTTTAAAAGTAAAAGGTGTTAAGATGCTAAAGGGTTGCTAGGGAGTCGCCACCTAATTAATTTGGGTGAATTAGGACACCTAAATGTTAACTAGTTTAAAGTAAACATTAACTCCATTTAATGGTCTGCTAAACTTAATGAGATTCTGGGTAAGGGTTCTTTATTATCCTAAAGAGAAGGGGTTAGGCACCCTAAAGGATCCGCTAACTTGCGGTTGTCCGTTCAAACCTAGGGTTAATTATTTATGCTAGCAATGCGTGTTTTGAAAAATTTAAGTGAAGAGGTGCCTGTAAATTTAAAAAGTAAAAAAGATGCATCCCTAAAAAAATATTTATAAGATTTGTTTATAAAGTTAATTTCGAAAGAGATCATACAAAGTGTTATACATGAGAAGTTTAAAAATATAACTGTGCAAAGTTGACTTAGTGATTAAAGGTAGACCTTTGTTTGCAAAGTCGGTGGATAATAAATTATATAGTATTAATGAAAGAGTTATTAATTCTTTTAAGCTAGAATAATTAACTTAATGAGAAGCAAATTTCTAGTGTTGAACTATTTTCTAATAGCGGCTTAAAGCTTAGGATATTCTAAATATATTAATGTTAGAGTAATGTTGGACAAGTAATTACAACAAATGAATGGAGAAAGGATATGAATTAATAAGGATGACTCGAAGAATGGTGATGTCCTTTCGCCGCGGTTTGGAATTTTCCTATGCGAGGTGGATGCACATGAATGCGGGCCTTCATTTGAAGTAGCTCAAGATGAGTCTCGCCATGAGACTCTTTGTTGCTCCGATGCATTTCATGTAAAATAAAAGAAGATAAGGATTAGTACATGTTAAGCCAAATAAATGATTACATACTCAAACATGCTTATGCTTTAATTATTAAAATCAAACGAGATGGCAGGTCCTAATGTAAAAGTCCAAAACAACATTGTCTTGTCCAGGTATTGAGCCCTGGTACAGACAGAGAGTCCAGAAGACATATTTGCCCAGGCATTGGAATATTTTAAACTTAAACCATAACGCGTATTTGTTGGTTCAAGCGAGATAAGCACATTTTAAATCGAGCATATACGAGTGATTAAATTATTAAATCAAGTAATCAGAATGTAGATTCAAGGGGATTCCAAGTTGCATTCAGGGGGAACGACAAAGCAGAAGAGGAAATCAAATGGACAAACTTCAAACACATATGACATGATTCCTAAAATGATATGGGTACTTGATAATGTACAGGGCATTGAGATTCCTGTTTGCAAGCTAGCATAGAATGCTAACATCAAGTTTTAACAAGAAAATTTTAAGAATCTTAACAGTTCCATAATTCCAAGGATTTGTTCATATTTTAATTGTTGCAACATGATAAATATCTACTATAGTACTCTCGGCGATTATGAGTTTATCTATCATAAAGGACATAATTTAAAACCTAGACACACGATTCTACTTGGTCTTGTATACAGTAAATGCTAGTGTTGGCTAAAACATATTGACAATCAAAGTAGCCAATAGAAACAAGTGTTAACTGGACAAATTTATCATAAACCATGTTAATGATCAAATGAAGTGAACATTTCTGCCTGCAATTTAAACACATATATCCGTACTTTATCCTAGGAATAGATACTATGAATCATACGAAGCTTTAATGGACATTTCTACTCATCCTTGGGTGATGTATGTAAACCATTTGTAAAAAAAAAAGCGCCATCGAGCAGGTGTTATCAGCTAACATTTTGGGCAATAGGGAAAGAGATAGCTATACATGAGTTTATAAACATGTTAATAAAGATTTAAAACTAAACCTATCCTACACTGCATATAAACAGATTATCGAGCATATTTCTAAATTGTTCAACCGGTTTGCAATTTGTTAGTCGCTTTGATTCGATTTGGGGATAGGCAGTGGTATTAAAGCATATGGAAAGTCAGTTTACAAAAAACACATATGAATTGTATACTTGATGAACGATCGTGGTTATGAATATTAACGACAAATTCGTCAAAACATAATTTGAAGCGACTTCACATATATACTGGACGCATCTGACAAGCACATGATCAATCAAACTGATCATAGAATATAAATCGAATGGAAAATCAAGGGCGATGAATTTACCTTCTCCGACAATGACCGGCAAAGATATCAAGTCGTCGATCCGCTCGGAGGTTTTATGCTATGCGATGGAAAACGATATCGTTTGTGGTCTATTCTAGGCTATTTTTTTGAAAGGAAGGCTTCGGCTAAAGGATGCTAACAGGTTCCCTCAGGTTTCCCCTATGTTCTATGACAGTTGAGTCGATTTTTGTTCGTGTCAGGGTTTCGTAGAAAGGTCGGGTTTTTCTCCCCATTCCGCCGATTCCTTTTTTCTCGTTTCTCCCCGATCCTCTGCCCTGATGTTCTGTTGCTCTGCTTGCATGTGTAAAAACGATTGCTACCCGACTGCTACCCCAACTGAGCTCTGCCCTTATGGGGTTTCTATTGGGTGTATATGCTGTGTTTTCTACTGGATTTTTCCATTTGACCCGGGGATGCCTTTTGCATGTGTAGTAGGTTGGCTTATATAGTTTCCATTTCTCTAAACTTGGTAAACTACTTGTATGATTTCGTGGGCGATTTGTTACTGATTTTGTGCGATTCGAACAGGTTATGGTAAGGTAAACGATTTGAAGGATTTGGTTTAGTTATGGTAAGAAGAGCTGGCTGGGTGTACGTGGGTAAAGGGAAACCCCGGATTCTCCGGCGAGAAATCCGGGCATGGCGGCGACGGGTTCTTAGTTTCTCTTAGGGTTCCTGTTTTTCTTTTTGGGTTTAGTCGACATGGGTGAGTTCTCATTTTGTCTTCTTTGGATGGTGGGCTGCTGGATATAGAGTGGTGTGGGCCGGGTCACGGGTTTGGGCGTGGGCTTCTGATAAGGGGAAATAGAGGGGTAAGGTGTTGGGCCGTGTCGGGCTTGCGGGTGCTGGGCCGGTTTTAATTAATTAGGGTATTAGTTTTAGGAGTTAATTTTAGGTAGTAGGTATTTAATTAGTGGTAAGTTATTTAAATTATGATTAGATTATTTAGGTGCTTTATTAATCTAATTTTTTTTTAAATTATTACAAAAAATGAAGACGGGCGTGCTATTTAATTAGTGCTTAATATTTATAATGCGATGTTGTTATTAAAACTTATTTATTATGCGTATTTTATTATTATTTAAGCTAAGATTGAATTATCTTAATATGACTTTAGGCGCTACAATAATTATGAAATTGCTTTGCGTATTAATAAATGCGACTATGCTATTTAACACGACGTCATTGTCGAATTATTTATTTTATGTATTTATTTATTTTATTATCGTTTAAGAATTATGACAGGGCTTAAAATTAATAAATGCGGGCGCGAGACTCTAAGTGCTTAATACTCTACGTAAAATGCGGTGTTATTATTAAATTGTTTATTTATGCATGTATTAATGTTTTATCGCTGCATTTTATTACAAAAATCAATAAAAAATTATTTTGCAAAATTAGTGTAATTTTATAGCTACTGTCTGGACGGGAGGATCAAAATTGGGTGTCAACAGTTGTCCCTCTTTGTATGGAGATGATGGAAGAATCTTCAGACAAAGACGTTGACTCATAGCCAATTTTGTCTCGATCCTCAGAATTAAAATGTTGGGCAATTAGGCAAGGCTGACGCGGACTCAAACTGTCCCAGTGTCGAGTTATGACGACACTGGGCTACCATGGTCAAACACCAAGGCGGACTAATGCGGACTCAAAATTTGTCCCTAGTGTCGAGTTATGACGACACTGGGCTACCATGGTCAAAATACCAAGGCGGGCTAATGCGGACTCAAAATTTGTCCCAGTGTCGAGTTATGACGACACTGGGTTACCATGGTCAAAACACCAAGGTGGGCTAACGCGGACTCAAAATTTGTCCCAGTGTCGAGTTATGACGACACTGGGATACCATGGTCAAACACCAAGGCGGGCTAACGCGGACTCAAAATTTGTCCCAGTGTCGAGTTATGACGACACTGGGTTACCATGGTCAAACACCAAGGCGGGCTAACGCGGACTCAAAATTTGTCCCAGTGTCGAGTTATGACGACACTGGGCTACCATGGTCAAAACACCAAGGCGGGCTAATGCGGACTCAAAATTTGTCCCAGTGTCGAGTTATGACGACACTGGGTTACCATGGTCAAAACACCAAGGCGGGCTAACGCGGACTCAAAATTTGTCTCAGTGTCGAGTTATGACGACACTGGGCTACCATGGTCAAAACACCAAGGCGGGCTAATGCGGACTCAAAATTTGTCCCAGTGTCGAGTTATGACGACACTGGGTTACCATGGTCAAAACACCAGGACAGGCTAATGCGGACTCAAAATTTTTCCCAGTGTCGAGTTATGACGACACTGGGCTATGGTGTAAAAAATAAAAATAAAATAAACGGGCTTGAACCTGGGGTGTACCGGTATCGACTTATGTTGTTGGGTTTTATGGTGATGTGGAACGAGTGCACTGACGCTTGAGGCCGCTTCTGCCATTTGTTGGGAAGGTTGGCCCCCCAACAAATTGCCGGTCATTTGTAGAGAAAATCCACGTTGTGCTCTGCTCCGCGCTAAGACTTAAACAAGCGGTTAGTGCATAAGCTATTAAGGCAACATGACGATCGTAAGTTTAAAAGCAATGTAGCGTGAGTAGAAAATGTTATCGTGCAAAAATGTGATGACGTGTTGTGTTGATGCGATCGCAAATCTTTGTGATTTTCGTCCTTGCATGCACGTGTTGCGATTGTGAACGCGGATATGTTGTCACTGCTGCGCCGCCTCGTAGACTAAAGCTCAAGAAAGAGTTAGTGCATAACTGCTAAGACAGAATAATAAAGCATGAATGAGAAAAATGCAATTTTGAGAACAGAGAAATCGTCCCTGCGTAGATGTGATATGCTGATGATGGCGTCGTTTTCGGACTTGGTGTCATGGTGTCGTTTTCGGACCTGTCGTCGTTTTCGGACTTGGCGTCATTTTCGGACTTGTCGTCGTTTTCGGACTTGGCGTCGTTTTCGGACTTGGCGTCGTTTTCGGACTTGGCGTCGTTTTTGGACTTGTTGTTGCTGGCGTCGGTTGGACTTATTCTTCTTGGCATCGCTTTGGACTTGGCGTCGTTTTGGACTTGTCGCCGTTGGACTGTCGCCGTTTTGGACTTGTTGTCGACGACGCCGTTACTGAACGTATTGCTGCTGGCGTCGTTTTCAGACTTGGCGTCGTTTTCGAACTTGACGTCATTTTCGGACTTGTTGTGCTGATAACGTCGTTGTCTGGACGTGTTGTTGTTGGCGTCGTTTTCGGACTTGGCGTCGTTTTTGGACTTGGCGTCGTTTTTGGACTTGTTGTGCTGATGACGTCGTTGCTTGGACGTATTGTTGCTGCTGGTGTCGTTTTCGGACTTGGCGTTGTTTTCGGACTTGGCGTCGTTTTCGAACTTGACGTCGTTTTCGAACTTGGCGTCATTTTCGGACTTGTTATGTTGATAACGTCGTTGCCTGGACGTGTTGCTGCTGCTCCTATAGAATAAATGCTCCTGCAAGCTAAGTTTGAGAAAAAATAGTGTATACATATTAAAACAAAATGATAAATATTCGAGAAATGCAATTTTGTGGGTAGAGATGTCGTCCACGATATGCGGATGATGTGAATATCGAGATGTTGTCCTTGCGGACATGTTAACGCCTTCTGTAATTGCCATGATGCCTTTGTTGTGTGTGTGGGTTGCAAATTTGACTTTATGCCCGAGCTGATGCGCTAGACTTTGTTGCGGAATTTTGAATTCTGACTGTTGATTGTCGATGCCCCTCTCTGCTTCTGCTGCTGCTTCTTTCTGCTTTTGCTGTATTTTCTGCTTCTGCTAATATGAAGGACCTGCGCTCAAAGAAAATTTTGTGAGTTTTGGGGGGCGGTTGATTCGTGTTGACCTTATAGTTTTGACTCTTGATGCTCGGATGTCTGTCTTGTTTGGACTCATAACCCCTGCCTGGTTTCCTACCTTGTCCCAGTTCTGAATATTCAAAGGGTGTTTGGCCTAAAGTGGGTCTCAATGGGGTTGTTTTGTATATTATGTGTATTTATTTTCCGAACGAAGGGAAAGTTTCCTAATTGTGTGACCGAAGTCGATTTAGGTCGCCTACGTATCCCCATGAGGGAATCAGGTCATGACGTAGTTCATTACAAGCGAAATTGGGTAAAAATTTCTAGAGTTGGGACCGAAGCCGAAACGGCCGCCTACTTATCCACCAAGGGAATCAGGTCAAACGTAGTTCCATTTTATTACATATAAAGGGCAAAATATATTAAACTAACTATTTCAGGACTTGGCGGGCCAAGGCAGGGGCATGAGTCCATTTCTTCTTGCTTTGTGTCTTCAACGGCTGGGTCTTCAGCAGGATCATCTATTGCAGCACACAACTAGACGAATGACTTATTCAATGGTTAAACAATCTCCGACAAGGAGCACCTCCTTTTCTCTGACGGTTGGTTGATGACTCAACTTTCTTCCCTTTTCGGGCTGGTGTAATAGTCCCTTCCAGACTGTCTTCTTCATTTTCAGCTATCATGTTCACATGGGCATCTTCATAACCCGGAAGAAGGTTATTGTTTGCATTGAGAGGAGCATCTTTCAGCCGAATGACTCCCTCCTCGATCAACTCCTCTATTCTGTCCTTGAGTGTATAGCAATTTTCGATGTCGTGTCCTGCTGCCGAGTGGTATGTACAATGTTTGGTTCTATCGTGCCCTCGGGAAGTAGGCCTGGGGGTATTTCTGGGAATTGGCTGGAGTATTCCTGCGGCTTTCAGCTTCTCATACACTTGGGCTATGGGTTCAGCTAAAGGTGTATAGGTTCTGGTTGGCTTTCTCGGCGTCATGCGGGGTTTGGGTCCGTTTGGGGTGCGAGTTCGTGATTGTGGTGAGTATTTTGGGTATGCTGGTTGGGTATGGTAAACAGGATATGGGGTGGCGCAGTGCTGATAATATGACTGTGGATTTTGAGTGTTTTGGTTATGGTAAGAAGGCGGTGGGCTTTGATACACTGGATGTTGTTACGGCTATGCTCCGAATGACCATGATAGAGGTGATGATCTCTTCTCCTCGGGAGGTACCCGATGGAATTTGATGCGACCGCTAGTTGCTTGTAGGGCTGTCACGTTTGTAATCTGCTGTCTTAATGTCTTCTTCCGAAGTCGCCCGTTCTACGACTTCGCAAACTTCGCCAATTACACCGATCATCCTTTCATAATACGTCGCGTCTTTAACGATCGCACGCAATTAGTCATTCGCTCTCTGCCATTGGAGGTTGGACCTTTGCTGCTTCTGACCGCCACCTCATGGCGTATTCCCTGAAAGTTTCTGTGGATTTCTTTTCAAGTTTCATAAGATAAAATCTATCCGACGATGTCGATGTTGAATCGAATCTATCTATGAAATCTTGTGCCATGGCATTCCAACCGTCCCATTTCAGGGTCTTGGCATGTACGATCCAGCGCCTCGCCGGTTAGACTCCTGATGAATAGCTTCATGATGATTGCTTGATTTTTCCCAACTCCAATCAATTTATCGCAATATGACCTTAGATGAGCTCGAGGATTCCCCTTTCCATCGAACATGTCAAATTTGGGCACCTTGTATCCCACAGGTAATTCAACATCGGGGTGCATACATAAGTTTTCATATTCTAAACATTTCTCCCCCTTGTTCATTTGAATACTTTTGAATGCCTCTTTCAAGCTACAGATTTCTTTTGCCACATTTTCATCAGCTCTAGCTCGAGTCTGCCGCTCCACTTCCCTGTATTGATCTGTCTCTTGAGAGGATGCATGAATAATAAATGGTTGGCTTTCGGTCGGATGTGCTAATCCCCCACATTGTTTGTTAGGACTAGTGATGCGTGTCCTCTGCTCGTATTGGGTGACTTGGCAATTTGGGCTGAGTGGGGAGATATAAGTAGGTGGAGGTTGAGATATGTATGTAGTAAACGGATCATTTTGGAGGTCGGTTTGCAAATTGACCGGGCGAGTGACATTTTGGTGTGAGCTGGTATGTCGCGGCCTTTGCGGGGAGCTTTGGGGAAGTGGAGGCTCAAGGGCTTGTGACACGATTGCACTTGTCCTTTGCTCTGGGAGTGGTGCATTCAAGCTAATAGACAGGTTTGTGATATTTCGGAGCCTTTCTATTTCGGCTTGCATGACTTCCATTTGCTGCAATAGTTTGGCGAGGTGTTGATCATTGGTGTTTCTCCTTTCTAACGCCTCTGCATCCTCTACAGGAACGGGGACGAGTCCTAAGTTGTTTCGTTCCGGTGCCTCTGGATTAATCATTTATTGGATGATTGTGCTTCTACCAGTCAACGCGAATCAACCTTTTGGGGATAAGCTAGGCAAAAATAACCCTCTAACAAATGAAGCAAACCAAGTTAGTATAATATGCAAAAGGTTGCAGGCGATATATAATAATAAGCAAATTGCAAATCAAGCGCGTGTTCTAACATGTTTGGGACCTCTTTATGCCAGAGGTAGGCCTAAACGTCACATATGCGAGGTTATGATGGATCTGTCCAAGCCGCCCAACTGTAATGCTTTTGTTGGAAATGGCGACCAAATGACGGTGCACTTTTTCCAATTTCAGCATGTCATGATTAGGTTTGGATTTGTCTATCATTTCCACGCTACACATAGTATGCTGGTTGGTCGTTGGGTTGAGGAACCCGTCGACAAGTTTGGTGTTTTCCTAATTGTGGTGTCGATACCAAGGACCGACCCACCTAAGGTAAATGCATGCATGCCTTAAAATAAAAGGTGGTATAGCTCTATCCTGAGTTTCTAAGATTTGGCTTTACTAGACACAAGGTTCCCGAGCGGACAACTCGAGTGAGAAGGCTACGCGGCTGATCAGACGAACCGATCTAACTCCGCGCAGGCGCCAACTCTCTTAAAATTTGGATATTTGAAGAAATTTGCGGATGCGCGAAGCACACCAGCGCGTGAGTGTGTGATAGTGTGAATTTTCCAGAGTGGAAGAAATATGAGCGGAATGTCAATTTAAGGAAAGCAGTAAAGCAAGTAGCAATTAAAAATAAATAAAACAAAATACAACACACAAAAATTAAATGCAAAAATAATTGCCAAATAATAACCCTAGGTCTGTTGTGGTTAAGAACCTTAAATCCCCAGTGGAGTCGCCATTCTGTCGCGCCCATTTCCGACCGCGACATTTTTTAGCGAATCTCCTGCTTTATAAAATGTTAGAAAATAAATAATAAAATGCTAAATGTTAAAAAGGTGCTAAATATGTTAAAGAAGTGTTAAAAGGTTAATTTTAAAAGTAAAAGGTGTTAAGATGCTAAAGGGTTGCTAGGGAGTCGCCACCTAATTAATTTGGTGAATTAGGACACCTAAATGTTAACTAGTTTAAAGTAAACATTAACTCCATTTAATGGTCTGCTAAACTTAATGAGATTCTGGGTAAGGGTTCTTTATTATCCTAAAGGGAAGGGGTTAGACACCCTAAAGGATCCGCTAACTTGCGGTTGTCCGTTCAAACCTAGGGTTAATTATTTATGCTAGCAATGCGTGTTTTGAAAAGTTTAAGTGAAGAGGTGCCTGTAAATTTAAAAAGTAAAAAAGATGCATCCCTAAAAAATGTTTATAAGATTTGTTTATAAAGTTAATTTCGAAAGAGATCATACAAAGTGTTATACATGAGAAGTTTAAAAATATAACTGTGCAAAGTTGACTTAGTGATTAAAGGTAGGCCTTTGTTTGCAAAGTCGGTGGATAATAAATTATATAGTATTAATGAAAGAGTTATTAATTCTTTTAAGCTAGAATAATTAACTTAATGAGAAGCAAATTTCTAGTGTTGAACTATTTTCTAATAGCGGCTTAAAGCTTAGGCTATTCTAAATATATTAATGTTAGAGTAATGTTGGACAAGTAATTACAACAAATGAATGGAGAAATGATATGAATTAATAAGGATGACTCGAAGAATGGCGATGTCCTTTCGCCGCGGTTTGGAATTTTCCTATGCGAGGTGGATGCACATGAATGCGGGCCTTCATTTGAAGTAGCTCAAGATGAGTCTCGCCATGAGACTCTTTGTTGCTCCGATGCATTTCATGTAAAATAAAAGAAGATAAGGATTAGTACATGTTAAGCCAAATAAATGATTACATACTAAAACATGCTTATGCTTTAATTATTAAAATCAAACGAGATGGCAGGTCCTAATGTAAAAGTCCAAAACAACATTGTCTTGTCCAGGTATTGAGCCCTGGTACAGACAGAGAGTCCAGAAGACATATTTGCCCAGGCATTGGAATATTTTAAACTTAAACCATAACGTGACTGTTGGTTCACAGAAGCCAGATAAGCACATTTTAAAACTGAGCATATATGAGTGATTAAATTATTAAATCAGCAAGTAATCAGAATGTAGATTCAAGGGGGGGCAGATTCCAAGTTGCATTCAGGGGGAACGACAAAGCAGAAGAGGAAATCAAATGGACAAACTCCAAACACATATGACATGATTCCTAAAATGATATGGGTACTTGATAATGTACATGGCATTGAGATTCCTGTTTGCAAGCTAGCATAGAATGCTAACATCAAGTTTTAACAAGAAAATTTTAAGAATCTTAACAGTTCCATAATTCCAAGGATTTGTTCATATTTTAATTGTTGCAACATGATAAATATCTACTATAGTACTCTCGGCGATTATGAGTTTATCTATCATAAAGGACATAATTTAAAACCTAGACACACAGTTACTCTACTTGGTCTTGTATACAGTAAATGCTAGTGTTGGCTAAAACATATTGACAATCAAAGTAGCCAATAGAAACAAGTGTTAACTGGACAAATTTATCATAAACCATGTTAATGATCAAATGAAGTGAACATTTCTGCCTGCAATTTAAACACATATATCCGTACTTTATCCTAGGGAATAGATACTATGAATCATACAAGAAGCTTTAATGGGACATTTCTACTCATCCTTGGGTGATGTATGTAAACCATTTGTAAAAAAAAAAAAACTGCCATCAGAACAGGGTGTTATCAGCTAACATTTTGGGCAATAGGGAAAGAGATAGCTATACATGAGTTTATAAACATGTTAATAAAGATTTAAAACTAAACCTATCCTACACTGCATATAAACAGATTATCGAGCATATTTCTAAATTGTTCAACCAGTTTGCAATTTGTTAGTCGCTTTCAGATTCGATTTGGGGATAGGCTTCAGTGGTATTAAAACAGACATGGAAAGTCAGTTTACAAAAAAACACATATGAATTGTATACTTCAGTGAACGCATCGTGGTTATGAATATTAACAGCAAATTCGTCAAAACATAATTTGAAGCGACTTCACATATATACTGGACGCATCTGACAAGCACATAATCAATCAAACAGATCATAGAATATAAATCGAATGGAAAATCAAGGGCGATGAATTTACCTTCTCCGGACAACGATTCGAGGCGTATCAAGTCGCCGATCCGCCGGAGGTTTTATGCTATGCGATGGAAAACGATATCGCTTGTGGTCTATTCTAGGCTATTTTTTGAAAGGAAGGCTTCGCTAAAGGATGCTAACGAGTTCCTCGTGTTTCCCCATGTTATGGCGGTTGAGTCGATTTTTGTTCGTGTCGTGGTTTCGTAAAGGTCTGGGTTTTTCTCTCCCATTCTTTGCCGATTCCTTTTTCTCGCTTCTCCCGATCCTGCCTCGATGTTCTGCTGCTCTTTGCATGTGTAAAACGATTGCTACCGATCGCTACCCCAATCGAGCTCGCTTCATGGGGTTTCTATTGGTGTATATGTGGTTTTCATCGGATTTTTCCATTTGACCCGGATGCCTTTTGTGTAGTAGGTTGGCTTATATAGTTTCCATTTCTCTAAACTTGGTAAACTACTTGTATGATTTCGGGCGATTTGTTATCGATTTTGTGCGATTCGAACAGGTTACGGTAAGGTAAACGATTTGAAGGATTTGGTTTAGTTATGGTGAAGAAATGGGTGTACGTGGGTAAAGGAAACCTGATTCTCCTACGAAATCCGCACATGGCGCGACGGGTTCTTAGTTTCTCTTAGGGTTCCTGTTTTTCTTTTTGGGTTTAGTCGACATGGGTGAGTTCTCATTTTGTCTTCTTTGGATGGTGGGCTGCTGGATATAGAGTGGTGTGGTAGGGTCACGGTCGCGTGGGCTTCGATAAGGAAATAGAGGGTAAGGTGTTGGTAGTGTCGCTTGCGGGTCTTTGGCGGTTTTAATTAATTAGGGTATTAGTTTTAGGAGTTAATTTTAGGTAGTAGGTATTTAATTAGTGGTAAGTTATTTAAATTATGATTAGATTATTTAGGTGCTTTATTAATCTAATTTTTTTAAAATTATTACAAAAAATGAAGACGGGCGTGCTATTTAATTAGTGCTTAATATTTATAATGCGATGTTGTTATTAAAACTTATTTATTATGCGTATTTTATTATTATTTAAGCTAAGATTGAATTATCTTAATATGACTTTAGGCGCTACAATAATTATGAAATTGCTTTGCGTATTAATAAATGCGACTATGCTATTTAACACGACGTCATTGTCGAATTATTTATTTTATGTATTTATTTATTTTATTATCGTTTAAGAATTATGACAGGGCTTAAAATTAATAAATGCGGGCGCGAGACTCTAAGTGCTTAATACTCTACGTAAAATGCGGTGTTATTATTAAATTGTTTATTTATGCATGTATTAATGTTTTATCGCTGCATTTTATTACAAAAATCAATAAAAAATTATTTTGCAAAATTAGTGTAATTTTATAGCTACTGTCTGGACGGGAGGGTCAAAATTGGGTGTCAACAGTTGTCCCTCTTTGTATGGAGATGATGGAAGAATCTTCGACAAAGACGCTGACTCATGCCAATTTTGTCTCGATCCTCGAATTAAAATGTTGGGCAATTAAGCGCCGACGCGACTAAATCGCCCCGGTGTCGAGTTATGACGACCGGGCTACCATGGTCAAACACCGCGCGGACTAACGCGACTCAAATTTGTCCCTAGTGTCGAGTTATGACGACACTGGGCTACCATGGTCAAAATACCAAGGCGGGCTAATGCGGACTCAAAATTTGTCGCAGTGTCGAGTTATGACGACACTGGGTTACCATGGTCAAAACACTGAGTGGGCTAACGCAGACTCAAAATTTGTCCAGTCGAGTTATGACGACATTTGGGCTACCATGGTCAAACACGGCGCGCTAACGCGACTCAAATTTGTCCCATGGTCGAGTTACGACGACACCGGGTTACCACGGTCAAACACGCGGCGGCTAACGCGACTCAAAAATTTGTCCCAGTGTCGAGTTATGACGACACTGGGCTACCATGGTCAAAACACCAAGGCGGGCTAATGCGGACTCAAAATTTGTCTCAGTGTCGAGTTATGACGACACTGGGTTACCATGGTCAAAACACCAGGGCGGGCTAATGCGGACTCAAAATTTGTCTCAGTGTTGAGTTATGACGACACTGGGCTACCATGGTCAAAACACCGCGGGCTAACGCGGACTCAAAATTTGTCCTGTCGAGTTATGACGACATCGGGTTACCATGGTCAAAACACTGTGACGCTAACGCGACTCAAAATTTTTCCCAGTGTGGAGTTATGACGACACTGGGCTATGGTGTAAAAAATAAAAATAAAATAAACGGGCTTGAACCTGGGGTGTACCGGTATCGACTTATGTTGTTGGGTTTTATGGTGATGTGGAACGAGTGCACCGACGCTTGAGGCCGCTTCTGCCATTTGTTGGGAAGGTTGGCCCCCCAACAAATTGCCGTCATTGAAGAGAAAATCCACGTTGTGCTCCGCTCGCCGCACGCTAAGACTTAAACAAGCGGTTAGTGCATAATCATAAGGCAACGACGTGGCGATGCATAAGTTTAAAAGCAATGTAATCGCGTGAGTAGAAAATGTTATCGTGCAAAAATGTGATGCGTATTGTGTTGATGCAATCCGCAAATCGTGATTTTCGCCCTTGCGCACGTGTTGCGATTGTGAACGCGGATATGTTGTCCTGCGAATCGCCTCAGACTAAAGCTCAAGAAAGAGTTAGCATAACCGCTAAGACGAATAATAAAGCATGAATGAGAAAAATGCAATTTTGAGAACAGAAATCGCCCCCTGCGTAGATGTGATATCTTGATGATGGCGTCGTCTTCGGACTTGGTGTCATGGTGTCGTTTTCGGACCTGTCGTCGTTTTCGGACTTGGCGTCATTTTCGGACTTGTCGTCGTTTCGGACTTGGCGTCGCTTTCGGACTTGGCGTCGTTTCGGACTTGGCGCCGTTGACTCATTGTTCTTGGCGTCGTTTTGGACTTATTCTCGGCATCGCTTTCGGACTTGGCGCCGTTTTGGACTTGTCGTTTTGGACTGCCGCCGTTTTGGACTTGTTGTCTTGACGACGCCGTTGCCGAACGTATTCCGGGCGCCGTTTTGCACTTGGCGCCGTTTGAACTCGACGCCATTTTCGGACTTGTTGTCCGATAACGCCGTTGTCCGAGCGTGTTGTTGTTGGCGTCGTTTGACTTGGCGCCGTTTTGGACTCGGCGCCGTTTTGGACTTGTTGTCACGACGCCGTTGCTTGGACGATTATTGCCGCCGTGTCGTTTCGACTTGGCGTTGTTTTCGGACTTGGCGTCGTTTTCGAACTTGACGTCGTTTTCGAACTTGGCGTCATTTTCGGACTTGTTATGTTGATAACGTCGTTGCCTGGACGTGTTGCTGCTGCTCCTATAGAATAAATGCTCCTGCAAGCTAAGTTTGAGAAAAAATAGTGTATACATATTAAAACAAAATGATAAATATTCGAGAAATGCAATTTTGTGGGTAGAGATGTCGTCCCTGATATGCCAGATGATGTGAATACTGAGATGTTGTCCTTGCACGGACATGTTAAACAGAATCGTAATTGCCATGATGCCTTTGTTGTGTGTGTGGTTGCAAATTTGACTTTATGCCGAGTGACGCTAGACTTTGTTGCGAATTTTGAATTCGATCGCTGATTGTCGATGCCCTCTCTGCTTCGCTTCTTTTCTGCTTTTCGTATTTTTCGCTCGCTAATACGTAAAGAAAATTTTGTGAGTTTCGCTGATTGAAGGATTCGTGTTGACCTTATAGTTTTGACTCTTGATGCTCGGATGTCATGCTTGTTTGGACTCATAACCCCCGCTCGTTTCCTACCTTGTCCCGATTCTGAATATTCAAAGGGTGTTTGGCCTAAAGTGGGTCTCAATGGGGTTGTTTTGTATATTATGTGTATTTATTTTCCGAACGGCGGAAAGTTTCCTAATTGTGCGATCAAGTCGATTTAGGTCGCCACGATCCCCACGAGGAATCAGTCACGACGTAGTTCATTACTTAAATTGGGTAAAAATTTCTAGAGTTGGGACCGGCCAAACGCCGCCTACTTATCCACCAAGGAATCAGTCAAACGTAGTTCCATTTTATTACATATAAAGGGCAAAATATATTAAACTAACTATTTCAGACTTGGCGGGCGCAGGGGCACGAGTCCATTTCTTGCTTTGTGTCTTCAACGGCTGGGTCTTCAGCAGGATCATCTATTGCAGCACACAACTAGACGAATGACTTATTCAATGGTTAAACAATCTCCGACAAAGAGCACCTCCTTTTCTCTGACGGTTGGTTGATGACTCAACTTTCTTCCCTTTTCGGGCTGGTGTAATAGTCCCTTCCAGACTGTCTTCTTCATTTTCAGCTATCATGTTCACATGGGCATCTTCATAACCCGGAAGAAGGTTATTGTTTGCATTGAGAGGAGCATCTTTCAGCCGAATGACTCCCTCCTCGATCAACTCCTCTATTATGTCCTTGAGTGTATAGCAATTTTCGATGTCGTGTCCCTCTGCACCGGAGTGGTATGTACAATGTTTGGTTCTATCGTGCCCTCGGGAAGTAGGCCTGGGGGTATTTCGGAATTGGTCGGAGTATTCTCGCGGCTTTGCCTTCATACACTTGGGCTATGGGTTCACTAAAGGTGTATAGGTTCGGTTGGCTTTCTCAAAGATCTACGCGGGGTTTGGGTCCGCTTGGGGTGCGAGTTCGTGATCAGGCGAGTATTTTGGGTATGCTGGTTGGGTATGGTAAACAGGATATGGGGTGGCGCAGTGCTGATATATGGCTGTGGATTTTGAGTGTTTTGGTTATGGTAAGAAGGCGGTGGGCTTTGATACACTGGATGTTGTTTTGGCCTATGCTCCTGAATGACTACGACAGAGGTGACGATCTTCTCCTCCGGGAGGTACCGATGGAATTTGATCGCACCGACCGCTAGTTGCTTGTAGGTCGTCACGCTTGTAATCCTCGCCGCCTTAATGTCTTCTTCCACGGTCGCCATTCTACGACTTCGCAAAACTTCGCCCAATTACACCGATCATCCTTTCATAATACGCCGCGTCTTTTAACGATCGCGAACAAGGTGGTCATTTCGCCCGCCATCGGAGGTTGGACCTTTCCGCTTCGACCGCCACCTCACGTATTCCCCGAAAAAGTTTGTGGATTTCTTTTCAAGTTTCATAAGATAAAATCTATCCGGACAATGTCGGTGTTGAACTGAATCTATCTATGAAATCTTGTGTCACGGCATTCCAACCGCCCCATTTCCGAGGTCTTGGCACGTGTACCAGTCCAAATACGGTTAGACTCCTGATGAATAGCTTCATGATGATTGCTTGATTTTTCCCAACTCCAATCAATTTATCGCAATATGACCTTAGATGAGCTCGAGGATTCCCCTTTCCATCGAACATGTCAAATTTGGGCACCTTGTATCCCATGTAATTCAACATCGGGTGCATACATAAGTTTTCATATTCTAAACATTTCTCCCCCTTGTTCATTTGAATACTTTTGAATGCCTCTTTCAAGCTACAGATTTCTTTTGCCACATTTTCATCAGCTCTAGCTCGAGTCTGCCGCTCCACTTCCCTGTATTGATCTGTCTCTTGAGAGGATGCATGAATAATAAATGGTTGGCTTTCGGTCGGATGTGCTAATCCCCCACATTGTTTGTTAGGACTAGTGATGCGTGTCCTCCGCTCGTATTGGGTGACTTGGCAATTTGGTGAGTGGGAGATATAAGTAGGTGGAGGTTGAGATATGTATGTAGTAAACGGATCATTTGGAGGTCGGTTTGCAAATTGACCGGCGAGTGACATTTTGGTGTGGTGGTATGTCGCGCCTGCGGGAGCTTTGGGAAGTGGAGGCTCAAGGGCTTGTGACACGATTGCACTTGTCCTTTGCTCAGGAGTGGTGCATTCAAGCTAATAGACAGTTTGTGATATTTCTGAGCCTTTCTATTTCTGCATGACTTCCATTTCGCAATAGTTTGGCGAGTGTTGATCATCGGTGTTTCTCCTTTCTAACGCCTCTGCATCCTCTACGAACGGGACGAGTCCTAAGTTGTTTCGCTCCTGCCTCTGGATTAATCATTTATTGGATGATTGTGCTTCTACCAGTCAACGCGAATCAACCTTTTGGGGATAAGCTAGGCAAAAATAACCCTCTAACAAATGAAGCAAACCAAGTTAGTATAATATGCAAAAGGTTGCAGGCGATATATAATAATAAGAAAATTGCAAATCAAGCGCGTGTTCTAACATGTTTGGGACCTCTTTATGCCAGAGGTAGGCCTAAACGTCACATATGCGAGGTTATGATGGATCTGTCCAAGCCGCCCAACTGTAATGCTTTTGTTGGAAATGGCGACCAAATGACGGTGCACTTTTTCCAATTTCAGCATGTCATGATTAGGTTTGGATTTGTCTATCATTGCCACGCTACACATAGTATGCTGGTTGGTCGTTGGGTTGAGGAACCCGTCGACAAGTTTGGTGTTTTCCTAATTGTGGTGTCGATACCAAGGACCGACCCACCTAAGGTAAATGCATGCATGCCTTAAAATAAAAGGTGGTATAGCTCTATCCTGAGTTTCTAAGATTTGGCTTTACTAGACACAAGGTTCCCGAGCGGACAACTCGAGTGAGAAGGCTACGCGGCTGATCAGACGAACCGATCTAACTCCGCGCAGGTGCCAACTCTCTTAAAATTTGGATATTTGAAGAAATTTGCGGATGCGCGAAGCACACCAGCGCGTGAGTGTGTGATAGTGTGAATTTTCCAGAGTGGAAGAAATATGAGCGGAATGCCAATTTAAGGAAAGCAGTAAAGCAAGTAGCAATTAAAAATAAATAAAACAAAATACAACACACAAAAATTAAATGCAAAAATAATTGCCAAATAATAACCCTAGGTCTGTTGTGGTTAAGAACCTTAAATCCCCAGTGGAGTCGCCATTCTGTCGCGCCCATTTCCGACCGCGACATTTTTTAGCGAATCTCCTGCTTAATAAAATGTTAGAAAATAAATAATAAAATGCTAAATGTTAAAAAGGTGCTAAATATGTTAAAGAAGTGTTAAAATGTTAATTTTAAAAGTAAAAGGTGTTAAGATGCTAAAGGGTTGCTAGGGAGTCGCCACCTAATTAATTTGGTGAATTAGGACACCTAAATGTTAACTAGTTTAAAGTAAACATTAACTCCATTTAATGGTCTGCTAAACTTAATGAGATTCTGGGTAAGGGTTCTTTATTATCCTAAAGGGAGGGGTTAGACACCCTAAAGGATCCGCTAACTCATGTTGTCCGCTCAAACCTAGGGTTAATTATTTATGCTAGCAATGCGTGTTTTGAAAAGTTTAAGTGAAGAGGTGCAGTAAATTTAAAAAGTAAAAAAGATGCATCCCTAAAAAATGTTTATAAGATTTGTTTATAAAGTTAATTTCGAAAGAGATCATACAAAGTGTTATACATGAGAAGTTTAAAAATATAACTGTGCAAAGTTGACTTAGTGATTAAAGGTAGGCCTTTGTTTGCAAAGTCGGTGGATAATAAATTATATAGTATTAATGAAAGAGTTATTAATTCTTTTAAGCTAGAATAATTAACTTAATGAGAAGCAAATTTCTAGTGTTGAACTATTTTCTAATAGCGGCTTAAAGCTTAGGCTATTCTAAATATATTAATGTTAGAGTAATGTTGGACAAGTAATTACAACAAATGAATGGAGAAAGGATATGAATTAATAAGGATGACTCGAAGAATGGCGATGTCCTTTCGCCGCGGTTTGGAATTTTCCTATGCGAGGTGGATGCACATGAATGCGGGCCTTCATTTGAAGTAGCTCAAGATGAGTCTCGCCATGAGACTCTTTGTTGCTCCGATGCATTTCATGTAAAATAAAAGAAGATAAGGATTAGTACATGTTAAGCCAAATAAATGATTACATACTCAAACATGCTTATGCTTTAATTATTAAAATCAAACGAGATGGCAGGTCCTAATGTAAAAGTCCAAAACAACATTGTCTTGTCCAGGTATTGAGCCCTGGTACAGACAGAGAGTCCAGAAGACATATTTGCCCAGGCATTGGAATATTTTAAACTTAAACCATAACGTGACTGTTGGTTCACAGAAGCCAGATAAGCACATTTTAAAACTGAGCATATATGAGTGATTAAATTATTAAATCAGCAAGTAATCAGAATGTAGATTCAAGGGGGGGCAGATTCCAAGTTGCATTCAGGGGGAACGACAAAGCAGAATAGGAAATCAAATGGACAAACTTCAAACACATATGACATGATTCCTAAAATGATATGGGTACTTGATAATGTACAGGGCATTGAGATTCCTGTTTGCAAGCTAGCATAGAATGCTAACATCAAGTTTTAACAAGAAAATTTTAAGAATCTTAATAGTTCCATAATTCCAAGGATTTGTTCATATTTTAATTGTTGCAACATGATAAATATCTACTATAGTACTCTCGGCGATTATGAGTTTATCTATCATAAAGGACATAATTTAAAACCTAGACACACAGTTACTCTACTTGGTCTTGTATACAGTAAATGCTAGTGTTGGCTAAAACATATTGACAATCAAAGTAGCCAATAGAAACAAGTGTTAACTGGACAAATTTATCATAAACCATGTTAATGATCAAATGCAGTGAACATTTTTGCCTGCAATTTAAACACATATATCCGTACTTTATCCTAGGGAATAGATACTATGAATCATACAAGAAGCTTTAATGGGACATTTCTACTCATCCTTGGGTGATGTATGTAAACCATTTGTAAAAAAAAAAAAAACTGCCATCAGAACAGGGTGTTATCAGCTAACATTTTGGGCAATAGGGAAAGAGATAGCTATACATGAGTTTATAAACATGTTAATAAAGATTTAAAACTAAACCTATCCTACACTGCATATAAACAGATTATCGAGCATATTTCTAAATTGTTCAACCAGTTTGCAATTTGTTAGTCGCTTTCAGATTCGATTTGGGGATAGGCTTCAGTGGTATTAAAACAGACATGGAAAGTCAGTTTACAAAAAAACACATATGAATTGTATACTTCAGTGAACGCATCGTGGTTATGAATATTAACAGCAAATTCGTCAAAACATAATTTGAAGCGACTTCACATATATACTGGACGCATCTGACAAGCACATGATCAATCAAACAGATCATAGAATATAAATCGAATGGAAAATCAAGGGCGATGAATTTACCTTCTCCGAACAGCGACCCGAGGCAGCGTATCAAGTCGTCGATCCGCTCGGAGGTTTTATGCTATGCGATGGAAAACGATATCGTTTGTGGTCTATTCTAGGCTATTTTTTTGAAAGGAAGGCTTCGGCTAAAGGATGCTAACAGGTTCCCTCAGGTTTCCCCTATGTTCTATGACAGTTGAGTCGATTTTTGTTCGTGTCAGGGTTTCAGAAAGGTGCTGGGTTTTTCTCTCCCCATTGCTGTCGATTCCTTTTTTCTCGTTTCTCCCCGATCCTCTGCCCTGATGTTCTGCTGCTCTGCTTGCATGTGTAAAAACGATTGCTACCCGACTGCTACCCCAACTGAGCTCTGCCCTTATGGGGTTTCTATTGGGTGTATATGCTGTGTTTTCTACTGGATTTTTCCATTTGACCCGGGGATGCCTTTTGCATGTGTAGTAGGTTGGCTTATATAGTTTCCATTTCTCTAAACTTGGTAAACTACTTGTATGATTTCGTGGGCGATTTGTTACTGATTTTGTGCGATTCGAACAGGTTATGGTAAGGTAAACGATTTGAAGGATTTGGTTTAGTTATGGTAAGAAGAGCTGGCTGGGTGTACGTGGGTAAAGGGAAACCCCGGATTCTCCGGCGAGAAATCCGGGCATGGCGGCGACGGGTTCTTAGTTTCTCTTAGGGTTCCTGTTTTTCTTTTTGGGTTTAGTCGACATGGGTGAGTTCTCATTTTGTCTTCTTTGGATGGTGGGCTGCTGGATATAGAGTGGTGTGGGCCGGGTCACGGGTTTGGGCATATACGCGATGCAGATGTTCGTCGTTGAATAGACGAAACATAGATGAAGTTGTTGCATATGCTTAAATAAAATGACATCGTTGCATAGACGCGATGCAGATGTTTGTCGTTGTATAGAAGAAACATAGATGAAGTCGTTGCATAGACTTAAATGAAATGACGTCGTTGCATAGACGTGATGTAGATATTCGTTGTTGCATAGAAGAAACATAATTAAGTCATTGCATAGGCTTAAATGAAATGACGTCGTTACATAGACGTGATGCAGATGTTCGTCGTTGCATAGACTAAACATAGATAAATCTGTTGCTTAGGCTTAAATGAAATGGCACTATTGCATAGACGTGATGCAGATGTTCGTCATTGCATAGACGTGATGCAGATGTTCGTCGTTGCATAGACGAAACATAAATGAAGTCTTTGCATAGGTTTAAATGAAATGACGTCGTTGCATAGACGCGATGCAGATGTTCGTCGTTGCATAGACGGAACATAAATGAAGTTGTTCCATAGGCTTAAATGAAATAACATCGTTGCATAGACGCGATGCAGATGTTTGTCGTTGCATAGACGAAACATAGATGAAGTCGTTGCATAGGCTTAAATGAAATGACGTCGTTGCATAGACGAAACATAGATGAAGCTGTTGCATAGGCTTAAATGTAATGACGTCGGTGCATAGATGTGATACAGATGTTCGTCGTTGCATAAACGAAACATAGATGAAGTTGTTGCATAGACTTAAATAAAATGACGTCGTTGCATAGACATGATGCAGATGTTCGTTGTTGCATAGGCAAAATATTGATGAAGCCATTGCATAAGCTTAAATAAAATAACGTCGTTGTATAGATGCGATACGGATGTTCGTCATTGCATAGACGAAACATAGATGAAGCTGTTGCATAGACTTAAATGAAATAACGTTGTTACATAGACGTGATGCAGATATTCATCATTGCATAGACGAAATATAGATGAAGCCGTTGCATATGCTTAAATGAAATGACGTCGTTGCATAGACGTTATGCAGATGTTCGTCGTTGCATAGACGAAACATAGATAAACTTGTTTTATGGACATACCTCTTTATGGCCCGCCTGGGTTGAAATGATGTTGTTTCATAGACGTTGTGCATTTGTGATCCGCATGGGTTTGCTGTTGTCCACTCGATTTCTGATAAAAAGAACATGCACTCAAAGAAGCTTATGAGTTTTGTAAAGGGCTGATTCATGTTGACTTTGTAGCCTTGACTCTTGGCGCTTGCAAGCTCAGACTGGTTGGACTGAAGGCTCAATTGGCCGGCTTTTTTCCCTGCCTATTGCCGTCTTTTTGCTGTGAATCCTTAAAATGTCTCAATTTCTGATAGATGAAGATGTTGAACTTTCAACTGGACAAAGATGAGTCTGGATGCTATAGCTGATGGCACACATTTTTTTTATTCTTTTATTTTATATAGCAAACATGAATGCAAAGCTAATGTGGGGACATAGGCGATGTACAATAGGTAGATGAGAATGTGACCCTCAAAATATGTCCAGTCATGTGTAGGTAGCTTGTCTTCTCTAACAAAGTGATCAGATGAACTTATCTTATTATATGCAAAACAAAGTAGAAAGATTTCTAATGGTGTGACCGAAGCCGATGTGGCTGCCTACGTATCCCGCCGAGGAAATCAGGTCATAACATAGTTCGTGATGTAAAAATATTGATCTTAAGGTTTTCAATAATATGAGACCGAAGTCGATGTGACCGCTTACGTATCCCCGAGAGAATCAGGTCAAAACGTAGTTCGTGATACAAAAATAATATTTTCAATATATGTATTTTTTGTTGTTTTTCTGAAAAAGTGGAAAGACATCATCACGTTCTGACTTCAGTTGATACCAACAATTAGTATTGTGCTTAGGATTTTCGTTATTTGGTTTCAGTCTAACCGAGACTGACTCCAGGGTAATTCACACCACTTCTGATGGCACCTCAGACATACCTGAGTGTCGACACTTGCTTCAAGCAAATATTTCAAACTATACGCATCCTTATGTTTCAAATGCTCTCACTGAAAGAAAGTCTCATCCTCACATATATTTCAATAATTTGAACCTTGGACGTATAGAGAAATACACTCACACTCAGAAAGATGTTCAATGCATGCAACTGTGATACCATAGGCTTGATCTTCATATAAGTATCCACTAATGTGAGAACCCTCAGTATAAAATTATATAGGGCTTTTTATGGGTATGTAATGTCGGCTTGGGGAAAGGGATGGGTATCATTTGGATAATGAGTGACTAATCCTTCCTTGAGTGTTGGACTATGTCCGCGTTTGGTATTTGTGTGTTTTAATATTGATCTTCTTATTTTCTTCCTTTTTTGTTGGACTGACTTCTTTTGAATCTTTCGTTTGGAGCTTTTTCCCCTTTTCAGAGTTAATTCCTCATTTCATTTCTTTTTTTTGTTGTTGACATTGTCGGGGAATTTGATTTATTCTTTGTGCGAAGTCGTCCGTTGCTTTTTTTTCTTTTTCTTTTGGGACTTTGCAACTTTATCCCTGCAAACTTCAACTCCGATCGTTGTCAGCAATTTGCACTTTTTCAATGCGCTCAAGGAAGTCAGGCCAAGAGAGGGATAGTGCGTGTATGCACTCAGAAAGGGTATAGGCTTAATATGTAGTTGTCAAAAGAATAGGCTTTAGGCTCAAATGGGGTGTGCTACGGATAATGTTATTTGTATGTTGGAAAGGCTCAAACGGATCAAAGAAAGCCTACAATCATTTTCTATACCGAGTGTTACTCAGGATTTCGCCTCAACAAACATTCGGGCTAAGTTCTAGATCACAATGCAATATAATTGAACTTATTCTAAAATTCACCACACAATGCACATAAAACGATAAGGTTGGTTTCGTTCTTATCTTGAAAGCCCGCAAGACAACGTCATTACAAGTATGAATGTGAGGTACCAAAATAATCTATGGTTTGCCACGAAGTCAGCCTATATTGAATATTACTTATTATTCTTATGCACACTCCTAACTGTGTTGGTATCAACCAAGTTAAACAATGATACTTAAAAAATATTTTTGTATTTTTGAATAATATTTTTTTTGTATTTTTGAATAATTGTTTTTTGTATTTTTTGAATAAAGGGTACCGAACCCGAATAAGGCTGCCTACGTATCTCACTTTTGATGAGAATCAGGTGCGTGTAGTTCGTTCAGATAGGTTATTGTATGCCTAAAAAGAATTCATATATGATAGGATGATAAGAGTAAAAACTGTGCAAAATAAATGATTATCCACTATAGAATGAATACAAAGTAAAATAATTGTCCATGATATGATGAATGTAATAAAAAAAATGAATGTCCGTGATAAAATGAATGTAATGAAAAATGAATGTATGTGATACGATGAATGAAATGCATGGGTGAACCAAATATGTCATCCCTTTTATTATTATCATTTTTTTATGTGGTGCCGAACCCAAGATGGGTTGCCTACGTATCACACCGTGTGGTGAAAATCAGACACGCGTAGTTCGGAAAGCTATATTGTAAAATGCATGATATGAAAGAATTATGTAACATTAAACTAAGCATATAAATTGAATCTACAAGTATGTATAAAACTACAAAAGTATAGACAAACTTAGAGCGGTGCTTCTTTGAATCTGGTGTTGACTGACTTATTTTAGTCGAAACATTTCCCGGTCCTTTCTGTGATTTGATTTTTTTTAACGACCGCCCTCGATTATTTTCGAGGACGATCTTCCTGCAAAAATAAGAGCAATGAGTGAGAGTAGGAAAGTCACAAAAAATAATAAAATGTAGGGGTGTGACAGTATAGTCAAAGGCTCCCCTGATTGGTTCGACCGGAATGGAGGTTGATGGTTTACAAGGTCCAAATTATGTTGTTCAAGAGCGATTTACCAGTAGAAGTCCTGATTGCAGTGTGACAACAAAAGTGTAAAATGCATAAGCTCGTGCCCGAAGTTGAAAGCACATGATATGTACAGAGTTGAAGAGATAATTATTGCTTTAAATAATGTGTACAGAGTTTGATAGTGACAAACAATAGTAATTAAAAAGCATGCAAATCAAGCGCGTCTCCTAATATGCATGAGACCTCTCTTATGCCAGAGGTGGGCCTAACGCTAAAGATGCGAGATTGTGATAGATTAATCCAAGCTGCTAAACATTAATGTTTTTGTCGAAAATGAAGACAAAATGAATGTACATTTTCCAATTTTGGCACGTCGTGATTAGGCTTGAGTCTGTCTATCATTATCACGCTACACATATGTTGATTGATCGTTGGGTTATGAAACCTGTCGACAATTTGGTGGATTTCCTAATTGTGGAAACGATACCAAGGTCCGACCCACCTTAGATGTATGTATGCATGACTTAAAATAAAGGGTTGTATAGTTCTATCCTAAATTTGCTAAGATTTGGCTTACTAGACGCAATGTTTCCGAGCGGACTACTCGAGTGAGAAGGCTACGCGGCCACCGGATGGTCCGGACGCTCCGCGCAAAACGCCAACTCTTTTAAATCTGAATATTTGAAAGAAATTTGCGGGTGCGCGAAGCACACCTCGCGTGTAGTGTGTGATAGTGTGAATTTTCCGTAAGGAAAGAAATATGAGCGGAATGCCAGTTTAAGAAAACGATAAAAAATAGTAGCAATTACAGCAGTTAAGCATACAAAATTACAGTAAATAAACAATTTAAAGCACAAAATAAAATAAAGCTAGACAATAATAAACCTAGATTTGCTATGGTTAAGAACCTGATATCCGCAGTGGAGTCGTCATACTGTCGCGCCAGTTTTTTACCGCAGGATCGGAACGGAACTGCAACTTTGCTCTTTGGCGCGGTTCCCTGGATGGAGCAAAATACTTGTTTTGAGGAGTCGCCACCTAATTAGTTAAGTGAATTAGGACACTTGAACTATTGTAATAAAAATACTGCAATTGATCTCCATTTAATGGTCTGCGAAATTAATGAGATTATGGATCATAGTTCTTTATTATCCTAAAGAGAATGAGTTAGACATCCTTTAAGATCTGCTAACTTGCGTTATCCGGTCATACCTAGGTTAATTATATATCATGCTTTAGAAATATATGTATTTGAAAGATATATACTTTAAGGAAAAGAATGTATGAAAATATTGAGACAAACCTAGAAAATAAATAAACTAACAGTTTCCGATTTTTATCTATTCTTTTTAATTATTAATTCTAAGTGTGCCTATTCTAAATATTTCAATAATTACAATTACAATGAAATGCAATACAAAATAAATAAAATAAAACTAAAATTAAATAAAACATAAAAATAAAACTCCGAAAGGGCATCTTTTGTCTTCTTTAGTCTTTTTTAGGCATTCTGCATAAGATGTATCTCCGGGTACCTGTATAAACATTTAGTAAAAGTGTTAGTAAAAGAGTAAATAATTTTCAAACATGGACAAAAATTAATAAATAAACCAAAGGTAAAACCCATCTTTTGTACAGGGGAGACCTTGGAAATCAGACGGAGATTTCTTCATCGGCCATTCGAGTGTTGTATCTTGTTCAAAACCAGTTTAATAAAATAAAATCAAAGGGGGAAAAATTATCCAAATCAGTACAAAATAACGAAGCAGTTGCAACACATCAAACAAATGGTCCGCAAAACAGCAGAAGCAATGGCTAATGAATCGCCGGAGCTCCGACAGCAGCAACTAGCGGAACAAATTAACAACTAAAAATTGAAAATTCCGGCTCACCAGAAAACCCACAAATAGCCGGAACAATACCAACAGATATATAAGGGTTCTAACAACTATATAATCACAACACCGCTGGAAAAGAAATAGTGGAGTCGCTGGAAAATATGTTAAAGAGATTACGATCATGCCAACTGAGACAAAGGTCATCGAAACGATAGAGCCAAACCAAGGTCGAAACTCCGGCGATATTCAATAATCGTAAAAGAAAAATAGTCCCAGCAGCCAAAACCTGAAAGAAGAACAAGGTAAGGAAATATGTTCTGTTGGTACCGTTGTCTTGTCTTACACTAAACACTGACGGTTCAAGATATCACATTCACTGCGCAGTAAGTAAGTCTGATGGTATTCTACTATGGAAGGTTCAAAGCCACGACTACCTATCCAGATGCAACATCGATCCGCCAAACAAATGCTAGAAAGACACCATGTGAGTGCGCCAAAATCTCTTTCAAGAGGGGATTGTTGGAAATTTATTAACGTGAAGTCGTGAAGTAAAATTTATCCTATTATTTATGACTCGAATAATTGGGGTCTCGCACGTCGGAAACATCGTTTTCACACATGTGCACAGATTGTACTAAGGATTGTAAATTTCTTTAGTGAAAGAGATATTGATACGTAAATGAAATGTTTAAGACATGAAATGATAGACGGTATCAAATAACGAGTGTTTCACGTTGGTAAATGAAGAAAGAAGTGTATGATGTGTAAAAGATGAAACGAGTCGGAAATCGCCGCGGAGCCGTGAAGGGCCGCGATGCAACACCGTTGGAGCCGCGGAGCCTCCACCGTTGATGCGCGATTTATGCACACACTAAACGCAAGTGCACGTATCGTTACAAGTAATATAGTCTAGGTAATACTGAATATCGTCCTCAGGGACTGGTTTTCAAGTACCGATTATCTATGCTTTAGTTTCTATTTGGTTAACGTTAATTGAGTTGGAATTCTAAACTAATAATGCAGGAAATAAACTAATTATAAAATACTTTAATTTAAATCAGTTATGATGGAGAATTAGGGCTTCCAAGATCATCAACTATCCACTCTATTCAATCTTTAATACAATTAGACAAACTTCTTCTTCTACGTTAAGATAGCAGGTTAACTAGACCGTTTTATACTCCTGTTAAGGTAATATAAACACTCAACCCCAATGGAGAACCCTTCTATCTTTCGATGACAAGATTGACTACAAAGGAGGATTAAGAGCAATAACCTATTAAGCTACACAAGTATCGGGGTACTTTCGTCCACGATTTAAACCTATGTTTATTCAACTATAGCATATTCACAATCTTCCCTTTCGGATTTCGATTAGAACTCATATAAGTGATGATAACTGGTGATCAATTAATTATCAAGCAATCAAAGCAACTATTGAATAAATCTTAAACAAGTGAAGAAGAAATCAAACTAATATATTAATTCATGAATAGAGTTTCAAGTGAACCACAAGAAAATCCCTAATAAAGTAATTAGCTCCTAGTCATAGTCACGCTAAGAACTAATACAATCTCCATACATGAACTGAAATAAATAAAGCAAAAAGAAAGAAAAGAAAAATACTCAAGAACAAGTCTCCAAGCCTTCTAGCATCCAAGGATTGTATTGTGGAATATTTACAAGATGGAATGTGGTAGAATGGTGGATGAAGAATGGAATTTGTCAAGTGTGGGATGGAATGTTGGATGAATTCTTCTAATGATGTAAAGACTATTTATAACCCAAGAATCTTTTAGGTAAAGGGTTAGGGATTATGTAGGTAGGAAAGGTTATGGAATCCTTTTAGGTAAAGAGTTTAGGAAAAGTTATGGAATCCTTTTAGGTAAAGGGTTTAGGAAAAGTTCTGGAATCCTTTAGGTAAAGGGTTTAAGGAATATTTAGGTAGGAAAAGTTATCCCTTTTGGACTCTGAAAAGTTTCTGACTTTTGGGCTGGTTTTGGAGCATTGATCCTCCATTACTTGGCACTTGAATTCAGCCATTATTTGGCTGAATTATAACCCCTCAATAAGTGTCATTACATGGTTATTGAGGGTCATTACTTGACTATTTGGGAAGTCATCTTCATCACACTGTACATTGAGGCCTTAGGCTCAATTGAAGAACACACTTGAGTTCAGATTTTCTGAATATCTCTCTTTGTAGCTTTCTTTCACACACTCAAAAGGTTCTTTTTTTTAGTAAACATTTGAGTTTCTTTACTCAATTGTTTGTTGTTGTTTTATCTTGGGAGACAAGTTGTCAATCACTGTTAAACGAATTTATACGGGGCAATATTATATTAAAGACAGAGTGAATATCACTCGACTCAGCAAATCCTTAATTCTTATTCTTAATTATTTTCAGAATTGTAATCTTTGTTATTGTTACTTATTTCTCATTTCCTTGTAACCTTCATTGTAATTCACAAACTCTTCATTCTTTTTTTCAAATTTGAAGATGAATTTTTTATGGTTTGTTTGCTTGATTTTAAGAGTAAAGATGAAACATGAATAACAAAAGAAATGACAAAGTAACGGTAGATGAGATACTTTTTTTTTTTTGACGAAGGAATCCGCAGCCGTTACTCTTTCGAGTGCGCACAGGGTAAACCCCGGGCTGACGCAATAGCCTGCAAACCACGTCAGTCGATTAACCACACTTGACAAGTCATGTGTGACAGGTTCAACCAAGAAGATTTATGCAGGAAATCGAACTCGTGACCTTGCGATTCCGCGCTCTACTGCTACACCAACTTGACTACCCTTGCGGGCGGTAGATGAGATACTTGAGTTCACGTCAATGGGAGATATCAATTGTTGTACCTTTTTATTCTCTATTTTTATATGGTGTTATTTTTAGCGTATTGTATTTGGTTGTCGATATGAATGCTTATTTTTTAATATTAATATGAAACTCAAACGTAGATGAGATACTTGAGTTCACGTCACGAGAGATATCAATTATGATAACATTTTATTCTCTATTATTATGTGGTGCTATTTTAAACTTATTGTATTTGGTTGTTGATATGAATGTGTATGTTAATCTATACTTACTTTTTGAATAAAATTTAGTTCGAATTGGCTATCTGATGAAGATTTTACTTTCAAATACAACAAAAAATATGATTAATTTTCAACTAGAGATTTATTTTGGCAGGAATTTTTTTTTAAGATGAGGAACGAAAATACACTCTATGGTGATGACTTTAAGATTACACAAGGTGTAATTATTATTTAGCTAGAGAGCAATGTGTAGCCATAATAAATTCTTGCTTCTGCATTCAGCATTGTATCTAGGACATGTAATTATTAAAATATTGTCAGAAGATTACACACAAAACACGCGCAAAACACGTACACTAAACTAGTATGTATATATATATATAAACAATTTTATATATATATGAAACAGACACTTATCAACACGGGAAATAGCCATGAAATCTGTTAAAGGTGAAATTCATAAATAAATCAGTTTCCTCACAATCACAAAATGGACCATAGAGATGAAACATGTGTATGAGCAAAACTACATGAAATGCACAAATTATACTAACAAACTTTTGATGAATGATAGTTAGTGTACTAACAAACTTTTCATCCCTCGTGGTATATCCCGTTTAATTACATCTCCCCAATACTTCTTCGGCCTATATCTACCCCTTCTGAACCCATCAATTTCCAACCTCTCACACCTCCGTACTGGGGCATCTGTGTCTCTCCTCTGCACATGCCCGAACCATCTCAGTCTCGCTTCCCGCATCTTATCCTCGACCGAGGGCACTCCCACTTTGTCCTAAATATTCATTTTTAATCTTATCTCTCATTGTATGACCACACATCCATCTCAGCATCATCATATCCGCAACTTTCATCTTTTGTATGTGTGAAATCTTGACCGGCCAACACTCCGCCCCATAAAACATAGTCGGTCTAACCACCACCCTATAGAACTTGCCTTTAAATTTTGGTGGCACCTTTTTGTTGCACAAGACTCCAGATGCGAGCTTCAATTTCATCCACCCTGCTCCAATACAATGTGCGACATCGTCATCAATCTCTTCATTCCCTTGGATAATAAACCCTAAGTACTTGAAGCTTCATTTTTTTGGAATGACCTGAGTACCAAGTCTCACATCCACGCCTGTCTCAGGGTCTCTCCTATTGCTGAACTTGCACTCCAAATATTTTGTCTTGGTCCTACTCAACCTGAACCCTTTAGACTCTAGAGTATGTCTTCAAACCTCCAGCTTGACGTTCACTCCGCTGCGAGTCTCATCAATCAAGACTATGTCGTCTGCGAATAACATACACCATGGTACCTCCCATTGGATTTGTCGCGTCAGTCCGTCCATCATCAAGACAAATAGGAATGGGCTAAGAGATGATCCTGGTGCAGCCCCATCATCACTAAGAATTTCTCTGAGTCTCCTCCCACTGTTCGTACCCTAGTCTTGGCTCCATCATACATATTCTTGATCGCCCTAGTGTACGCCACAGGTACACCTATAACCTCCAAACATCTCCATAGAACCTCCCTAGGGACTTTGTCGTATGTCTTCTCGAGGTCGATAGAAATTATATGTAAGTCTCTCTTCCTCTCCCTATGTATAGAAAAGAAATTGACATGTATTCCCAGTCATTTTCTCAATATCCTTTAGTAGTCCCACATAATATGAAAAGTATCGTATGTAAATATAACGCCGGATCAGTGGCAGATTTAGCATGATCGGTGAGGATTCAATTGAACCCCTAACTTTCTACGCGGAGCATAAATTTATGTGTAAAATTTTATTAAAATTGCAATAAATAACAGACATGAACTCATAACGTTTAAAATACAAAGACATAAAACTAAGAAACTTAAAGTTGGAACCTATATAGTTTAAATCATGGATCCGTCTCTGCGTCAGATAACATAAAACAAGTCTCCACTCCCCACCCCCAAAGCTCAACACCCACTACTAACGTTGTTTTCATTTTTGTGTTCCCTAAATACACAAGAGTACACTTTAACATCATAACTTAAGCTTCTACAATGACCTCTTAATATTAACACTGCAGCAACCACTACTATGCCTCAATATACCAAGCTAGTTGTGGTCGACCGAATGGAACTGATATATACTTCTTAAATGTTTAAAATATCACAAATTTAAAGCAAACTCAATCATATATCAGTAAACAAAATCTAAAGTTTGGTTTCAAAAAATGACATGAACATCAGTAAGTTCCCCCAAGTGATAAACAAGAATCTAGAACAGTAAAAAGCAACATCTTGAACACCATTCTCGAATGTAAACCGAAATCGCAGCACAAGATTCCATAAAGAGAGAGCCAAGAGGGGGGTTAGTGACAACATGGGCATAGCTAGGCCTCAATCCAACCCCTCGTTCAAAAAATTACACTTTATATATTTTGTCAAAATTTTGAATCCCTTGTTTATGCTTTGTATATTTTAAATTGAATGATACACAAGGGAAAAATCATACCGACAGATGAAAAACCCCAAGGAGAATGGAAGGACCACCAGAGAGGTAAAAGGGTAGTGATGGGGCTGTTCATTTCTGATATTCCATCCGATCCGATGGTAAAATTATGATCCGAATCCGATTCGAATTCGGATCGGATAACCGGATATCCGTAATTTTCATATTTTAAATTATATTTTAATTTATCTTAAAATATTTTAAATTCTATTTTAATTTATTTGAAATACCGTGTGTCACCAACTAATTTACTAATATTTTATTTAAATCCTATTTTAATTTATCTTAAATTCCACACAAAGATTGGAGTAGCAAAGAAAGATAATTATAGTAAGCATAATGATATCGTTAATCGTCCACCCGCATCAAAAATTTCTACCAAGTTATACGATATGAAAAAAATTTATGCATTGTCTTAAAATATCATTATTTACATTGTCATGACATAAAATCAAGCTCCTTCACTTACTACTTTTTTTAAAGGAAAATGGATAGTGAAAACGTGAAGGAAATGAAGTTTTATTTCATTTTGAATCGATTGACTTCTAAAATTTCTTTATCTATTGTAATACTTAGTTGAAAGATTGCATCATTTACTTTGAATCCACTTCAATATCCTTATATACTGTAATACTTAAAGTAATTGTATAATTAGTAACAGTATTAAAGTTTGTCAGAAGAAGAACTTGATTCTTTCCCTTTGTTTTTTAATGAAGGTATGAAAGGAATATAAGAATCAAACAAATGAAAATCGAAAAGCACAAACGCAATCTAACTATTAAGGAAAATCAAAACAACAATAATATATCCAAGGGAAAATTAAAAAAAATTAAAAAAAAAATAATTTTTTTTGGATATTTCGGATTCCGAAAATTGAGAAATTGTGATCCGTATCCGATCCGATTTTTTTCGGATATCCGATCGAAAATATCTGAAACTCGAAAAAAGGATCGAATATCCGATTTTTCGGATCGGATCAACCGGATCGAATTATTATGAACCAATGAAATGAATGAAAGGATATAACGAGGAAATGTAATTAGACCAAAAATGCTGAATTAAATAGGGTGTGATTTATAACGTGAACTTAAAAACCTCTTGAAGGTCAACTATGACAAATACAAAATTGTTTTATAGTTAAAAATATAAATTTGAATTTATTTCATTTTAATAGAGGGAAACAAGTTATATAGTTAGTACATATTTAGAGCATGTTTGACCAATATTTTTACAAAATATTTATTTTTAGAAGCATTTTTTTTTATCAAAATAGCTTTTAAAATGAGTATTCAAAACAGAACACACAAAGTTCTATCATTTACCAAAGTGATATCACTTTTGCAGAATCCAACTACAGAAATATTTTTGGAAATAAACAATGTTTCTGTAGAGAAGAAAAAGTCAGTTCCTTTTCCAACAGTAACCTCTGAAAATGTAGCTTCCTGTTTTGATTGCAACATTTGCCTTGACTCAGCACATGATCCTGGAGTCACTCTCTGCGGCCACCTCTACTGCTGGCCTTGCATTTACAAGTGGCTCCAGGTTGATAGCTCTGGACCAGTAGAAAAATCTAAATGTCCAGTCTGTAAAGCTCGCATCTTAAACTCCTCGCTGGTCCCACTCTATGGTCGTGGGTATCATCACCGGAGTCTGAATCCAAGAAGTCTCAAGCTGATGTGGACATACCTCATAGGCCTCAAGCAATTGGAGCAACCACACCGCGTAATCCACTATCTCCAACTTCTCACGTACTTCGTCCCACATTTCAACATCACCGGCAATACTCCCCCCCCCCCCAAGCCTTTGGTAGCTTTGTAGCTATGGCTCCGTCTAGCTTTGGGAGCACTGCAATGACTGGTTTGTTCAGCCCAGTGGTTGGTGTGTTTGGAGAAATGTTTTCAGCAAGAACGTTTGGAATTGCTTATCCTCATCCGAGCTCTTACCTAATCCGAGGAAGATGTGGTCCGAGAATGAGAAGGGAAGAAATGCAGGTGGACAAGTTTCTTAACAGATTGTCCATCTTTCTTTTCTGCTGCTTCATCTTGTGCCTTCTCTTGTTTTGAGGGTCAATATAATGTTTTCTCTTCATCATATACATTTGTAGAAATATGTGCATGTGCTTACAACAGTCAAGTATTAGTTCATAGTAGAAAAGATATAGACTAGTAAGAGATTTAACAGAAATAGCTTTATACACCATGCAAAGGTTGCTTCATTTTCCTTCTCTTTATGCCTCTATTGGCAAAACAATGTTGTTCTTCAGAAAGTGAACACAAATGATACATGTTCACTACTACATTTCTAGGCTAATGCGACGCCCCATTCTCGTCGCATTAGGCCCTTCTAGCCGTTGCATTAGACCTAATGCAACGGCTAGGAGACGTGGCATCTCCTGACGTTGCATTAGGTCTAATGCAACGGCCAGAAGGGCCTAATGCGACGAGAATGGGGCGTCGCGTTAGATATGAAGCTAATGCGACGGCTGTATTTAGCCGTTGCATTAGCTTCATATCTAATGCGACGGACAGGCAGAGCCGTCGCATTAGATAGTCGATTGTTTTGAGGGTTATTTAACCACCTAATGTGACGACCATAACACCTAATGCAACGGCCAGGTACTGTCGTCGCATTAGATGTGCACCTGTTTGATTGATAGATTGTTCACAAATTACAAAATGTACAATATTACAAAAGGATTAGCTCACAATATTGCAAAAGAAATAATTAAAAGAGAAAAAAAAAAAAATGATTGTCTTACTAATTGTTCACAAATGTACAATATTAGACCCCTTAGGACATATTGCAAAATAATTGTTCACAAAAGTATCTACACATAAGCCTCCACCCACACGTCCATTTGTTAGATTGCTAGATTTTTTCTCCATTTAGCTCACCAGACTCCTACAAGTTAACATAAAAAATAGTCATAAGTAAAAAAATGATAGACTAGTCAAAACATCATAAATAATAACTTCAATGTAGTTTACTCATATAAAAACATATAATTTCACATTATAATAATATATAAAATTTCAAGCTCCAGAATATTACTATGTGTTGGAAAGAAGGAAAACACAAAAATTACCTGATTAGCTGTCCCAGGAGAATGTCCATTTGGTTCACTGATATGCGGTGCACTAGACGAATCATTTGAAATTGATGGACTCACAAAATAAGGATTCACAAGATTTATTCCAGGATTAGCTTCTTGAAGTTGTGATATAATCATTGATGGAACGGTCGGTGCAAGCTGTTGCACTAACTCAGCTTTCATACTCTGCAAGAATTCCTCTGGAATTATGAAACCTGATTTTTTTTCTTTTTTCTTCAAATCAGTCTTTGTCACACCTTTTCCGACAAGTCGTAAGCGATCTTTGCTTTTGGGACCTTGAAACACTTCAGAGTAAAGAACTAGATCCTTAGTGTTGCTACCTTCTCCGTGTTGGGTGGACTCCATAGCATCTATCTTTGTCTATTTATAGAATGTTAAGTCATTGTCTTACTAAATTATCAATAGTACGCAAACATATGATAATACAATTTGTTAACTCACAATATTATGTCCAGTTTTCTCGTTGATGGTATGGTATATTCTCCCAGAAACTCTTTTTCTTGATTCTTTGTAGACCTATGCTTGAGAAGGTTCTTCCTTATTCGGATCATTTTGTTGCTGTAAAAAAACAAAATGAAATTTAGCACACAAATCACACAAATACATAAGCCTTAATTTTTTACAAATTAAAATTAGTGAGAACTAATGGAAGCAAAGAGATAATTCAATTATTGAAAAAGAAAAGTGTATACCAATTCATGACGTAATATTGCAAACGACTTACGACCCATCGTGTGCATATCATCCATCAATAGACGATTGTCTCTATTTCTCTTACATTCTGCCTGTGAGATAAAAATAATAAGTTAGAATAATATTACCTCATTATTACACGAAAATTTAAGCAAATTTAATTGAATACCTCAATCTTTTCACAATGTCAATAATTTAAGAGGTCCTGAAACTGAGGTACTGAAATAGTCTCAGGTTTGTGAAACCATCTTAAATCATCACTATCATATTTATAGAAGTGATTCTTCTTAATTCTGCATTTATAACTTCGCCAACTTGCATTAACTGCCTCCATTACATATTTCTTTCCGTCTTCAGCAACCATATACTTTTTCTATATTAATCATTAAAGCGACACATTAGTAATAGATAAAGGTCTAGAACCAAGAATATACTCGTAATATTTCAAAGAACAATATTGCAACATACCAAAACATAATCCCATATTTTGTCATGTGTGGGAAGACTTGGAAAACAAGTATAATTTAGTGGCGCAAGCTCGGAATCCTTCCCCAAAGTTTCCAAGAAAATTTTGAATTCATCAACTATTTCCTTCGTAGGTCCAACTGGCTGGCCTAATGAGTTCAAAATAATAACTTCGCGCTCCTCTTTTGTACGCGCATGAACCTTTGTAAGCTTTGTTGACCCTCGATGTTTTTTCTTATTGGCAGCTATTTTAGATTCAACTGTCAATTCATGTATTAATTTAGTACGCTAATAAGCTAAATGATTAATAAATAGTAATGTGTACCTTCATTTTCGTCTTCAACAACTGATTCCAAATCTTCATGGTCATGTCCCGCATCATAATCATTATCATCTCTTTCATTATCTTGTCTTTCTGCTGATGCATTAGTATGACTGACAATCTCATTCCTTATTGCAGCCATTTCTATGTTTTCTACTTGTATTTTCGCAAATTCAAGATATGCAGACATAGAACATGGAGAACAAAATGACCTCTTTTTCTGTTACTTTTGCGGTACAAGACTACGATACTCTATCTCAGAATTAGGATGGTCAAAAGATTGTTGATTCTTCTCAATTTGATGATGCTTCTGTTTTGAATTATTCTTTTTCACAAAATCCTCCATAGTTTGTGGCCGAGCTAAAATCTGTAATGGACGAAATTAGAGTATGTTTTACAGGCAGCAGCAGCAGCTGGTCGAGGCGGCAGCAGCAGCTGGTCGATGCAAAGAATAAATGGTCGAGGCAAAGAAGCAACAATACCGGTCGAGGCGGCGGAAATGGTCGAGGCGGAAGAAGAACGGTACCGTCGAGGCAGCAGAAGCAAAGACTAGTCGAGGCAATGAAAGCAGAGTACCGTTGAGACCGATTGGTCGAGGCAACAGGAGCTGGTCGAGGCAAAGAATCGGGTCGAGGCGGCAGTGATCGGCGGCGGCGGTAGTCGGCGGCGGCCAAAGAGCGGCAGTTGAGCAAGTCGGCGGAGGCAGCAGCAGTAGCTGGTCGAGGCAGTAGTGTTGGGCGATTTCCACGTGCTCACGCAAGTGTACGTATCTTTACAAATAATAGTCTGGTAAGACCGAATATCGTCCTCAGAGACTGGTTATCAAGTACTGATTATCTAAGCTTTAGTTTCTATTTGGTGAACGTTAATTTATTTGTATTTTTATCTAATAACTAAGACTAAGTAATTGCAAAAAATAAACTAATTATGATAATACTTTGATTTAAATCAGTTATGAAGGAATTAGGGCTTTCAATATCCTCAACTATCCACTCTTTTCAATCCTTGATGCAACTAGAATGACTTCTTCTTCTACGTTAAGATAGCGGTTAACTAGATTGTCTTATATTCCGGTTAGGATATATAATCGCTCAACCCCAGTGCAGAAACACACATAGGATGATTAAGAACAATAACCTATAATGCTACACAAGTATCAGGGTACTTTCGTCCGCGATTTTAACCTATGTCTATTCAATTACAGCATATCCAAATCTCTCCTCTCGGTTCTTGATTCTAAATCATATAGGTTATGATAATTAGTGATCAATTAATTATCAAACATTTATACCAATATTGAATAAATCTTAATCAAGTGAAGAAGAAATCAAACTAATGCATTAATTCATGAAAGAGAGTTTCAAACGATTCAGTAGAAAAGCCCTAATAAAGTAATTAGCTCTTAGACATTGACATGCTAAGAACTAATACAAAATCTAACATAAACTGAAATAAAACAAAGGAAAGAAAAAGAACTTGAACCAAAGTTGTCTTCAATATTGTGTTGTAGCCCCCTTTCTTCTCCCTAAAGTAGAATGTGGAACTATGTCCCAGACTCCCCGCTTTAGGTCAGGGTTTAAGGGATTTATAGTCTTAAGAAAAATCACATTTATGACCCTTTTGCCCTTCGAAAATCGACCCAGAAAATCAGAAATTCCGTGTCGGCACCACGGTCCTGCAGAATGGCACCACGGTGCCGAAAGTATTGCAACCTCTATGAATATTAGGCACTGCGGTTCTGCATTACGGCACCGCGGTGCCGGTGGCTTCCCATTCTGGATTTTCTGATTTTTCGTTATTTTCTCGTCCGAACTTCGTTTGATTTCTCCTATGCTTTCCGGGACTTCTTAGGCTTCATTTCTTGACCCTTTTAGTGTGCAATTCCATCTAAATCAAGCTCATTTCATCATCTTTTTGTCATTTCTCCATTTAGAAACGTTGTGACTCAAAAGAAAGAAAAATAGATTAATATTGTACTAAACATAAACGAAATGAGTAAAATACTAACTAAAAATGACTCAAAAGTGTATATAAAATATGACTAACAAACCCCAAACTTAAACTTTACTCACCCTCGAGTAAAGTAAAAAATAAAAATGAAAACAAAACAAACGAAGACTCTATGAAATGGATCAAGTAGTTATAGCAATGCTTATTCAAAATCATATATAGCATGAATAATCAGCAATCTAGAATTTCAAGTTAGATATTTCGCAAATTCACTTAGATCATTGTCAATGGAAATACAAACACCTAACCTATGCATGTCAATTTCATTCCATCTTTTCCAAAATGCTATAGACCTGTTTACTTGCTATTCACAACTAATCATAGACATACACATTAAAGATTATCAGGACTTCAGGGGTTGTAATGTAGGCTTAGGCAGGGGTAGGTAAAAATAGGCATTTAGGCTCAATTACGTACCATAAAAAAATTCATTCAACTCTTTTTCCTTCCTTTTTGATTTCCTTTTTAATCTCATACCTATTTTTCCCCTCTTTTATTTTGAGAGAATGAGATACATTATAAATAACAAGCACCCCCAAACTTAGGCTTTTGCATATTCTTCATTGGGGTGCATCAAATTTTTCAATTCTCTTTTTGTTTCTTTTTCAACACTTTTTATCCCACTAACTTTCAATTATCACTTATGGCACAAACAAGAAATCATAGGGTGTCAAACAAAGATCTTATTTTAGGCTCAAAGAGGCTGACTAGTGATACAATTCATGTCAGGGTAGGTAATGAATGGTCAGAAGGGCTATCAAATAAATGCCCGAATCATCTCCCTAAACATGTACATCTTAACTATTTCGCCTCAAATAACAAGCAAACAAATTTTTTAGACATTTTTCATCTTTTCTTTCCATAACTGACACACATAGGCTAAGTACAAATATTACAAAGAATTAGATGTCATGAATTTTTGGCATATATAACTTAAGCACACAGATTTTTGCTTTCAATTCCATTATATTATTCCAGTTTATCCACTCAATATCTTTAGCAACTTCAACATGCATGATACATAAAAATAATTATGACTCAAAGACACATGGAACAACACAAAGACAAATAAAAAAGACTAAAAAACAGACACTCAAAACAAACTAAAATCCCCCCACACTTAAACGACACATTGTCCCTAATGTATGAAGACTAAAAATAAGGGACAACTTACTGACATAACACAATGATCATAACGGAGGTCTGGGATGAGACTCTGGAAATTATACATCTTTTGGGCTCTCTGAAGTTTCAGCGCTTTTGATTTCCCCCCCTTAGGGTCAGTCCCTAGTCCACCTGCCATCAAAACATAAGATAAAACCCAAGACTGTGAGACTGTTCAAGATAAAATAAAACAAACTAAAATAAAAATTTAAAATAACATAATTAAAAACATTGGGTTGCCTCCCAACAAGAGATGTCTTTAACGTCTTTTAGCCGGACGCAGTTAACCTTTACTGGTGCCCATTGGATCCTTCTGTGAACTGCTTGCAATCCGCACAGTCATTGCTGCAGGTCTCACTTTTCCTACAATACGTTTTTTCAAACAAGGGCCTCATATCTAAGATTATCCCCCAAATACACAAGGCAGACTTGTCTTCTAGGCTCTCTATAATGTAGGGATCAGTGAAACTCCCTACATCTCTCAACTTTTGGGGGTGCCCTTGAGGGTATGGACTTTATGGTTGGGGCTCAATAATGGTAGTTGGTGGTGTCTCTTCTGCAACGGGTATAGGAAAAAACAATTCTAAGGAATCCAAAAAGGTGAAAAGTTGGATCTTAGTAACATCTTCTTTCTCTACACCAACTATCTCTCTCAATTCATTATCATTCTCAACAGTTTGTTGTGGTTCAGGTTCCTCACTCTGCTTATCACTCCCTACAATTATGTCGCTAGGCAGATTTTCTTGCGATACGTTGCTCACCATATCCATTAGCTGCCCTATTTGTGTCTCCAAATTTTTGACGAACATCTTTGTCTCAGCCATAAACTGAGTCTGGCACTTGGTGAGCCTGAGTATGGATGCCTGCAACTCATTTTGATCTTCCTGTGGAACATGTGGGTTAGGTTGTTGTTGATGATTCCATTGCCCGTGATAGTAGTAGTAGTCCATTTTTATTTTTATTTTTTCAACTTTACCTACAAAATAAAAAAAACAATAAAAAGTGATAAAAATATGCTCGCAGAACAAGTTATCCTGGAGCAACCAAATTAGAAATAAAATAACATAACCGAATATATAAAACCCAAATTAGAATTAAGATTAGATAATTCGATATTGAAAGTACGACAGTCCCCGACAACGACCCCAAAACCTTGTTGGGCGATTTCCACGTGCTCACGCAAGTGTACGTATCGTTACAAGTAATATAGTCTGGTAAGATCGAATATCGTCCTCAGAGACTGGTTATCAAGTAATGTGTTATACCCCGTAGTTCTGGCCATGCGTATGAGAGCGTACGAAAGGAGTAAGACTTAAAATTTTTGAAAGGTAAGTTGACGGATTGTTTCGGACGGGTTTTAGTCAACTTTGGGGCGGGTTATGACCCGGTACATTGAGAGTTCCTAGGCGTTTCAAAGTCCTAGTACGTAGTTCGTTGAGTCTAGTTTCCAACTCAACCAACCGTTCGTCGATAGGACATCGGAGTAGGAAGTTATGGGAGTTGCAAGTTCGGCGTGATCGGACAGAATGTGTTTCGGCAGAGCCACAGCGGCGCCGGATGCGAAGGCGCCCGGATATTCTGTGGGAACGCTGAAGTTGCAGCGCCGCTGTCACGACCCGACCCCAGATCCGTGACCGGTGCCTTAACCCGGGCACCCTTGTGACACAACATCAGAGAAAACCAGCGGAATATAAACTCACAATAAACAACTATAATGATATAAAATAGTCTAGCCCAAAATGGCTACCCCAAAAGTACATAAAACCGAACAGTTACATCCTTAAACAAACCAAGTTATGACAGGACTACAGGCCTCTAAGAAGGAGTAACACTATGACGGGACAGGGCCCCGTCATGCCCCTGAATGTACAAAACATCAACAACACGGGAGAACCATACCAAAAGTCGAGCCTCCAAGAAATGGAGCTCACGACACTGAGTAAAAGATCCTAGGAATGAGGATCTACCACATTTTCCACTGCGGCATGAACGCAGCCCGAGGAAGGGTCGATACAACGTACCAAGTATGTAAAACTGGAAAATACTGTAGTAATATCATAAGTCCAAAATACACGGAAGTTATAGATCAAAATCAAATTAGGTTGCACTGTGCCTTACTAACAATGAGAGTAACAAGTATAAGTATAATACTGCATAAAAATAGGAGGCTCATGATCAAAACAGGATCTCTCGCGTAGTATCATTAAGCAATCCTACTCGCGGGATGTTTCACGCGTGGATCCCGTGGATCCGCATAAGGCCATCCGCCTCGCGTGGGACTATTTCACCGCGTGGGACTATTTCACCCGCGTGGATCCCGTGGACCCGTGAGACTATTTCACCGCGTGGGACTATTTCACCGCGTGGACTCGGTGGGCCCGCATGAGTACAAGCGCGCGACTCGCGTCATGGGTAGCAAATCCATGGAATATGCGATAATAACAATGATAATACATAAATCAGCACAACCGCTAGTATACATAACATAAGCGCCACGAACATCGTAATACTCGATGATAACAATAATAATACATAAATCAAAGACAACCGCTAGTATACATAACATAAGCGCTCTGGCTTATCATAACATAAACAAGATAAGAAATCTTCTAACTTTTATGAACATTATTAATATAAATCCTCTCATTTTAGCTCATTAAGGCACTACATGTCTTTTTAAGAAATCGAATTTAACCCAAGTATCACATCACAGTAAACCTTTTCAAATGACTCTTTTTATATAAAACTTCCAAGATACTAATACCCATAGTATCATGTCACAACCACTTTCAAAACAAGTCACATTTTCCATTTAGAAAATATCCCAAGCTTCTAAATCTAGTGACTTCATTTACTGTAAAAACTTTGGCTATTTATGCCTTAAAACAATTGACCTTCCACAAATTCAACTCATTTTCCCCTTGCTTATTTTATGTAAAGTAAACCCTTATTTATTTACCTTTTTCCCAAACTAATATAACCAACTTCTCATAAAGCCGTTATATTAACATTTTACGTTAGTCAAACACATTTCCACATGTCGAGGACTTATACCTTTAAAACGAAACAAGTATCATATACCTCAAAACAAGTGAAGATTATCAAATCTTGTACGTATACCGTACTACATAGATACAACTACTCATGCTCAAAAGATAGGAAAGCTCTACATACCTCTTCGGTCAATCCACTTGTTAATTCCAACTATCGCACGTAATACGTCAACCTATAATGACCATAATACGTTTATTAACTTCTAGTTTCAAAGTAGAATATTTCCAAGTTCAAGGTTACTAATTCCTATGGAAAATTGGGCAGCATTTCCTTTATTTCTACTCACTTGCCACCTTTTCAAAGGTCGATTTTTAACACTCAAACGCCACATTTAAGGCCCAACATCCAAACCAACACAAAGGGGATTACACACTGATGCGCGTAATATGCACACACTTTTAAACGCAAGTGCACGTTATCGTATCAAGTAGTATAGTCTTAGATAAGACCGAATATCGTCCTCTAGGATTAGGGTTCAAGTACCAGTTATCTATTTTCTAGTATCTATTTGGCGAATTAATATTTGATTGGTTGTTTATAACTAAGAATTATTAAAGATAAGTAAATATAAAGAATTACTTCAGATGTGATGAGAATAGGGCTTCTATGTATCCTCACTATCCGCTTATGCTACTCATTAATGCATTACCTATGGTATTCTTCTTTTGGAGAAAGCAGGTTTACGAAATCATTTTATACTCCCGTTAGGGTTATATAAACACTCAACCCAGATTGTTCCTTACCTAACTTTTGATAAGGGTAACTCTATAGGAGGATTAAGAACAAAACCTAGTTGGCCGTCACGCACTATGCGCAAAATTAGGGTTGTTAAGCCTCTCATCAACGCTTACAAATCTAATTGAGGTATTTTCATCCCCAATTGGTATCTACCCAACTTACAAAGATATTCACAATCCCCCATTTTCAGAATCTGATTAGAAATCATATAGTGATAACTAGTTGTCAATTAGCTACCAAGAATTCAACTAAATTATTGGATAGATCTCTCAATAAGAACAATGACCATAAGCATGCATTAATTTATAACATAAGGTTCAAGCAATTCAACATAGAAAGCCCTATAAGAGAATTAGTTCCTAGCCATGAATATGACAAGAACTAATTCAAAGTTCATCATGCAAAAACTGAATTAAAGAAAAGAAAAAGGAAAGAACTTACTAATGTTTAGGTCTCCAATCTCTAGGCAAGAAAACCTTGTGTTTGGCGAAAGGGAACCTCAGCGCTAGGGTTCTCCTTTTATAGGTTTAAAATGCCTCCTTTCTTTTCCTCGCAGGCTGGCCCAAACATCCGTCAAAAGACCTAATTTTGACGCGTCGGCGCGCGACCTGTGCGACAGCGCATGAGTGGAAGTTCTGCGATCCGTCGGGTGTTTTGGCGCGCGCCCGATATCTGGCGAGGCGCGCGGCCTATATCTTCGTAGCTCGCCGGATGTTTAGGCGCCGCGCCATCTGGCATGCGAGGCGCCGCATGCCAGTCTTCGCCTCTGAATAATGGCGTCGCGCCCTCAGGCTGCGGAGGCGCGCTGGCGGTCTGGATTTTAGCCTTGTTCGCCACTCTCTATTTTCAGCTCTGGCATCTCCTCTTTTGCCCTCTTTTTGCTCCTTTTCCGCCATTTGGCCATTTCAACCACTTTGACTCAATAGAAAGAAAAACTATCCTAATACGACACTTATATGTGCAAAATGGGACAAAAGACTAACTAAAACAGACTCAAAAGGTGTATATAAAATACAGATCAAATACCCCAAACTTAACCTTTGCTCGCCCTCGAGCAAAGATAGAAAGAAATACAATAAAAGACTCAAAAGAATGAAAAATAAAGGACTCCCTGTCATTAATCACTTTTGCTGCATAGATGTTAACTAGAAAAACATGAAGGTTAGCAGAATAATATGCAGGAACATATAGCATGGAATTTCAACACATTGAGCTAGATATTTCGCAAACTCATACTTATCATGCTTAAATGGAAGTTCATATACTAAATCATGCATATAAATTCAAGAATTCCTATGGCATGCTTACTTGCTATTCTCCACTAATTCTGGATATGCATAAAAGAGATCTTCAGGACTTTGAGGGTTGTAATGTTGGCTTAGGTAGGGGTTGGTAAAGATAGGCATTTAGGCTCATTATTACGTACCATAAGCTTTTGGCTTTTCAATTTTCCCTTTTTCTTTTGATTCTTTCCTTCACTTCAATTCTATCCTTCCCCTCTTTTGTTTTGGGAGAGTGAAGTGTATTATACTAATAGGCACCCCCAAACTTAGGCTTTTGCCTCTTTCTTATTACTTTTTTTTATTGGGGTGCAACAAACTCATTCACTCTTTTTGTCTCTTTTTTAACACAATTGATTCCACTATTTCATATTTGCACTTATGGTACAATTTGTGGGAACATAGGGTGTCAAAGAAGAAGTTTCAAATTTAGGCTCAATGGGGTGACTAGAGATATTTTTAAAGCAGGATAGAAAAGAATGGTAAGAATTGGCTATCAAAAAATGCAGTCATCTCCCTAACATACATATCCTAACTATTTAGCCTCAAATAGCAAGCAATCATAACACATAAGCATTTATCATTTAGCATGCATAACTCAGTAAGGAACTCCAAATAGGCAGTTCTTGTGAGTTTTTGGCATATCAAACCTAAGTGTTTAGATAGTTGCTTCAATTCCTTTACATTATTCCACTTTACTTCACTAGGTGTTTCTAGCAACTACAAAGATATATGATCTTTGTGTGCAATTATGACTCAAAAAGAAAAATTTGGTGACTCAACATAAACATAAAACAAATAAAGTGACTGAAATAAAACATAACATGACACACCAATAAAACACCCCCACACTTAAATCACACAGTGTCCCCCATGTGTGTAAGACTCACAGACAATAAAAGAAAGCGACAACACAAACTTTGGCTAAAATGGTGGTGGTGGCGGTGGATAATGATCGACCATTGGTTGAGCAGGAGCTCAACTCCTCATGCTGCTGAGTGCGTTCTTTGCTCTTGCCTCACTTCTGTTGCCCTTGTCGCAACTCCTGTTGTCCCTGTCTCAACTCAGTTTGTCCTTGTAACAATGTGCCGAAGTGTTGCATCATCATCCTCTGGTTCTGGAGCACTTGCTCCATCATTGGCACTGAGGGTTCTGCTTCTGTGGTTGGCCGGTGGCTAGGTCCTGCCTCATATTGAGCCCCTATTTCAGGCTCATCTTCATCCATGGTTGCCTCTGCACTGCGTTGATCTGCTGCTGCAGGTTGTACTCTTCGTCTGGCAGGGGCTAGTGGCAGAAAAGAGTGCACTATCCATATGGACACCGGTTGGTTTCTTTCATGAGTATCGTGGGTAGTTGTGGGATTGCCTCATGTGGCATAGGCGGTAATAATCGAGCGTGTCCCAATCCACTGTTGTCACCAACTGCTTTGATTTCTTCGATGCTCGCACTATCTCTTTTCCCACATCAATTGTCGACCCGCCATAATTCCATAAATCAACTTAATCTCGTACGGCACTCTGGTGAAGTGCGTGGATGGAATCATGCGCATCGACAAAATCTGACCAAGCCTTGGCTACGCTTGTTGAATCGGCACCGCCGGTGCTCTCGATCCATTTCTTCCAATCTCAAAGTAGCTCGCGGTAGCTCACGATTATCTGACGGTATTCCATCGATGTGGTCAATGCTTCTAGACCATGTTCTAAAGTGATTCCAATCACTTCTTTCGACATCAATCGTCTTGATTGTATATTAATATTTTCTGCCGTCATAGGCACATAGCTTCCCCTTACAAAGCAACCCATTTCCACCTTCTCCGGAAAGTTGGCATAAAATTCTCGCACCATTGTTGTGTTTGCCGGTGTTATCTTCTCCGGGTTCACAAATTTTCTCCACTCCCTTAACTCAATCATCGCCCGAATGGGCTCATAAACATCTCCTTCTCCAAATGACGCCTGCGGTAGTCCATTCCCTTCGGTATTATGGTGCAGTATCAAGCTTTTTGTATCTTTGAGAGGCTTCGTAGCTTACAAATCTATTTTCATCGTATTGTGGGGTTGGGGTGGATGTGGATCCTCTTCTCTTTCTGGTGGCCATTTTTAAACAAAATCTGCAGCTTCTAATTTTTGTGGCACAATGTCTCCTACACACTTAACCACTAGCGACACCCCAACTTCAACAATGCCCACAACCTCCTTTTCTACTCTTTTCTCCAACTTCACAACCAACTTTTCAGTACCCAAACTACTCCAACTACAATACTCTTCCCAACTACTACCTCCTATGACTTTAGTAAAAGGATTCAAGAACAAGGATAGGGATTACCTTTTGATGAGAAGATTCAAGCTTGTTCTTGTTTCAATTGGTGGGTTGAGGCTATGGAATGGAGCTTTGTTGTTTGAGATAGGTGGGGGGTTTTGGGAAGTTAAGAGTTTAGGGTGTGGTTGGGGTGGAGTTGTGGCGGAGTTGTGGGAGACTTTACGAAATTTCGTGGGTTTTGGAGAAGGTTAGGTTTTGAAGTTGGAATTGGGAAAGATCGATTTTTGGGCGTTTTAAGTTCGGATTTCCCGGCAGCGCCCGCTTTTAGCGCGCGGCCCTAATCATCTGCGCTCGCCGGGATTTTCTGCGCGCGGCCTGCTCGGATGCGCGGCGCCTAAACTCGGCCAACTTTCTGGAATTCTACTGCCGCGGCCCTGCTCGCAGCGCGGCTGCCGCTTCCGAGCATGTTCAGATCTTTTAGCGCGCTGCCACATCTGGCGCGCGGCTACCCGCTTTACTGAAATCCACGGCTTTCATTCGGCTTTCGTCCGGTTTAATTTCTGTACTCGATCACACAAACAATGAGATCCAATCTGGTGAGACTGTTCTTAGACAAAATAAAATTAAACTAATGATAGAAATTAAAATAACATAATTGAAAACATTGGGTTGCCTCCCAAGTAGCGCTGTCTTTAACGTCTTTTAGCCGGACGCAAGTTCCTTAGACTTAATAGCCTTGGGGTGGATTAAGTCCCCAACGATCCATTTCGCGCGTTTGGCGTTTCCTTTTTCTTCTTTTCTTTTTAGCATTATCAGTAGTAGGGAGTTCCGGGACATTTACCTCATTTAGTGTCATTTCAGCAAACCATGCCTGCTTTCTTGGGCTCATCACTCTTTGGTTGCACTGTAATGGCTCGCATGGGGTTTTGATGGTGCTGATTGCAAAGCACATACTCATTGGTGGTGGTTCGATGACATGTTTAAACACTTTAAACACCATTTCTTCATTCTCCACCCTTAATGTCAACTCCTCTTTCAACATCAATCAAAGCTCTCCTGTTGCTAGGAATGGCCTCCACAATATGATAGGGATTTGCATCTTCTTCCATATCAAGAATTAGAAAATCTGCGGGGAAGAAAATTTTCCTACCTTCACAATCACATCCTCAATCTTGCCTCGTGGATGAACCACTGTCCTGTCGGCTAGTTGCAGACTCACAGTGGTTGGTTTAGCCTCTCCCAATTCCAATCTTTTGAAAACTGATAAGGGCATCAGATTTATACTTGCCCTTAATCGCATAAGGCTCTGTTGCAAGTTACCACCGCGCTGTGCGGTAGTGTGAAGCTTCCAGATCCTTTAGCTTTGGTGGTAACTTCTTTGTAGGATAGAACTACACTCTTACGTGAGTGCTACTATCTCATATTCCATGATTTCCTCTTTTTCCCAAGATTTCTTTCATGAACTTGAAATAGGACGGCATTTGCTCCAAAGCCTCTATAAAAGGTATGTTGATATGCAGCTTCCTGAATACCTCCAAGAATTTGGAAAATTGTTTATCGACCGCCTTCCTTTGTAATCTCTGGGGGAAAGGTGTTACACCCCGAAAGTCCAGAACATATATAAGAGAATGTACGAAAGGAAACAAGACTTGGAAATTAGTACGAAAGGAAGAATTGTTTTAAACGGAAAATCTTCGAAACGTCGGAAAGGAAAAATGTTCGTTGTTGAGAATTGGATTCTCAAAAGGCATTATTTGAAGATTATGGAACTTATTAAAATTATGGAAATTTATTTTTCTGGATTTGGTCACGTGGGGCCCACAGAAATTTTACATTTTTGTGGGGCCACGAGGGTTCTGAATTTTATGGACGAATGAGAGGCGACACGTGGCACTCCCATGGCTTAGTCGAAATTTATGCAAGGGTGTTATGGTCATTTGACCTATGTAGATGATAAGTCTTAAGCTTGATATTGTTGACAAGTCAACTTGTCCACTAGGCGATCAGTGAAACTCATCCTAACCTCACATTTGTTTAAGTCTTAGCCATCCATTGTGTTATAAGTATACTACTAGTAGCAAGACAAGGTCTTGGAGACTTAGAAAAATTTCACAACACTTTGTGCACACACATAAGCTCTCGGGTTTGGCTAAGCTCTCACATGACAAATTTGTAGTTTTGATCCATTAGCCACAGACTTTAACCCAATGTCCCCAAGGGTATTGTAAGGTTATCTCAATAGAAAGATTTGGAAAAACGCATTTTCACGTTAGTCGCGGCGGAAACTAAGGGAGTTCTTGACTTTGAAGTTAGAACTTGAAGATGGGTTCTTCATAGGCCTCTAAGGAGTGCTTGGAGCGGATTGGAACCTAAGGAAAGGAGCTAAGAATTGCTAAGGCGCGACTTTGGAATCTTGGAAATTTTAAGGGCTTATAAAGGTATAATCTTGTCGTTTTAGTAGTTAAGATTGCTTATTGATTGTAGCTATGGATATTAGCAAGCATGAGTAATATATTATGTTGTTGGATTAGTGTATTGGCTATTGGAACCCTTATCCTAAATCTAGCATTTTATCCCTAATACTTAAATTCAAGTAGATTATTATTTAAGTCGTCACATGTTGTGTAAAGAAGGAAATTGTAGTTGTTGAAGTAGTCTATAACTATATAACATGTTAGACCTTGGAACTTGGAATTTGAAAAGGGTTGGAAAAGACTTAGTGTTACTATGTATGTTGGCCGAGAATGGCTAGTGAAGTATTAAACTATTTGGTATGAATTGTGGGGCGGAATTTTACACGTATTGTAAGGCGTGTAATCCCCTTTGTTTGGTTATTGTTTGGAGCCTTAAATGTGGCTTGTTGGTTATTGTATTCGGCCTTGAAATAGGTGGCAAAGTGAGTAGAAACAAAGGAAGTGCTGCCAGATTTTCCGTAGAATTAGAGACTAAATACTTAGTATTATTCTACATAGAGACTAGAAGTTGATAGCCTTGTTGTGACCTTTATAGGTTGACACTTCTACGTACGGCGTATTCGGCTTAGCTTGTGAATTTAGCCGAAAAGGTATGTGAACTATCTCCTCTTCTAGCATGATTCCTTAAGATTAAGAAAGTATGTTCTACTCCTTAAATGATCCATTCCTTGGTTGTATTTGGATTGCACAGAATAGAATTTGTTACATGTACTTCCTTGATTGTACTTTGATGTTTAGATTGTAAGTTGTATAATCCATTTTCTTGATGAAGTTTGTATTCTTAAAAGTGAAGGTATTTTACTTAAAGTACATGGAGTCTTAAAAAGGAAGTGGTTTCCAAATCTTTTGGCTAGTGCCTTAATTCTAAAACCTAAAGGTCATTATAATGACTTTAGAAGTCAGTGATTTACTTATTTGATTTAAAGAGGAGAAATGACATGTTTTAAGAGAAGTAACTTGTTTCAAAGGAGTGAGTTACTTGAGGTTTAAAAGTAGAAGAAACTTGTTTTCTATATATTAAGAGACTTGAAGTGTTTTGAAAGTTAAGAACTTGATTTGTAAGTATGTGATACTTGGTTTTTAATAGCATAAGTCTCTTGGTTATTAAAGGAATGGATACGTCTAAAACCATAAAGGGTTATAACGGCTTTATGGGAAGTTGGTTATAACGGTTTTATGGAAGATTTAGAAAGTTATCTATTTTGATAAAAGGGCATAAATTGCCAAGATTGTGAAAATTTGAAGTTACTTGATTTCAAGCCTTGAAATGAGTTTTCTAAACGTGTAGTAACTTACTTTGAAAAATAGACACGCATTGATACTACGGGTGTTAGTATCTTGGGGCTTTACATAGAAAGGAGTCTTTTATAAAAGAATGTACGTACGTAGTACTTTGGCTTGATAAATTGAGAATTTGTCTAAGTGTGTCTTGATAAGTACTTTGGCTTGTTAAAAGAGAATTATTCTATGTATGCCTTGATTAGTACTTTGGCTTGATAAATTGAGAATTTGTCTAAGTGTGCCTTGATAAGTACTTTGGCTTGTTAAAAGAGAATTATTCTATGTATGCCTTGATTAGTACTTTGGCTTGATAAATTGAGAATTTGTCTAAGTGTGCCTTGATAAGTACTTTGGCTTCTTAAAAGAGAATTATTCTATGTATGCCTTGATTAGTACTTTGGCTTGATAAATTGAGAATTTGTCTAAGTGTGCCTTGATAAGTACTTTGGCTTGTTAAAAGAGAATTATTCTATGTATGCCTTGATTAGTACTTTGGCTTGATAAATTGAGAATTTGTCTAAGTGTGCCTTGATAAGTACTTTGGCTTGTTAAAGAGAATTATTCTATGTATGCCTTGATTAGTACTTTGGCTTGATAAATTGAGAATTTGTCTAAGTGTGCCTTGATAAGTACTTTGACTTGTTAAAGAGAATTATTCTATGTATGCCTTGATTAGTACTTTGGCTTGATAAATTGAGAATTTGTCTAAGTGTGCCTTGATAAGTACTTTGGCTTGTTAAAGAGAATTATTCTATGTATGCCTTGATAAATCTTGTGGCTTGATTAATTGAGAATTAGTCTAAGTGTGCTGGATAAGTACTTTGGCTTGATTGATTGTGAATCATTCTAAGTGTGCCTTAGTACTTTGGCTTGTTAATTGAGGATTTGCCTATGTGTCTTGGAAATAGCCAGGTTGTGTGCTATTGGTATATCAGTTGTTTGAGTCGGTCCGGGTTTGTGGCATTTGCATAATTAGTGGATTTGCTACCCACGACGCGAGGAATACCTCGTGCGAGTCGTAGGGCTTACGCGGTGAAATAGTCCCGTGCGGGCGGGTCCGACTATCACGAGGAATACCTCGTGCGAGTCGTAAGGGCTTATGCGGGTGAAATAGTCCTATGCGAGAATACCTCATGCGAGTCAGAAAGGGCTTACGCGGTGAAATAGTCCCACGCGCGGGTCCGGCCTATGCGAGGAATACCTCATGCGGGTCCACGCGACTTACGCGGGTGAAATAGTCCCGGAATAGGATTCTTTGAATATCTGCGCGGATGGTCCCTTTGATCATGAGCTTCCTATTTTATATTGTAAGGATACTCTTGTTTACTCATTGTAGTAAGGCACAAGGTGTTGTATTTTGAGTATCATATATGTCCCGGATTTGTTTGTGTTACCCTATGGTCACGCTTTTACGATGTGGGATTAGGGCATGAGACCACGTGGTATTTAGGACACAGTGGGACTTGGTGTTCATGTATCCTTATTGGTGTTATTACATCGTGGATGGCGGTGAGGAAGGATTCCACGGGCATGATTGATATTATGGGCGTGAGACCGTGGTTATATTTGAATAATGACTTTGAGGGCTGCGTCCACGACTTGATATTTGCATATGTATTGTATCTTGTAGGTAGGCTATCATACATGTCTCTACTTTGTTTAGACTGTTATGATTTCATTACTGATTTCATCATTCACATACTTGGTACATTCTTGTCTTGACCTCCGGGCTGCGTTACGCCGCAGTTTAGGTACGTGATTTGGTGATGCAGTGTAGGACCTGCTCGAGTTTTGGATAGCTCCTTTGTTGAGTTTATCATTTTGGTATAGTTCCTGATGTGCATGGCTTTTGTACATTTATGGGTGCGGGGCCTTGTCGTCATAGTTGATTTAACTCCTAGAGGTTTGTATTCATATGTGATTGGACTCGTATGCGTGTAGTGTCTTTTGTTTATGTATATTATATGGCGGCTAGTCGGCTTTGCCTTGCGTCACATTGCTTTAAAAAAGAAAAAAAAAAAATGGTATTATTAATTTCGCAATGTACTTAGTTGTTAAGGTAGAAGGTGCCCGGGTAGGGCACCGATCCATGAGCCGGGTTGGGGTGTGACAGTGGTATCGAGCGATCGATCCTCGGAATGTTCTGACCGTGTCTAGAGTCTTGATTATCGGTGTGTTGCGCCACGCCCAAACATGAGGCTACGGGGCATTTAGGAGTTGGTTTCTATTCTTCTCACTCTAAGATCGTGCCGTAGAGTGTTAGTAAGAAAAATTCCTCTCGGCGTATTGTTGTGTTCTGATATGCCTCGAGGAGAACGGCCGCCTGAGAGGGCAAAAGTAGCGAGAGCTACTAGTCGGACTCGAGAGTTGATAGGGCTTATGCCGGGTATATCGGATGTTGTTCGCGATCGAGTTAACCTGCGCCAGTTTTGAGGCCCAGACGAGCCTCGGTTTCTCGGTTAGAGAAGACTATGGTCGCGAGGAAGCGGTTATGTTATTGACCAAGATAAGCGGTGCTAGCGTTGTAAGTGATAGTACCCAGGTAGGGATACTTTGATTAGTAAAGTGAAAAGTTAAGAATGTCGACAAGAATGATAAGTGAACTGAGACTATAGTTGTGTAGAGTTCACACGTAGTAATTACCAGTAGTGATGTAAGACCGAGTAGGGAAGGATGTCTGATGAGAAATACTTTGACTTATGTGACGGACCTCAGTGAATAGGGGATAAGGTAAGAAGTACCTTGATATAAGAGAGATTTATTTAGGACTAGGAGCGAAGTTAAGTGTGACGATGAGTCGGGTTGTAGACTCATTTGGTCAACCGATTGTATGGAATCGGGTGATGTCGATTAGAAATGGTCAGATTATGTGGTAGGGTCAGGATGCCAGCCCAAGTTTAGTTAAATCGTTATGCGAGTTGGTGGATGCGTTCGGAACTAGGTAAAGGACGAGATGAGCCTTAGCGAGAAAAATTCAAGTAGCATAATGGCTAAGTTTGGTTAGTAACTCGAGATTGAGAAGTAAGCAGAATTTGAGATTTTATGCGTGTACTAGATGAGTTTGAAAGTCACGAAAGTATGACAAGTAAGGAAAGAAAGGAACCTCTAAGATCCGTGTTTTAGAACTGTAGCCTTTGAGTTTTGTGAGAAGGTCGCGGACGGAAGGTCCATTGATATGTTTACGTATGTTAGGCGATGGCAGTGTGGCATCGTTGGTCTATGCATTTGATTGATAGGCATAGTATAGAGATTGTGGAGTTTGTATAGCGTGACAACGACTAAGAACATTCGAGGACGAATGTTTCTAAGGGGAAGAATGTTACACCGAAAGTCGAACATATATAAGAGAATGTACGAAGGAAACAAGACTTGGAAATTAGTACGAAAGGAAGAATTGTTTTTAGGAAAATCTTCCGAACGTCGGAAAGGAAAAATGTTCGTTGTTGAGAATTGGATTCTCAAAAGGCATTATTGAAGATTATGGAACTTATTAAAATTATGGAAATTTATTTTTGATTTGGTCACGTGGGGCCTTTACCCGAAATTTTACATTTTGTGGGGCCACGAGGTTCTGAATTTTATGGACGAATGAGAGGCGACACGTGGCACTCCCATGGCTTGGTCGAAATTTATGCAAGGGTGTTATGGTCATTTGACCTGTAGATGATAAGTCTTCTAAGCTTATTGTTGACAGTCAACTTGTCCACCTAGCAGATCAGTGAAACTCATCCTAACCTCACATTTGTTTAAGTCTTAGCCATCCATTGTGTTATAAGTATACTACTAGTAGCAAGACAAGGTCTTGGAGACTTAGAAAAATTTCACAACACTTTGTGCACACATAAGCTCGGGTTTGGCTAAGCTCTCATGAAAAATTTGTAGTTTTGATCCATTAGCCACAGACTTTAACCCAATGTCCCCAAGTATTGTAAGGTTATCTCAATAGAAAGATTTGGAAAAAGCATTTTCACGTTAGTATGGCGGAAACTAAGGAGTTCTTGACTTTGAAGTTAGAACTTGAAGATGGGTTCTTCATAGGCCTATAAGGAGTGCTTGGAGCGGATTGGAACCTAAGGAAAGGAGCTAAGAATTGCTAAGGCGCGACTTTGGAATCTTGGAAATTTTAAGGGCTTATAAAGGTATAATCTTGTCGTTTTAGTAGTTAAGATTGCTTATTGATTGTAGCTATGGATATTAGCAAGCATGAGTAATATATTATGTTGTTGGATTAGTGTATTGGCTATTGGAACCCTTATCCGAAATCTAGCATGTTAGTCTTAAGACTTCAATTCAAGTCGATTATTAGTTAAGTCGTCACATGTTGTGTAAAGAAGGAAATTGTAGTTGTTGAAGTAGTCTATAACTATATAACATGTTAGAACTTGGAACTTGGAACTTGGAATTTGAAAAGGGTTGGAAAAGACTTAGTGTTGCTATGTATGTTGGCCGAGAATGGCTAGTGAAGTATTAAACTATTTGGTATGAATTGTGGGGCGGAATTTTACACGTATTGTAAGGCGTGTAATCCCCTTTGTTTGGTTATTGTTTGGAGCCTTAAATGTGGCTTGTTGGTTATTGTATTCGGCCTTGAAAAAGGTGGCAAAGTGAGTAGAAACAAAGGAAGTCTTTGCCCAGATTTCCGTAGAATTAGAGACTAAATACTTAGTATTATTCTACATAGAGACTAGAAGTTGATAGCCTTGTTGTGACCTTTATAGGTTGACACTTCGTCTGCGTATTCGCAGCTTGTGAATTTAGCGAAAAGGTATGTGAACTATCTCTTCTAGCATGATTCCTTAAGATTAAGAAAGTATGTTCTACTCTTAAATGATCCATTCCTTGGTTGTATTTGGATTGCTAGAATAGAATTTGTTATGTACTTCGATTGTACTTTGATGTTTAGATTGTAAGTTGTATAATCCATTTTCTTGATGAAGTTTGGATTCTTAAAAGTGAAGGTATTTTACTTAAAGTACATGAGTCTTAAAAGGAAGTGGTTTCCAAATCTTTTGGCTAGTGCCTTAATTCTAAAACCTAAAGGTCATTATAATGACTTTAGAAGTCGAAAGTGATTTACTTATTTGATTTAAAAGAGGAGAAATGACATGTTTTAAGAGAAGTAACTTGTTTCAAAGGGTGAGTTACTTGAGGTTTAAAAGTAGAAGAAACTTGTTTTCATATATTAAGAGACTTGAAGTGTTTTGAAAGTTAAGAACTTGATTTGTAAGTATGTGATACTTGGTTTTAATAGCATAAGTCTCTTGGTTATTAAAGGAATGGATACGTCTAAAACCGTAAAGGGTTATAACGGCTTTATGGGAAGTTGGTTATAACGGTTTATGGAAGATTTAGAAAGTTGTCTATTTTGATAAAGGGCATAAGTTTCCAAGATTGTGAAAATTTGAAGTTACTTGATTTCAAGCCTTGAAATGAGTTTTCTAAACGTGTAGTAACTTACTTTGAAAAATAGACGCATTGATACTACGGTGTTAGTATCTTGGGGCTTTACATAGAAAGGAGTCTTTTATAAAAGAGATATGTCGTAGTACTTTGGCTTGATAAATTGAGAATTTGTCTAAGTATGCCTTGATAAGTACTTTGGCTTGTTAAAAGAGAATTATTCTATGTATGCCTTGATTAGTACTTTGGCTTGATAAATTGAGAATTTGTCTAAGTGTGCCTTGATAAGTACTTTGGCTTGTTAAAAGAGAATTATTCTATGTATGCCTTGATTAATACTTTGGCTTGATAAATTGAGAATTTGTCTAAGTGTGCCTTGATAAGTACTTTGGCTTCTTAAAAGAGAATTATTCTATGTATGCCTTGATTAGTACTTTGGTTTGATAAATTGAGAATTTGTCTAAGTGTGCCTTGATAAGTACTTTGGCTTGTTAAAAGAGAATTATTCTATGTATGCCTTGATTAGTACTTTGGCTTGATAAATTGAGAATTTGTCTAAGTGTGCCTTGATAAGTACTTTGGCTTGTTAAAGAGAATTAGTCTATGTATGCCTTGATTAGTACTTTGGCTTGATAAATTGAGAATTTGTCTAAGTGTGCCTTGATAAGTACTTTGACTTGTTAAAAGAGAATTATTCTATGTATGCCTTGATTAGTACTTTGGCTTGATAAATTGAGAATTTGTCTAAGTGTGCCTTGATAAGTACTTTGGCTTGTTAAAGAGAATTATTCTATGTATGCCTTGATAAATCGTGGCTTGATTAATTGAGAATTAGTCTAAGTGTGCTGGATAAGTATTTTGGCTTGATTGATTGTGAATCATTCTAAGTGTGCCTTAGTAAGGACTTTGGCTTGTTAATTGAGGATTTGCCTATGTGTCGGAAATAGCCAGGTTGTGTGCTATTGGTATATCGGTTGTTTGGTCGATCCCGGGTTTGTGGCATTTGCATAATTAGTGGATTTGCTACCCGATCGAGGAATACCTGCGAGTCCGTAGGGCTTATGCGGGTGAAATAGTCCCGTGCGGCGGGTCCAACTATGCGAGAATACCTCGTGCGAGTCGTAAGGGCTTATGCGGGTGAAATAGTCCTATCGAGGAATACCTCATGCGAGTCGAAAGGGCTTATGCGGGTGAAATAGTCTCACGGGCGGTCCAAATTATGCGAGGAATACCTCACGCGGGTCCAGCGCGACTTATGCGGGTGAAATAGTCCCAGGAATAGGATTCTTGAATAATCCGCGCGGATGGTCTGCTTTGATCATGAGCTTCCTATTTTATATCAAGGATACTCATTTTACTCATTGTAGTAAGGCGGTGTTGTATTTTGAGTATCATATGTCCCGGTTGTTTGTGTTACCACTATGGTCATGCTTTTACGATGTGGGATTAGGCATGAGACCACGTGGTATTTAGGACACGGGTGGGACTTGGTGTTCATGTATCCTTATTGGTGTTATTACATCATGGACTGCCGCGGTGAGGAAGGATTCCGGGCGTGATTGATATTATGGGCGTGAGACCCGTGGTTATATTTGAATAATGACTTTGAGGGCTGCGTCCACGACTTGATATGATTGCTTATGTATTGTATCTGTAGGTAGGCTATCATACATGTCTCTACTTTGTTTAGACGTTATGATTTCATTCTGATTTCATTCACATACTTGCGTTCATTCTTCAGACCTCGCCCGGGGCTGCGTTCATCCGCGAGTTTAGGTACCTTGATTTGGTGATCGGCAGTGTAGGACCTGCTCGAGTTTTGGATAGCTCCTTTGTTCGAGGAGTTTATCATTTTGGTATAGCTCGCCCGATGTGCTTTTGTACATTTATGGGTGCAGCGGGGCCTTGTCCGTCATAGTTGATTTAACTCCCAAGTCCGTATTCATATGTGGGATTGGACTCGTGTGCAGTGTAGTGTCTTTTGTTTATGTATATTATATGGCGGCCTAGTCGGCTTTGCCTCAGACGTCTGATGCTTTAAAAAGAAAAAAAATGAAAGTTATTAATTTCGCAATGTACTTAGTTGTTAAGGTAGAGGTGCGGGTAGGGCAGATCACTGCCCGAGGTTGGGTGTGACAAAAGGAATCTTTCTGTATACTCCTTCTCGGAGTTTTCTACATCAGGCTAGGTTGACCACCTTCTTTTTCTAACTCGCTTCATACCGTTGTTTGAGAGTGGTCATTGCTCAATTGTCTTCCACTTCTCAACCGTTGCCTTGCATTGCTTCCTGGATTACCTCTGTATTGCTTGCAATGTCCCCGTGGCACGATGTTTATGCCTTTGCTGTCATCTACTGTGTTTCCAAGTTTCGAGCGAGGATCTAGCTGTCGTAAAAAGCTGCGTCGGTGCGAGTCTTTGTCATTGCTTTAAGCTCATCGGCTTTTCTTCTGGCCCAGTGCATTGAGCTGAGGTGTGGGGCTTGAATGAAGTGCTGATTACGTTCTGCTTGGTTGCAGTGCATGACCACATCTGGTTTTGTTGCCCGCATCGATGCGGTTCTGCTTTCTGATGGTCTGCCACGATATTGATTTCTTGTACGATCTCCTTTCCATGAGAAATTTGGGTGATTCCTCCACTGGATTATAAGTGTTTGAGTAGGGGTTGTTTGTTGCCTCTGGTAGTTTCCTACCTTTGACACTCTGCTGTTCCATTGGTATGTTGTTGGGATCATTGAAGGGCATCTATCAAATGTATGTGGGCCGCGTATCTCATGACTTTTAGGCATCATCTGCGTTCATCGATTTGTATGTTCGCTGTTGTTTGCTAGAAGGACCACTGGGCATTGGCGGCGATAGCATCTATCTCGTGGACTCCCGTTCTTCTCCCACTTCGCCTCTTTTCGGTGACATGGTTGTTAGTGGCCATATCTTAATAACTCATGAGCATCGTGAAATTCGTTTTCCTTAATGCTCCTCCGCTACATCTATGATGGTCTGGTTATCTTTGCTCGGCCGTTGTAGAAGATGTGGACCAAGTTCCACAACTCAACGATGGTGTGGGCACTTTCTGTAGATCCTTGAGCCTTTCCCATGCCATATAAAGACTCTCCATCAGCTTGGTAGAAGTTGTTCAACTCCTCTCGGTTTCTTTGCTTTGCGCGGAAGAACTTGGCTAGGAATTCTGTGCCCTTTCGTGCCATGTGAATATCGAATCGGTGTGGAATTCAACCATACTTTGCTCTATCCCCGAGTGAGAAGGAAAGAGCCTCAACCTCGACGGCATCATCGATGCAGTTTATCGAGCGTGGCACATAGCTCCAAGAAATTAGCTATGTGCATGTGTGGATCCTCCGATGGTAGTCCTCCGAATTGCACAGTGTGTTGTACCATGCTCAAAATTGCTGGTTTTATCTCGAAGTTGTTGGCTCCTATTGCAGGGAGCCTAATGCATGTCTGTGCTCCATTCACTCTTGGCGACATAATCTCCCAAACTTCTTCTGCTGGATTCTGACTCTATCCTCCACGTCTAGTGGCACTTGATGAGGATTTTCCGGGTTAGGGTGATTTTCACCTAACCCTTCTCTCATCTGTTATTGTTTAGATTCGTCCATCTCTATCAACGTTGCAACGTTGATTCTTTCTCATTTGCGGGTTTTCTCGATCTGGATTGAAGGGAACAAGTGTCCGCTCCTCTTCTCCTTCGTAAACGATTGCACGAAATAGATCAAAGCAGAAAACAACTCACGACTTTGATTTTTGAAAAATAGCGAAAAACGTAAAAATAAAAATAAAATTAAAGACCAAATTAGAAATTAAAAATAGATAATTTGATATTGAACTATTGCCTAATCCCCTGTGGCGCCAAAAACTTGATGCGTAATATGCACACACTTTTAAACGCAAGTGCACGTTATCGTATCAAGTAGTATAGTCTTAGATAAGACCGAATATCGTCCTCAGGATTAGGGTTCAAGTACAGCTTATCTATTTTCTAGTATCTATTTGGCGAATTAATATTTGATTGGTTGTTTATAACTAAGAATTATTAAAGATAAGTAAATATAAAGAATTACTTGGATGTGATGAGAATAGGGCTTCATGTATCCTCACTATCCGCATGCTACTCATTAATGCATTACCTATGGTATTCTTCTTTGGAGAAAGCAGTTTTCTGAAATCGTTTTATACTCCCGCTAGGGTTATATAAACACTCAACCCAAAGATTGTTCCTTACCTAACTTTGATAAGGGTAACTCCATAGGAGGATTAAGAACAAAAATCTAGTTGACCGTCACGCACCATGCGCAAAATTAGGGTTGTTAAGCCTCTCATCAACGCTTACAAATCTAATTGAGGTATTTTCATCCCCGATTCAAGATCGTCTACCCAACTTACAAAGATATTCACAATCCCCTTTTAGAATCGATTAGAAATCATATAGTGATAACTAGTTGTCAATTAGCTACCAAGAATTCAACTCGATTATTGGATAGATCTCTCAATAAGAACAATGACCATAAGCGTGCATTAATTTAAAACATAAGGTTCAAGCAATTCAACATAGAAAGCCTATAAGAGAATTAGTTCCTAGCCATGAATATGACAAGAACTAATTCAAAGTTCATCATGCAAAACTGAATTAAAGAAAAGAAAAAGGAAAGAAATTACTAATGTTTAGGTCTCCATCTCCTGTGCAAGAAAACCTTGTGTTCAAGAAAGAGAACCTCAAACCGCCTAGGGTTCTCCTTTTATAGGTTTAAACGCCCCTTCTTTTCCCTGCAGGCCTGGCCCAAAAATCCGTCAAAAGCCCTAATTGTTACGCGTCGGCGCCGCAGTGCACGTAGCCGCGCAAGTTCCGCGATCCGTCAGTGTTTTGGCGCGCGGCCGATATCTTCAGTAGTCGCGCTATATCTTCTGATGCTTAGCGCCGCGCCCGCATTCGCTGCTCGAGTAGCCATGCTACCGAGTCTTCGCCTGACATCGGCGCCGCCCCGCTGTCGGCAGTGAGGCCGCGCAGCAGTCCGGATTTTAGCCTTGTTCGCCACTTTCTGTTTTCGCTCTGGCATCTCTCTTTGCCCTCTTTGCTCCTTTTCCGCCATTTGGCCATTTCAACCACTTTGACTCAATAGAAAGAAAAACTATCCTAATACGACACTTATATGTGCAAAATGGGACAAAAGACTAACTAAAACAGACTCAAAAGGTGTATATAAAATACACCGATCACACACCTAAACTTGGGTGTGTAAAATTCTGCCCCATAAGTTATAACAATTAATCTTAACAAGTTTAAGGTAATTTTTAGGCTACAACATGCTCACATAACCTCTTTAGCCAAATCCTTCATACCCAAACCACATTTCTTACATGCAATGACTCTAAGCGCATTATTTACTACCACAAGTTTTTTCTTCTTAACATGCAACACTAAAAACTAATTATAAAGGAAGAATCATTACCTTAGAGCTTTAGCCAAATTTTTCCAACAACTTGCTAGCTTCTTTTCCAAGAATCACCACCACAACAACCTTCACAAGCTAGCCACAAGCTTCCTTCTTGCCTTTACTTTTCAGATTTTTCCTAAGGCTAGAATATCTCTTGGAATTTTAGAGAGAAGGAGGAGCTTGAAATTTTTAAGAGAGAAGGAAGAGCTTTTGTCTAAGAGATAGATGAAAGATGACCAAGTCTTCAAGACTTGGTCAATATAATGCATGCAAAATCAGATAGGGGACAACATGCCTCATGGCCTTTTAAAAGAAAAGATCGATTTTCCTAAGTTTTCCGATTTCCGATTTCGCCGGCCTGCAGCGGCGCCATGGCGCTGCAATCTGGACTCGAAACTTCCGCCACGACTGATTCTGGCCGCCCCGATTCCCGGCCAGCGTGCCATACTGTCCGGCCACACACTGAGGCCCTCGACCGAAATTTTCGATTTGAGTCCTAACTCTTCAGACGCCTCTACACGCGCGGCACGAACCAGGGTATAACATTCTCCCCCTCTTAGAAACATTCGTCCCGAATGTTCCTTCTAGGCTTACTCAAATCACAATATAGACATAGACTCAAATAAGACGCTCCACACGGCCACAACAAAACTCAAGAATAATTACTAAATTTAAAGACAAACAATTTGTGAACGGGTTACCCGGAGGTATAGGGAATAAGTGAGGATATTTCTTCATCATGTCATCCTCTGCTTCCCGTCATCTCCTCTGCTCTCGTTCCGCCATAAGACCTTGGAAGCCACATCCTTTGTCGTGTCGCCTAACTCCGACGATCGAGTATCGTATGGAACTCTCCTTATACGATAACTCCTACATTACGAACCTCATGAATCGGATGTACTCTAGATGGGTCTCCAATACATTTCGCAACATAGACACATGAAATCTGGATGTCGCCTCTAGATCGGACGACAGATTCAACTCATAGCAACCTTGCCTACCCTCGGACAATCTGGTAAGGCCCGATGTACTGGGCTAAGTTTTCCTTCTTCCCAAATCTCATCACGCCTTCATGGGTGACACTTCAGAAAACCCAATCATGTACCTCAAACTCAAGTGTCGGCGCTTGATCTGATATCGACACGGGCTACGGCTGCCAATAACCGCCTCTGGATAAGCTTCACCTTATCCATCGTGAACCAAATGCGCCCGACTAACTGAACTTCCCCCACCTCGAACCAGCCTATCGGTGACCTGCACTTCCTTCCGTATAAAGCCTCGTAAGGCGCCATCTGAATACTAGAATGGTAGTTGTTGTTATAAGCAAACTCCACAAGAGGTAAATGATCCTCCCAGCTACCCTTGAAATCAATAATACAAGCCTGATATATCCTCAAGTATGCGGATAGTGCGCCCCGTCCTGTCCCGAGGTGAAATGCGATCTTGAGACTCACTGTGTCCCTAATCCCTACGAAAGACATCGAGTTAGCCGAGAACTGGGCCTCTATCGATATAATCGACATCGGGACTCGTGATCTCACAAACTCTCTAATATATAATCGGCATAGTCCTCACCGAGAACGTCGTTCGGCCGGAAGAAAATGGTGATTTCACGACTGTCGACAATCACCCAAATGGAATCATGCTTCCTACGAGTGGTAGGTAGCCCGTAATAAAATCCATATTTATCACCTCCCACTTCCAAGTCGGAATATCAATAGCTGCTGATAGCCCGGGCTTTTGGTGCTCAACCTTGACTCGACAATTAGGACATCAGGCAACAAAACACGCCACGTCCTCTTCGTGCCATCCCACCAATACACACTGAGGTCATGGTACATCTTAGTCGACCGTGAATAGAATAACGAGCCGTGTGCCTCCCAAAATCTCTTGTGAAGTCTGTCACATCGGAACACACAATCGGCCCTCAAACCTTAGCACCCCATCAGGCGCTACCTCAAATAGACTCTTCTCTCTATGAAGAGAGGCATCTCGATACCGCACCATAATCAGATCCTCATACTGTCGCCTCTTCACCTCCTCGACGATGGAAGACTCGGCAACCTCTCGAACCCGAACTCCATCACTATCAGAATCAAACAAACGAACCCCAAGGCTCGCTACGGCGAATCTCTCGGACCATATCTTTTTCCCGGTACATCGGATAGACTACCCATCGATCGCGACTAGGCATCTGCGACTACATTGGCCTTCCCGGGTGGTATAGAATATCAACATCATAATCCTAAGCGACCCAACCACCGCCTCGAAGTTAGCTCCCTGTGAAGATATCTGGAGGCTCTTGTGGTCGTGTATATCCACATGAACCCGTACAAATAGTGTCTCGGCATCTTGAGGCATGAATCATCTTTGTCAACTCTAAGTCATGCGTCCAATCATGGCCAACGCTGCATTATTGCGCGGCGCATAACCGCCCAAACTCTCGGAAGAAGAGTAAGAAGGCGATCGTCACAATTTCTCCTTCAGACTGAAACCTCCTCACAAGCATCCGCCTCGGAATATAGTCCTTCCGAGTCACCTAGTCAAAGCCCGATATGGAAGCAAACTTCTCCACAAACTCCGGCGATAATAACCGCAAGGGCCCAAAAGCCGCATTGGCTAGAACTTGGCATACACCGTCGGTCTAGGAGGACTCCTCAATACCATCCTAAAATGATCCGCATTGTTATACCCGTAGTTCGACCCATTATGCATGATAGCGTCTAAAGCATGTAAGACTTAAAATTTTCAAAGGATAGGTTGACGGATTATTCCGGACGGGTTTTAGTCAACTTTAAGGCGGGTTATGACCCGGTACATTGAGAGTTCCTAAGTGTTTCAAAGGCCTATGGCGTAGTTCGTCGAGTCTAGATTCCAACGCAACCAACCGCTCGTCGAAAGGACGTCTGAGTAGAAAGTTATGAGAATTACAAGTTCAATGGACAGAAATGTGTTTCGACAAAGCGACAGGCGCTCGGATGCAGGGCGCGGCCGAAAATCGAGGGCGCTGAAGTTGCAGCGCAGTGAGGAAGCAGGCGGCGCGGAAGTTCAGAAGATGCGGAGTTCAGTGCGCCGGAAGTGGCCAGAGGCGGAATTTGGGCGGAAAATTAGGAAAAGTCAGATTTTCTTTTAAAAGACCTTGGGAGGGTGACAAGTGTCCCCCCCCCCCATCTGATTTCTTGCATGCAATATATTGACCAAGTCATCTTCCAATTTCTCTCTCTCTCTAAAGCTTAAGCTCCCACTTCTCTCTAAAATTCCAAGAGATATTTTAGCCTTAGGAGAAATCTGAAAAAGTAAAAGAAAGAGGGAAGCTTGTGGCTAACTTGTGAAGGTTGTTGTGGTGGTGTTCTTGATAAGGAAGCTAGCAAGTGGTTGGAAAATTTTGGCTAAAGCTTTAAGGTAACATTTCTTCCTTTAGAATTAGCTTCTAGTGTTGCATGTTAAGAAGGAAGAACTTGTGGTAGTAAATAATGCTCTTAGACTCATTGCATGTAAGAACTATGGTTTGAATGTGAAGGAATTGGTTAAGAAGATATTATGAGCATGTTGTAGCCTAAAACTACCTTAGAATTGTTAAGTGAATTGTACCTATTGGTGAATTTTACACACCCAAGTTTAGGTGTGTAATCCCCTTTGAAGTGTTGGATTGTTGAGCCTTAAATGTGGCGTTTGGATGATATATTCGGCCTTGTGAAAGGTGGCAAAGTATGTAGAAACAAAGGAAATGCTGCCCAATTTTCCATAGAATTTAGTGGCTTTGAGTTTAGATTATTCTACATTGAAATTAGAGGTTGATAAACGTATCACGGTTATTTTAGGTTGACATATTACTCATGTAGTTTGACTTAGCAAGTGGATTGATCAAAAGGTATGTGAAGCTTTCCTATCTCTCGAGCATGAATAGATGAAACTATGTAGTACGGTAGACGTCAAGATTTGGTATTCTTACTTGTCTTAAGTATATAATGACTTGTTTCGCTTTAAGAATGTATAAGTCCTCGTTAGGGAAAAGTATGATTTTACTAAAGTATAGAGTTAATATAACAACTTTATGGGAAGTTGGTTTATTAGCTTCATAAAAGGTTAATGAAGAGATTTACTCTAAAGTAAGATAAGTATATGAAGAGGCAAATTGGTTTTAAGGCATCAATTGCCCAAGGGTTTTTATGTATAAAGAAGAGTCATTTTTAAAAGAGTTGAAGTATGTAGTACTTGGGTTAAATTCCCGATTTTCTTTTATTAAAGATATGATTAAGTGTCTTAAGTAAACTAAAATGAGAGGTATATGAACAAGACTAATAAGAAGTTATAAGTTTTCTTAACTTATTTATGATTATGATATGATGAGTTTGAGCTAGGGTAAGAGTATATCCGGCAAGCCCCAAGATTTTTATACCACCTTCTCGGGGTAAGAGTATGTCCGGAGGGCAAGCCCCAAGATCGTCATACCACCTTCTTCAGTGTAAGAGTATATCTGAGGGGCAAGCCCCAAGATCGTTATACCAGCTGCTTCAGTGTAAGAGTATATTTGAGGGGAAAGTCCCCAAGATCGTTATACCATCCGCCGGGTAAGATTATATCCGGAGGTAAGTCCTCAAGATCGTTATACCACCTTAGCGGATTTGCTACCCATGACGCGAAGAATACCTCACGCGAGTCCTTATGGGCTTACGCGGGTGAAATAGTCCCACGCGGCAGTGACTATGCGAGGAATACTCATGCGGTCCACAGACCCATGCGGTGAAATAGTCCCGGAGTAGGGTGCTTATTGATACTACGAGGTACCTGCTTTTGATCCTAAGGCCCCTATTTTATGCAGATTATATATACTTGTCACTCTCATTGTTAGTAAGGCACTGAAAAGGTATTTTGATTTTCTTACATGACCCACTTACTTTTATACTTATGATATCATTATTACGATTTTCCAGCTTACATACTTGGTACATATCGTAATCGACTTTCTTCGGGCTGCGCTCATGCCGCAGGTGGTAAGGCGATTGTGGATCCTCGTTCTTAGGATCACTATTGCGTGTCGAAGCTCCATTCCTCGGAAGTTTGTTTATCGGTACGACATTCCCGATGCTATAGGTATTTTGTACATTCAGGGTATGGCGGGGCCCCGGCCCGCCACGATTGTTATCTTTAGAGTGCGTGGTCACATATATGTTTGGGCTATAAGAACCCGGTTGTACTACTATACTTTGTTTAAGTATGTTTATGGAAGGCAACCTTATCGGCTGACCAGTGATGTTTACCCTTTTTATAAGTTATGTGTTATGTATGTTCATTGCTATTCTACGACATATACCGAAGGTACCCGATAGGGTACGCCGCGCCCGGTTGGGTCGTGACAAAGTGGTATCGAGCGCTTAGTCCTCGGAAAGTGTCTGGCATCGTGTCTAGTAGTCTTGATTATCGGTGTGCGCACCACATCTATAATCGGAGGCCGCAGGACATTTAGGATTGGTTTCATTCTTTCACTCTAAGATCGCAATAGCCGAGTTATAGGTTGAACCTCCTGCGATGTTTTCCTTTATGTATCGCTTATGCCTCCACGCAAGGCAACCGCGCCGGCGGCAAGAGCAAAGCGGCGGTGTCGCTAGTGGGATGCGGAGAGTCACGAGGGCACAAGCCCAGTCCTTAACAGAGATGATGTTTAGGGCGACGAGTTCCACGTCGCCGCCAAAGAGATTTGAGGCGTGAGCGCCATCGAGACCGCGGTACGAGCCTCCGTCCCGGTCGTGGTCCGAGCACGAGATTACGGGAACGATTCGTATCGGCCAAGATGGCGGTGGCAAGACAGAGCGGCGCCAACCCTAGAGCCGATAGCTTCTGATTCGGATTTCTGGTTGTCACCCACCCGAAGTTCTATTGTTCGAGATTTGGCGAGGATCCGCAGGAGTTTGTCCATAGCGATTCTGACCATGCAAGTGCTTAGGGCATCGGAGATCGAGTCTGTTACTAGCTTACCTTACGCTGATATTGCGTTGAACCGGTTCGAGTCATGGGTGTTGTCGAGAGGTGATGCTCTTCCGGCTGTTCGGGAGGAGTTCACAGGCGTTCTGGACCACTTCTGCCTCCCGAGGTGAGGAGAGCCCGCGTAGATAGGTTCTTGACCTCGAGACAGGCGGGAGGACTATCGGGAGTACAATGAGTTCGACTCGCCGGCGGATGCGCGACACCATAGTAGGCATACGCATGTGGTTCATCGTGATGTGATGGGTTAGACCGTCATATGACATCAGATGGGGTGGCTCTTCACCACGGATATTGCGAGATGCAGCGTGCGCATTGTGGGATTGAGGACAGAGAGGCGGATCGCCTAGATTTGGGCTGCCAAGAGGCCAGACAATAGGTTCTCAGGCGCTGAGGCGGCCTCGCAGCAGACTAGGTCCACATTCCGGCAAAGCCAGCAGTGCTCCTTCTCGATTTCGGCGAGGTCCGATCGAGGTTATTCGAGCAGGTCGTGGCTCAGGACTTCGTGTTTTCGAGGCGAGACCAAGACCAATCGAGACCACCTACCTCTGCGCTCGATGTGGTAGGTCTCATTCGGCGAGTCTTTGTATGGGTTCGAGGCGTGCTACTCTTGTACGGCCATCCAAGAAGGATTGTCCGTCCCAGCGGCGGAGCATTACGGTTCACCGACGGCATTCTTTGGATCTTCATCTTCGATGGTTAGGCGCCGGAGGGTGGTACTTATGGCCAGCAGCCGCGCGCAGGTCGTGGTAGGGGTTCGAGCCTAGCGTCCTCGAAGCGCATATATGCTATGTCCAATGACAGACGGAGAGGCGTCACCGATGTCGCCACGTACATTATTGGTTTCTTCGTGATGTATATGCTTTGATAGATCCAGTTCTACCTTGTCCTACATATCTCCTCATATTTCCGATAGAATAGGATAGAGCCCGAGTCCATAAGACCTTTTGAGTGGCTACGCGATGAGTGATTCGATGGTAGCCGGCGGTGTATAAGGCTTGCCTGTGACTATAGATACCGGACTCTGGCCGACTTGATAGAGTTGGATATGACAGACTTTGATGTGATTATGGGTATGGATTGGCTAGCATCTTGCTATGCCAACGTGGACTGTAGAGAGAGATTAGTTCGGTTCCAGTTTCCCGGCGAGCCGATTATCGAGTGGAAGGGGAATACTGCATCACCGAGGGGTAGGTTTATTTCTTACCTCAAGGCTAGGAAGATGGTACGGAAGGGGTATATTTACCATTTAGTTCGGGTATTCGACATCGAGGTGAGATACCGACCTTCCGGGCCCGTTGTTAGAGAGTTTCGGACGTATTCGACGAAGCTCGCATCCTCACGAGGGAGATTGAGTTTTGCATCGATTTGACGCCAAACACTCGACCGATATCTATTCCGCCATACAGGATGACACCTGCCGAGTTGAAGGAATTGAAGGACCAGCTGAAAGATTTGCTGGAGAAAGGCTTTATTAGGCCAAGTGTTTCTCCTCGGGCGCCATGTTATTTGTAAAGAAGAAGGATGGGACGCTGCGTATGTGTATTGATTACGTGCAAACAAGGTAATTATCAAGAACAGTATCCTCCCGTGATAGACGATTTGTTTGACGATTCTGGTGCAAAGTGTTTTTCCAAGATAGAACTGCGGTCTGGTTATCATCAGGTACGAGTTAGAGAGTTAGATAACCCAACATCGCATTCGGACCCATTATGGGCACTATGAGTTCAGTGGTAATGTCTTTCGGTTGACCAACGCCCGTGATTCATGGATTTGATGAATAGGTGTTCGTGCCATTCTTTGATATGTTCGTTATAGTGTTTATTGATGATATCTTTGTGTATTCGCGCACAGAGCAGGAGCATACAGATCATTTGAGGACGGTTTTGAGAGTCCTCCGAGACCGGCAATTGTATGCCAAGTTCTTGAAATGCGAGTTTTGGCTGGCTTCAGTGGCTTTCTTAGGACATGTTATCGGGGCCGATGGTATTCGTGTTGATACAGCTAAGATTGAGGCAGTCAAGACTTGCGCACTCCACTACACCGACGGAGGCGCGCACTTTTGGGCCTCAGAGTTATTATCTGAGGTTTGTAGAAGTTTGCTTCTATTTCAAAGATTTTGACTAAGGCGACTCGGAGCACTATGTTCCGTGGACGGATATTTGTGAGGAAAGTTTCAGGTTGCTAAAGGAGAAGTTGGCGGCCGCCTCATTCTTACTCTTCCAGAGGCTTAGATGGATATGTGGTTTATTGTACGCGTCAGTGTCGGGCTTGGAGTGCGTCTTGACGCAAAGACGGCAAGGTTATAGCTTACGATCTCGGCAATTAGGAAGCATGAGAAGAACTATCCCACACATGACTTGGAGTTGGCAAGGTGATTCGTGCCTCAAGATCATGAGACATTATTTATATGGAGTTCATGTGGACATTTACACAGATCACAAGAGTCTCCGACATCTTCACCGGAGGAGTGAACTTGCGCAGACGGTGGTTGGAGCTACTTAAGGATTACGATGTTGATATTCCGTACCACCCGGAAAGGCCAATGTAGTTGCATGCCCTTAGTCGCAGATCGATGGGTAGTCCGTCGATGTTCACCAGAGAAAAGGGATATGGTCCGAGAGTTACATCAACAAGCGAGCCTTGGGGTTCGGTTGGTTGATTCATTAGTGCGAATTCGGGTTCGAGAGGTTGTGAGTCTTCCATCGTCGGCGAGGTGAAGAGGCGACAAGTATGAGGATCCGATTTTGATGCATCGAGACGCAGCTCCGGAAGGAGAAGAGTCTATTTGAGGTAGCGCTGATGGGTGCTAAGATTCGAGGTCGGCCAGGTTCCCGTGTGCGAGACTTGGTCGCAGATTTTGGGAGAGGTACACAGCTCGTTATTCTATTCACCCGGGTCAACTAAGATGTACCATGACCTCGGTGTATGTATTGGATGGCCCGAAGGACGCGTGGCGGTTTTGTTGCCTGATGTCCTAATTGTCGCGAGTTAAGGTTGAGCACCGGAAGGTTGGGGCTATTACAGGCTATTGATATTCCGATGTTGAAGTGGGAGGTGATCAACATGGACTTTATTACAGGGTTACCTACCACTCAGAGGACGCATGATTCCATTTGGGTCATTGTCGACATCTTGTAAATCGGCCCATTTTCTTCCGATCGGGACGACTTTTCACGAGGATTATGCCAGACTGTATATTAGGGAGATTGTGAGATTGCACGGAGTTCCTATATCGATTATTTCAGACAGAGGAGCCTAGTTCACGGCTAACTTCTGGAGGTCTTTCCATAAGGGATTAGGGACACAGGTGAGTCTCAGTACGTCGTTTCATCCTCAGACCGACGGACAAGCCGAGCGCACTATCCAGACACTTGAGGATATGCTGCGGGCTTGTGTTATTGATTTCAGGGGTAGCTGTGAGGATCATTTACCTCTGGTGTAGTTTGCTTATAACAACAGCTACCATTCTAGTATTCAGATGACACCTTATGAGGCCTTATATGGGAGAAAGTGCAGGTCACCGATAGGCTGGTTTGAAGTGGGAGAAGTTCAGTTAGTTGGGCCAGACTTGGTTCAGCAGACAGTGGATAAGGTGAAGCTTATCCAGGAGCGATTATTGTCAGTTCAAAGTCGACAGAAGTCGTATGCAGATCGTCGACGTCGACCCTTGGAGTTTGAGATAGATGATTGGGTCTTTCTGAAAGTGTCACCCATGAAGGGCGTGATGAGATTTGGAAAGAAGGGGAAACTTAGCCCAAGGTACATTGGGCCTTATCAGATTGTCCGTAGGTTAGGCAAGGTTGCCTATGAGTTGGATCTGTCGTCCGATCTGGAGGCAGTACATCCAGTTTTCCATGTGTCTATGTTGAGAAAATGTATTGGAGATCCATCTAGAGTGCACCCGATTCATGACGTCCAGGTGACAGAGGGGTTATCATATGAGGAGAGTCCCATAGCGATACTCGATCGTCAGGTTAGGCGACTTCGGACGAAGGACGTGGCTTCCGTCAAAGTCTTATGGAGGAACGAGAACAGGGAAGAAATGACGTGGGAAGCAGAGGATGACATGATAAAGAAGTATCCTCATTTATTTCCTATACCTCCAGGTAACCCACTTTCTTGCTTGTTAGTTTTAATTTGGCAATTTTGCTTGAGTATTGTTGTGGTTTGCGGAGCGTCTCTAATTGCAAAAAGAATAGTTAAGAGGGTCTATGTTGGGATTGTGGTTTGAGTAAGCCTAGAAGGAACATTCGGGACGAATGTTTCTAAGGGGGGAGAATGTTATACCCCGTAGTTCTGGCCATGCGTATGAGAGCGTACGAAAGTAGTAAGATTTAAAATTTTCGAAAGGTAAGTTGACGGATTGTTTCGGACGGGTTTTAGTCAATTTTGGGACGGGTTATGACCCGGTACATTGAGAGTTCCTAGGTGTTTCAAAGGCCTAGTGCGTAGTTCATTGAGTCTAGTTTCCAACGCACCCAACCGTTCGTCGATAGGACATCGGAGTAGGAAATTATCGGAGTTGCAAATTCGATGCGCAATGGACGAAATGTTTGAGCGAGCGCGAGCGCGGCGCCGGATATTGCATGGGAACGCTGAGATTGCAGCCGCGCCGGAAAAGCGCGCCGCGGAGTTCTGGAGGGTTTGCGGAGATTCTGGCCATGGCCGAGGCGGCGCCGAGGCGGGTTTTGCGAAGCTGAGTGGAAAATTCTGCACTGTTTTGTTTTAAAAGAGGCCATGGGTGGGTGACAAGTGTCCCCCCCCATCTGATTTTTTGCATGTCTTATATTGACCAAGTCTTGAAGAGTCTTGAAGACTTGGTCATCTTTCAAATCTTTCTCTCTCTCTAAACTAAAGCTCCCACTTCTCTCTAGAATTCCAAAAGGAATTCAAAGCTTAAGGAAAATCTGAAAAGTTAGGACAAGAAGGGAGCTTGTGGCTAGCTTGTAGGAGTTGTTGTGGTGGTGTTCTTAGAAAGGAGGCTAGCAAAATTATTGGAATAATTTTGGCTAAAGCTCTAAGGTAACAATTCTTCTCTTGTAGCTAGTTATTGATGTTGCATGTGAAGAAGAAGGAACTTGTAGTAGTAAATAATGCTCTTAGATTCATTGCATGTAAGAAATATGGTTTGGATATGAAAGGATTGGTTAAAAAGGTTATGTGAGCATGTTGTAGCCAAAAGAACTACCTTAAACTTGTTAAGTTAATTGTTGTACCTTATGGGGCAGAATTTTACACACCCAAGTTTGGTTGTGTAATCCCCTTTGAAATGTTTGGATTGTTGGGCCTTAAATGTGGCGTTTGGATGTTGAATTCGGCCTTGAAAAAGGTGGCAAAGTATGTAGAAACGAAGGAAATGCTGCCCAATTTTCCATAGGATTTAGTGACTTGAACTTGGATTATTCTACATTGAATTAGAGGTTAATAAACGTATTATGGTCATTATAGGTTGACATATTACGTGCGGTATTTTGGGCTTAGCAAGTGGATTGACCGAAGAGGTATGTGGAGCTTTCTTATCTCTTGAGCATGAGTAGTTGTACCTATGTAGTACGGTAGACGTACAAGACTTGACATTTTTCACTTGTTTTAAGTATATGATACTTGTTTCGTTTTAAGGTATAAGTCCCTTGGATATAGGGAGATATGTGTGACTAGTGTACAATGGTAATATAACAACTTTATGGGAAGTTGGTTGTATTGGCTTTATGAAAGGTTAATAAGGAAAGGTTTACTTCAAGTAAAATAAGTACGGATAAAGGATTTGGATTTGTGGAAGGCAAATTGTTTTTAAGGCATTAATTGCCTAAGGTTTTAAAAGAGATGAAGTCACTTGATTTTAGAAGCCTATTGTATTTTTAAAGGTAAACGTGACTTGTTTTGAAAAGTTGTCGTGACTTGATACTGCGGTTATTAGTATCTTGGGAGTTTTACATAAAAATGAGTCATTTTCTTAAAAGGTTTAAGGAACGTGGTACTTGAGTTAAATTCCCGAATTTTCTTTTAAAACGACATGTAGTGCCTTAAGTAACTAAAATGAGAGGATGTACTAGAAATGATATTAAGAAGTTAGGAGATATTCTTAACTTGCTTACGTTTACGTTATGATAAGCGTGTGTAACATGTTATGTATGATAGCGGTTGTCTTGATTTATGTATTATTATTATTATTATTACTATTTATGCCATGGATTTGCCCGTGACGCGAGTGCGCGCATGCGGTACCACGGGTCCATGCGGGTGAAATAGTCCATGCGGTGAAATAGTCTCATGCGAGCGGATGACCTCATCGCGGGTGAAATAGTCTCATGCGGGTGAAATAGTCTCATGCGAGGTGATGACCTTATGCGGTCCACGGGACCCGTGCGGGTGAAATAGTCCCGAGTAGGATTGCTTAATGATACTACGCGGATATCTGTTTGATCATGAGCCTCCTATTTTATGCAGTAAAGTTTATACTTGTTACTCTCATTGTTAGTAAGGCACAGTGTACGGTATTTTTGACTCTCTCCCATGACTCCAGTTTATTTTAAACTTATGATATTATTACAGTATTTTCCAGTTTTACATACTTGGTACATGTTATCGGCCCCCTTCCTGGCTGCGTTATCTGCCGCAGTAAGAAGCGGTGGTGGATCCTCATTCTTAGGATCTTTACTCTGGTGTCAGGAGCTCCATTTCTCCGGAGGCTCGACTTTTGGTACGGTTCTCCCCGGTGTTGTAGATATTTGTACATTCAGGGGCATGACGGGGCCCTGTCCCGTCATAGTGTTTACTCATTCTTAGAGGCTTGTAGTCCTGTTATAGCTTGGGTCGTTAAGGATGTAACTGTTCAGTTTTGTTGTATTAGAGGTAGCTATTTTGGGTTAGCCTGCTTATTTTATATATGGGTTCTTGTTGTGAGTTTATTTTCCGCTCGTTTTCTCTGATGTTGTATCACAAGGGTGCCCGGGGTAAGGCACCAGTCACGGGTCCGAGGTCGGGTCGTGACATACTGATTATCTAAGCTTTAGTTTCTATTTGGTGAACGTTAATTTGTTTGTATTTTTATCTAATAACTAAGACTAAGTAATTGCAGAAAATAAACTAATTATGATAATACTTTGGTTTAAATCAGTTACGAAGGAATTAGGGCTTCCAATATCCTCAACTATCCACTATTTTCAATCCTTAATGCAACTAGAATGACTTCTTCTTCTACGTTAAGATAGCGGTTAACTAGACTGTCTTATATTTCGGTTAGGATATATAATCGTTCAACCCCACTGCAGAAACCTTCTACATTTCTATGATAGGTTTTACCACATAAGAGGATTAAGAACAATAACTTATAATGCTACACAAGTATCGGGGTACTTTCGTCCGCGATTTTAACCTATGTCTATTCAATTACAACATATTCAAATCTCTCATCTCGGTTCTTGATTCGAAATCATATAGGTTATGATAATTAGTGATCAATTAACTATCAAATATTTATACCAATATTGAATAAATCTTAATCAAGTGAAGAAGAAATCAAACTAATGCATTAATTCATGAAAGAGAGTTTCAAGCGATTCAATAGGAAAACCCTAATAAAGCAATTAGCTCCTAGACATTGACATGCTAAGAACTAATACAAAATCCAACATAAACAAAAATAAAACAAAGGAAAGAAAAAGAACTTGAACCAAAGTTGTCTTCAATCTTGTGTTGTAGCCCCCTTTCTTCTCCCTGAAGTAGAATGTGGAATTATGTCCCAGATTCCCTGCTTTAGGTCAGGGTTTTACAGATTTATAGTCTTGAGAAAAATCACATTTTGGACCCTTTTGCCCTTCGAAAATCGACCGTAAAATCGAAATCAGCATCGGCACGCATGGTCCGCGAGAATGGCACCGTGGTGCCAAAAGTACTGCAGCCTCTCTGAATATTAGGCACCGCGGTTTTGCATTACGACACCGCGGTGCCGGTGGCTTCCCATTCTGGATTTTCTGATTTTCATTATTTTCTCGTCCGGACTTCATCTGATTTCTCTTATGCTTCCCGGGACTTCTTATGCTTCATTTCTTGGCCCTTTAAGTGTGCAATTCCATCTAAATCAAGCTCATTTCATCCTCTTTTTGTCATTTCTCCATTTAGGACTGTTGTGACTCAAAAGAAAGAAAAACAGACTTAATATTGTACTAAACACAAACGAAATGAGTAAACTACTAACTAAAAATAACTCAAAAAGTGTATATAAAATATGACTAACAAGCGGTGGTCGAGGCGGCAGAATTTCTGGTTGCTCGAGCACGATACTTCAACATCGATGAATCGTAGGTTCAAAAGTTCAAATGTTTACCTTCCTTTTTGCACCCATATTGCTAGTGGGGTCCTCCTCGTTACCGCTTCCATCATATGCAGATGTGACTTCATCATCTCTTTCTTTCAACTGGTCATTGCGATGTCCACCGCTACTTGGACGATCCAAACTAAGAATCTTTTTACGTAGTATTTGATTAGAAAAATATTCAGCACCTTGAGCATTCATAAATTCTGCATTCATTTTCAAATTCTCGATCTGTTGTCGCTCATACTCTGGAATCTGACTTTGCGGAGCAGAAAATTTGGACTTATTAGCTTTCATCTGTACATATCAACAAATATAAAAACAAGTACATAAGTCAAAATGTGATACAAAATTAACTAGAAAGTAAAAATAAGTTAAAACACGAGTAAATAATTAGATATTTTAATACCATCAGAAATTTCCCTATGAGAGATTTCAACAGCATACTGCCAACCCTTTTTGTTTAAATTTTTAACAAGAAACACTTGATGTGCCTGAGATGCCAAGATAAATGGTTCTTCTACATAAATTGTCTTATTCATTTTAACCATGATAAACTCATCATCATCTTTTTCCGAGTGAAACCACAAACATTTGAACAAGACAATACTAAAATGCCCATGATAAGATAGCTCAATGATGTCTTGTATTGAATCATAATAATTGACATCTCCCAGTATAAGATTTTGATCGTTGGAACTCGCAAAGTTATGTGTTACGGCTGTTAGAGTGACTCCATTATTTTGAGTTACGCACTTCGCATCACGCTTCATGGTATGAAACTTATATCCGTTAGCAGAGTACCCTGTGTACTTTTTAACAACATAAGAAGGTATTTTCGATAACCATAAGATATGATTCGGAATAATGTCTTGACCTTCTTGAAGTTTCACTTCAATTTTCTCCCTAAACCAATCAATGAAATCATTATTGTGATCTTGTGCACTATCATTTTTTTCCGTCTGGTGCTTACACACGTTTTGTGTTCACTGTGATAAAAATATAAAAACAAATATCGTAATAATACAATACAATTGAATAATACATATAAAAAATAAGGTAAAAAATTATCTGTTACACCCCGTAGTTCAGGTCCTGCTTATGGGGACGTACGAAAGGAGTTAAGACTTAAATTTTGACGGAATGTTTCGGATGGGTTTTTAGTCAACTTTGAGGCGGTGTATGTCCAGTCACATTGAGAGTTCCTAGGTGTTTCAAAGGCCTAGTACGTAGTTCGTTGAGTCTAGTTTCCAACGCAACCAACCGTTCGTCGATAGGACATCGGAGTAGAAAGTTATGGAAGTTGCAAGTTCAGTGCGCAGTCGGACAGAAAAATATTTCGGTCAGGGGCCACAGGGCCGCGGCGCCGGATGCAGGGTCGCGGCGCCAACTATGTTGAATGTTCGCTGAAGTTGCAGCGCCGCGGCGCCGGAAAGCAGGGCCGCGGCGCCGTAAGTTCTGAGAGTCGGCAGAGGTTTCAGCGCCGCGGCGCCGAGGCCGGTTCTGCGAGGCTGAGTGGAAAAATCTGAACTGTTTTGTTTTAAAAAAAGGCCATGGGAGGGTGACAAGTGTCCCCCCTCCCCCCCCCCCCCCCATCTGATTTTGCATGTATTATTTATTGACCAAGTCTTGAAGACTTGGTCATTCTTCAAGCTCTTCTCTCTCTCTAAACTAAAAGCTCTCCCTTCTCTCTAGAAAATCAAGAGGAAATCAAGGCTTGAGGAAAATCTGAAAAGTGTGGCAAGAAGGAAACTTGTTTGCAAGCTTGTAGGAGTTATTGTGGTGGTGTTTGTGGAAAGGAGGCTAGCAAATTTGTTGGATTAATTTGGAAAAAGCTCTAAGGTAACAATTCTTTCTCTTGTTGCTAGTTTTTGGTGTTGCATGTGAAGAAGAAAGAACTTGTAGTTGAACATATTGCTCTTAGATAAATTGCATGTAAGAAATATGGTTTGGATATGAAAGAATTGGATAAGAAGGTTATGTAAGCATGTTGTAGCCAAAATACTACCTTAAACTTGTTAAGTTAGTTGTTATGTATTGTGGGGCATAATTTTACACACCCAAGATTAGTTGTGTAATCCCCTTATTTTGATTGAATTGTTGGGCCTTAAAAGTGGCATTTGGATGTTGAATTTCGGCCTTAAAAAAGGTGGCAAAGTATGTAGAAACAAAGGAAATGCTGCCCGATTTTCCATAGAATTTAGTGACTTTGCACTTGGAATATTCTACGTTGAAACTAGAGGTTAATAAACGTATTATGTTCACTATAGATTGACGTATTACGTGCAGTGTTTTGGACTTAGCAAGTGGATCGACCCGAAGAGGTATGTGGAACTTTCCTACCTCTTGAGCATGAATAGTTTCACCTATGTAGTACGGTAGACGTACAAGGCTGCGATATTTCTTACTTGTTTTAATGATGTCTTAAGTTTCAAAGTTAAGGGACTTGAAGGGTTTTAAGTATATGATACTTGTTTCGTTTTAAAAGTATATGATACTTGTTTCGTTTTAAAAGTATAAGTCCCTTGGACATAAGGGAAATGTGTTTGAATAACGTATAAAGTTAATATAACGACTTTATGGAAAGTTGGTTATATTAGCTTTATGGAAGGTGAATAAAGAAAGATTTACTCTAAGTAAAATAAGTACGGACGAATGATTTGAATTTGTGAAAGGCAAATTGTTTTTAAGGCATTAATTGCCTAAGGTTTTAAAAGAAGTAAAGTCACTTGATTTAGAAGCCTATTATATTTCTTAAAGAAATGTGACTTGTCTTGAAAAGTAGTCGTGACTTGATACTACGGTTATTAGTATCTTAGGAGTTTTATAATAAAAGGAGTCATTACTTAAAAGGTTAGGGGTACGTGGTACTTGGGTTGAACTCTCGTATTTTCTCTTAAATGACATGTTAGTGCCTTAAGTAAACTAAAATGAGAGGGTACATTAATAATATTAATAAGAAGTTAGGGGATATTCTTAACTTGCTTACGTTATGATAAGCCGTGCGCTTTATGTTATGTATGATAGCGGTTGTCTTTGGGTTATGTTTTATTATTATTATTACTACTTATTCCATGGATTTGCTACCCATGACGCGTCTGGCGCTTGTACTCATGCGGGCCACCGGTCCACGCGGTGAAATAGTCCCGCGGGTGAAATAGTCCCGCGAGGCGGATGACCTCGTGCGGGTGAAATAGTCTCACGGGTGAAATAGTCCCATGCGGCGGATGACCTCATGCGGTCCACGGGACCTATGCGTGAAATAGTCCCGAGTAGATCGCTTAATGATACTACAGGCGAGGACCGCTTTTGATCATGAGCCTCCTATTTTTATACAGTAAAGTTTATACTTGATACTCTCATTGTTAGTAAGGCACAATGTACTGTATTTTGGTTTTCTTCCATGACTCCAACTTATTTTAGACTTGTGATATTATTACAGTATTTTCCAGTTTTACATACTTGGTACATATGTGTCTTGACCCTTTCTCGGGGCTGCGTCATGCCGCGGTAGGTAAGCGTGGTGGATCCTCATTCTTAGGATCTTTGCTCAGGTGTCAGAAGCTCCATTTCTCCGGAGGCTTGACTTTTGGTACGACTCTCCCTGATGTTGTAGATATTATGTACATTCAGGGGTATGACTGGGCCCTGTCCCGTCATAGTGGTTACACAATCTTAGAGACCTGTAGTCCTGTTATAAATTGGGTTGATACGGATGTAACTATTCAGTTTTTGTTATATTTAAAGGTAACCATTTTGGGTTAGCCTGCTTTATATTTTGTATGGTTTCTTGTTGTGAGTTATTTCCGCTGGTTTTCTCTGATGTTGTATCATAAGGGTGCCCGGGGTAAGGCACCAGTCACGGGTCCGAGGTCGGGTCGTGACATTATCATCATGGTTTGTCATCTTACTTTATGTATCTCTCAACTTCCTCACAATTTCAATTGAATAAGACATAGCGATGTGCTTGTGTCCATGTAGTTTGATCAATCATGTGTCCACGATGCTTTTTCTTTGAGGTCCTTCCCTTTCCATTGATAGGACGCCCAATCTTAGATAAAAATGATTTTGGGTCACTATCCTTATTAACATTAGTTGTGGACGAGTTTGATCGTTTCAGATGTCTAGCAATGAAGGTAATACATTATTTATCTTGGTATCCTTCTTCCATTGAGCCTTCTAGATGGCTCTTGTTTCGAACATCCAACTTTAAATCTCAAAGATACCTCTCAATCTCATACATACATCTTGAACTAACTAGTCCACCCAACTTAATTTGGTCCACTAGATGTACAGATAAATGCACCATTACGTCGAAAAATGCGGGTGGAAAAATCTGTTCAAACAGGTAAAGTGATTCAACTATCTCTGACTTGGGTTTGTCAAGATGTCGAGGATCAATAGTTTTATTCCATATGCCTCTGAAAAAAGCACAAAGTATTATCAATAGAGAGCAAGTAATTCATCATAAAATGAGCATCATGACTTTTGTAGCCTATGATTTTCCTTTCTTCAACATGCACACATCGAGCAATATTAGAAGCATAACCTTGTGGTAACTTAACATTTTTTATGACTTGGCAGAACTTGCGTTTTTCTTCAAGTGACATCCAGAAGCGAGAGCATGGAATTTCTTCGCTACCATCTTCTAATTCTATTAGTTGAAGCTCTTGCATAATTTTAAGTTCTATCAAATCTCGACGAGCACTTACATGATCTCTAGTATTCCCCGGTATGTCTAACAATGTTCCAATGACATTATCAAATACATTTTTCTCGATATGCATTGGATCGAGATTATGGCGATTAGAACAATGCTTTCAGTATGGTAACTGAAAAAGTATGGATATCTTTCTCCATGGATTTGGATCATCATTATCATTACTCATCTTTTTCTTTTGCTTCTTTCCAAATTCATTTGGAAAATCACGCAACATATTCTCAATATCAATTCTTTTCAAAGGAATAGGTTCACTTATTTTCTTAGTTTTTCCATCGAAATTCCTCTTATTTTGACGCCAAGGGTGAGTTGGATCAAGAAATATACGAGTGACCCTGTAGCAATTCTTATTACTATAAGGTAACCTCTCAGAATCTGTTTCATAATGACATGAAGGACATGTCAAATATCCTTTTGTGCTCCACCCGGACAACATTGCATAAGCTGAAAAATCACTAACAGTGGTCATCAAAGCTACACGCATGTCAAACCTTTGATTACTTGAAAAATCGTAAGTTTCCAACCCAGACACTCACAAATCCTTGATTAGTGGCTGCAAATATATGTCAATATCATTATCCGGGGAAAAGAAGGACCAGAGATAAGTAAAGTCAATATTAAAAACGCTGGTTTCATAATCATCCATGGAGGCAGGTTATAATTGATCAATATAACAGGCCATGTACTATGAACAATGCTCATCGAGTTGAATGGGCTAAATCCATCTGTGGCTAACCCCAACCTCACATTGCGCGGATCTTCTACAAACTTTAAGTATACAGAATCAAACTCTTTCCAAGCTTGGCCATCCACTGGATATTGTAAAATCCGATCTTTTTCACGCCCATCAGCATGCCATGTCATGTACTTCGCCGTCTCTTCGCACATAAATAACCTTTGCAATCTTTTCTTTATCAAAAAGTACCTAAGGATCTTATTAGGAATCCTATGGATCTTTCCATTTTCATATTGTGTGTCATTCTCTTTATCATTCGACTTCCATCTTGGCGTCTCACAAATATGACAACTTGTAGCATTTGCATGTTCTTCCCAATACAACATGCAATCATTGGGGCATGCATATATCCTAGTGTAATCTAACCCTAATACTTTTAAAACACTCTTCGCTTCATTAAAAGACTTAGACAATTTTGCATCGGGTAACACCTCTCTTACAAGCTCTAATATATCAGCAAATGCAACATTGGTAAGCCTGCGATCACACTTCAAAATAAATAATCGAATCATAAAGGAAAGCTTTGAATGTTTCTTGCATCCGGGATATAGTTTCTCCTGACCTTCTTCAATTAACTTGAAATTTTTCTTGCCTCGTCATTCGGCCCCTCTGTAAAAACATCACGAGCATCATTCAACAACCCTGTTATGTCATCACTGCAATCATCCATATTTGATTGTTCATCATGATCCAGATTAGTTCTTTCTCTTTCAATTTCGATCCCTAATTCAAATAACTTATTTGTTCTTGACACAAATCAATTACATATTACGTGATCTCTCACAATATTCTCATGCTTCTAATAACGATAGTGACAACTATCACATGGACAACAAATTTAGTTTCCTTGAGACTTTGTAGCAAAAGCCTTTTTAATATATTTGTCTACTCCTCGTTCATATTCATCACTCCATTTGACATACATCCACCACTTCTTAGTTCCACAATCCATTTTCTCAATGTAATATTTAGGAGACTAATAAATAAAATCTGGGAAAACATACAGTAAACAAAATGTAAAATGACGACGCAACGACGGTAAATTACGTACAAACATTCTCTGTAATTTAATTTGGAAATATAATTTATAAATAAACAAAATGTTGGAAGAACAATGAATAAAATCTGAGAAATTCGATTAGACGATTCGACGCAATTGTAAAATCGAGAAAATCTATAAACATACATAAATCTAACCTTTAATTAATAATGGTAACACATGAAAGGGAAGGTAAAGCAGCCTAAAACATAATCTAACCTTGGAGAAGAGGAAGAAGCGATTCGATGGTGGAGTAGGCTAACGCGACGGCGACGGCGATGGTAAGGCAGCGGCAGCGGCTGCGAGGTAGGGTAATGTGACGACGAGCTGAGGGAAGGGGATGCGACGACTAGGGATTAGGAATTGAAGAGAAGGGCTGAAATGCGCGGGTAATGAAATGTCCGTCGTGTAATTTGGGGATATTAAAACAAATGGGCCTTCGCATTAGCCTTCGAGAGCGTTGCATTAGATAGGCTAATGCGACGACCATGTTGGGACGTTGCATTAGCCCATATGAGCCATTGCATTAGCCTATCTAATGCAATGGCCAATAATTATAACGTGTACCCATCGCATTAGCCATATCTAATGCGACGACACTACAATGCCCGTCGCATTAGACCTACTTGGGGCGTCGCATTAGGTCAGAAATTTAGTAGTGGTTCAATGTCCTAGTGAACATTTTGGCCCATGACACTTGCAGTAGTTGATCCCTTCAGTCTTAGTATGCGTGAAATACGCCAATGGTTTGGATGTTAGATAGGGGAATTGGTGTAACTCGTTAGGCTCATGACATGAAGATTATAGGTCCGAATCTTATTTTCACTTAATCAATGGAACATTGATCACCGCAATAGAAGGCTTGTTCAAATCCATCTATAAAATGGGCTAGTGTTTAGTTGGTTTACTATTACTCATTTCAGCCTCGACATCCGTGATTTATATTCGAAGTTAGATGTGTTTAATCAAGCAAAAAGGTTCGAAATTGACGAAAACATATTTTCATCTGCTACCTATAGGTAAAGCATTGGTATGAGCTTCTAAGTTGAAGCAAATGTTGTGCCTCCATCCACGATAAATGGTTCTAAAATATGTATTAGTTGTCATCACAAATTTGCTTGCCATCGCCAAACATTTATTTTCCACCATTCAACACAAGCTTCACAAACATAGTGAGTCCGAAATAAGACTTGGATGTATTATGTCTTTATCATGACTAAACAAGTTGACCAAGGAATCAAGCTTTGAAGGACAAGTGGGGTTCAAAGTAAAATTCACTTGGTAATTAGGAGATAATTGCCTTGTGGAACATTCAAGTTACTCCTCCAAAACAGAAGAAGACAAACAAGTGGTGGACGGAATTCCTAGAACTAGCTTTGGGAAAAAACCTTACCCGCACTCGGTATTTATACTGAACTAATAGATGCATAACATATTTTGTTCATTTAGCTGAAAATGCAATGTGAAAGAAAAATATATATACCATACATCGTAATAAAAGAAGGGAAAATGTGCAAAAATACCCCTCAACTTTGCGATTTAGAGCAGATATAACCCTCGTTAAAAAATGGTAGATATATACCCCTGACGTTAAAAAATGGTAGATATATACCCCTGACGTTATAAAATGGTGTAAATATATACCCCTGACGTTATAAAATGGTGTAAATATACCCTACTTCTGATAATTCTTCTACTGCAACACATACTTCTTCCATTTATCATACATTAGTTGATCATCCTCCACCTCCTGTTATTCTTCCTGTTGTGCCATCCAGAAGATCAAGTAGAACCATTAAACCTGCTATTTGGCTCAGACTATGAGCATCCCTCACTCTCTTCTACCACTCTTTATCATATTAATCATCCAGTCTCCAATTGTCACCTTCCATATCACTTCTAGTCCTTTCTTGTTAACTTTTCCACTGATGCTGAGCCTACCTCTTTCACACAAGATTTCAAAGATAAGATAATGAAATTTGAGATTGATGTTTTAGAACAAAATTATACTTGGGAGGTAGTAAATTTGCCTTCAGGTAAGTTACCTATAGGTTGTAAATGGGTATATAAAATCAAGTATCATGCTGATGGAATTGTAGAAATGTTTAAAGCTAGATTAGTATACAAGGACTATACTCAACATAAGGGATTGGACTTCTATGATCTTTTTCTCCTGCAGTTAAGCTTACTACTTTCAGAACAGTTGTTGCTACTGCCTCACTTAAAAATTGGCCCGTTTTCCAAATGGATGTTCATAATGCCTTTTTAAATGGAGACCTTGATGAGGAGATGCTCACTAAGGCTGTTAATGGTAAGTTTGTTTTGATATTGGTCTATGTATATGATTTACTTGTGACAGGTGATGATCTTAAGAAATTCAAAATGATAAAGTAGTTTCATAAGAAGTTCAGAGCGAAAGACTTGGGTGAACTCATATATTTCTTAGGCATGGAATTTTCCAGGTCAAAAGAAGGTATCTTGATGTCCCAAAGGAAATATGCATTGAAAATGATCTCAGGAGCAGGACTGGATGGTTCAAAACCTAAGACTACACCTATGGAACAAAATGCTAAGTTTACAAGTATAGAATATAATGAATGCACCAAAAGTGATGCAGACAATGCCACAGATGCTAAGAAGGTTGTACATTATCTTATATTGGAGGACAGATGGAGTTATTAGAGATTGGTTGGGAAGTTGGTATACCTCATCATAATCAGACCTGACATTTCATATGCAGTTCAATGTCTAAGTTAGTTCATGAGTGCTCCTAAGAAGTCTCACTATGATTTTTCATGCAATCCAATATGTCAAGAAGCATCATGGACTTGGATTAATGATGTCTAGCAATGATGACCAACAAATACATGCCTTTTGTGATTCAGATTGGGATGCATATTCCATGTTAAGAGGTTAGTGACTGGATATGGTATAAAACTAGAAACTTTCTTGATCTCTTGGAAGGCAAAAAAGCAAAGTACAGTGCCTAGAAGCTCAACAAAAGTTGAGTATAGAAGCATGACACAAACAGTTGCAGAGTTGGTGTGGTTAAATGGATTATTGATGGAATTACATATGAAAATTCAGATGTCAATGATGCTGAGGTGGGATAATAAGGCAGCTTTGCAAATTGCTTCAAATCCTATGTATCATGAGAGGACAAAACACATAGAGATAGATTACTACTTTATAAGAGAAAGAATACAAGAAGGACTGATTCAAAACATCTCATATATCTAGTAAAGACCAACCACCAAATATTTTGACCAAAGCTTTGGGGCATTATCAACATAGTGTTTTGATATTCAAGTTAGGAATGAAAGATATTTTTCATTCTAAACTTGAGGGGAGTGTTGAAGTGTGAAGTTGAGAGCATGCTGGTTGTATAGTAGGCTAGATTAGTTGTAAGCTTCTAGAAGCAGTTAGTTGAGAATTAGTTAGAAATTTGTTATTAATGAGCTGACAGTCCGTTAGAGAGGTTAAGATATTTGAAGCGCTCATATTATGAAGTAGCTAGATATATATATATATATATATATATATATCATAATGTCAGGATTTATCCATTCAATTGAAAGATGAGCAGGTTGATGAGTTGTTTAAGAAGATATATATATATATATATATATATATATATTGTAACTGTGATGATTCATTCAATTGAAAGATAATAGATTTTCCCAAAGTATCTCATTTCCTCTCTAGTTTCTTCTCTGTTGCTTAATTCGTCTCTTCTTCTCTCCTTTATCACTATTATTCTCAAAGCTCTTAAGGTCATCAATGGCTGACATAGGCTAAGTTTTAACACACTTCATCTTTCTTCTTTGTTTTATTCTTTTGATATTCAAAATCCATTGGCGTGATTGATAATTTGTTTGGTCAAACTTTTGAAAGTCAAAAGCGGTTAAATATTTTTCTTCAAAGAAGTGTTTATTTTAAAAATTGGGTATTTCACCAAGTTTTTAGGAAAAAATAAGTGCTTTTAGTAGCAAAAAAAATTTCCAGATATTAAAAAACAATTTCCTCCAAAGCACTTATGGAACCTTGATTACGTATAAATTATTACTTAATATTAATAAAAGTACTTTTCAAATTGATTGACAAAAAATAAATTGCTACTTTTTAAAAATACTTTACAGAAAAAAACAATTTTCAAATAAGCTTGATAGTAAATAGGTTATAAATATGCAATTGATAAGTTTGGACCAAAAGCATCCTGTTTTATGAATTTAAAGGATCTTACTGGTTCAGTGTCATATAAGAAGAGAAAATGATCAAAATGGTCCCTAATGTATTGAGGTTGATTTTTTGGTCCTTGATACATGCACCGTAATGGATATGAATAGGAGGATCTGGGAGATGCTGGGGCCCGGAGATCTCGCTCATCCTGTATCGTATCGATCCGTTTATATCATATATCCATATCGAATCCATATCATCATATCAAATATCATCATCGAAAATCCGGGGATCCGGATCTGGATCGGAATCAGGATCAAATCGAAATCAGTGATATATTATTTTAGTTATAAAATAATCAATAATTTTTAGAAAAAGAAAAGTCGAGAATTTTAGCGGAATCATAAATAAGTAAGAATAAGGGACTATTGTTGATTGTTTACAATTGTTATTATTGGCTATTGTTGAAGTGAAACAATCTCGAATCCTCCTACCTAAAAGTATCACGTACATAAATAATTAAATGAAATATATAGAATAAAAAGAATAATCAAGCGTGTAAAAATTAAAAAAATTTGGCACTAAAATAAAATAAAAAAAAAAAAAAGATTACAAATTTGATGTATAAATAATATAAATAAATAAATAATAATTAATTTAATAAAATTCGGATCGGCGGATCGGGGATGGATCACGATACGGATCTGAGGAGGATCCGGATCGATCGATCCATAATCCGCGAATCGATCATCCGTCGATCGTCGTGTCTTTTTGAATATCCGTATCTAAAAGCGGATCTCCGATCCATCGGATCGGGGATCGGTCAGGATCCATTGCCATCTCTAGATATGATCCACTTAGAGCTTGTTTGGCATAGCGGTTTTGAGGCCAAAAATATTTTTTTTTTGAAGAAAAAACATATTTTTTGAATATTTGATCAATTAGTAAAATTGCTTTTAAGTAAAAGTAAAAATAGTTTTTCTGCAGTTGGGAAGAAACAAAAAATTTCTACAGTTTAATATTTAATTACTTTAAAATCACCTAAAATAAAACACAACATGATTTCTCTAGGCTCCTTAATTATAATTTAACCTAGTAGCAGTAGCATAAATATTAATGTAAAAGTTATATAAATTTTAAAAAGTTTACATATTTTTTAAATTTAAAACTGTAGATGATAAAGATTGAGCATATGGAACTTCTAAAGATAAGGATTATATAAAAAAAAAAGGTAACAAATAGAAATTGTATCCAAGGATAATCTTGATCGTAAACGTTCATTGATACTTGTCTTTTTTCATAATTTGACACTCAAAAGCAATTATTAAGAAAATTAGCAAAACACAATCTGCTTATTAAAAGCAGTAAAAAACACCTTTCAAATTAACCAAATATGTTTTTTACCAAAAGTATTTTTTTTAAAAACACTTGTTAAAATAAATAGTTTTTGCGACTTGGCCAAACAAGCTCTCAACCCCTAAACTTAAGGGGTCCTAAGTGAGCAATTCCTTTACTAGTTTTAACTTTTAAACAATAGCCCAAGCATTCAATATTTGGACTCACACACTTTGCTTTGGAACCTAACCTCCTATAATGACAAAAGTTTCAGAAGAGGAAAACGGAGCTCCATCTAAGCGACAACACAAATCAAAATCCAAACGGAAGGATGAATCCGAATCCGAACGAGAAGTGAGAAAACACAAGAGAAGTCGAAGTTCTCGGAGAAGATCACGAGATGATTATGACGACTCGGATTCGGATTCGGAGTCGGGTAGTAGTCCGGAATTTTCGGGTTCGGATTCGGATCCGGGTTGGGAGAGGAGGCGTAGGAAGAGGAGAGAGGAGAAACGAAAGATGAGGAAAGAAAAGGAGAAGAAAAGGAGGAAGAAGGAGAAGGAGAAGGAGAAGGAGAGAAAGAAGAAAAAGAAAGAAAAGGGAAAAACTGGTGCTGTAACAAACTCTTGGGGAAAATATGGAATTATCAAAGAAACTGATATGTGGTAACTTACTACTTTTCTCCTTTCATTGGCTATATTCATCTTTTAATTTAAGGGGTCATTTGGTTGCTGGTTAGGAAGCACGAGTTATTCATATACTAATAACACTCTGTTTGGATGGTCGTTACCCATGGTTTCATAATGTATCATATTGTACTTTATTAATGAATACAATGTTTGGATAGTCTGTATCGTTTGTTGTGGTTTAATATCATTTTCATAAGTAACCACGCAAAACCCACGAAATCCGTAGTTACAAAAATTGAGCTTTTTCATGGTTATAGTACAACATAGTTACAACGAGTTTACAACACCATACAATATAGTTTTAAGAAAAATGGAAACAAATATGATATTAATGAAAATAATACTATAATGAACCACGGGAAACAACAATCCAAACAGGAGGTAAAACTAGCTAGCTAATACCATGTTTGGTAGCTTTTTAGTTGTTTTGTTTTAAAATTCCACATAAATAGACATGTATAAGTTATGAGTCAAGTCATGTATTATTTTATGCCGAGTAGAAAATGGAATAATTAAACCCCGCATAACTAATTCCTACCTTTCTTATACATGCATAAGTCTAACCAAACGACGCCTAAGTGTTACTTCATGAAAGCATACTAGTGTTACTTTTGTTTCATATTACAATCAAATTGTAAAGACTTACTTGTAATTATCTTTTAATTGTGTTCCATTTGAAAAATGCTTTCCACAAAATAAGTCATCTTTTAGATAATATTTGCTGGAAAATGTTTTCTAATGTTTGATTTGTGAGTGAAAAGTGTTTTTAAGAAAACAAAGTTTATTGAAGATTGTCAATGATGTTAGAAGATTGGATAGTGTTTCAGTTAAACTTTTTGAGTATTATGAATTGATTAATGCTTAAATGTTGGTTGGAGTAGTGATTTGGAGTATACTAGTAACGGAAAAGACTTTTCTTTTGGTGAAAATGTTTTCTTTGGATAGTATTTTCTGATAGCCGAATACTAGACAATCACTTATTATCTCAAACTCATTTTCCGAAAGACTACATACTTGATTGTAAGCAAGCTGATTCTTAAACACTTAGAGTAGAGTGACGCTTAATTAGACTGACGATTAATTTGCTTTTGTCATTGTCCTTAAAGTGAATATGGTCATTTTATTAAAGAAAATTAAACAACAACAACATACCCAGTGTATTCCCTTATCTCTTGGGCTTTGGCCTCAGTTAGGCCTCCCCACCTAATCCTTGGTGGGTCGTGAGCAACCATCCTCTTCTTCAAAGAAAGAATTATATGCCCAAAACTAATCCTTTGTTCAAGCCTATGAAGCACGGACACCTCATTTAGGGTGAGGTGTCCGTGTCGGACACCTGGGGGGACACGAAACGCGGCGGACACGTGTCCGGGACGTGTCCGAGTGTGCCCAGCCCAAAAAAAAAAAAAATGCTCGGACACGACTCGGACACAGCTCGGACACGTAAGGGACACGGATCGGACACGTACGGGACACGGCAATTACAAAAAAGTGTAAAAAGCCTAAAAATAAAAAATAAAACCTAGATTAGCAACATCAGCAACTGCGAGCCTGCTGGACTGCTGCGACTCCCCTTCCCATCGACGTCGAGCCTGCGACTGCTGCGACCCCTTCCGGCGACTTCCTGTCGCTCCGGCGACTCTGCGAAATCTATCGGTCGTGAGCGAGTGCACGCTTGGATTTTTTTGCTTTTGGTTTTAGGTTTTAGGTTTTGTTTTGTTAGGGGAAATCGATTGGGCTAGGAAATTATTTGGGCTTGGGGAGGTTACGGGCCAATTAAAAGGGGAAGTTGGGCCTTGCAGGTTTTGGGCTAGGGAATTAAATGGTTTGGGTAGAGTTTTAGGTGATTAATAAATGATAGTTGTGGTGTAAAAAAAGAAACTTACTAAACTATAAATTACTTATGCACTTTTTTATTTTAATTTGAGATTGATAAATTCTAATACTTAGCAAAATTATTATTTATTTTTGAATTTGATATTTTGGTTATTTGGTATATAACAAATTTGAATTAAATTTATAATTTATTTATGAAGGTGAAGCTTTAATAATATTAATTTTAGTATTTTATATATATATATATATATAAATATTTTTTAATTTATTTTTACAGCCGTGTCCCTGCCGTGTCGTGTCCCCTATTTTTCAAAATTGCCGTTTCCGCGTGTCCGTGTCCGTGTCCTATCAGACACCTCTCACGTGTCCGTGCTACATAGGTTCAAGCTTTAGAGTGAGGTGGATGGATTTCTTGTAAGTATGAATTTTTCCAAGTCTGATTACCTTTGAGCTTTAGGTCTAAATAGGAATAAGTGAGCTTTAGAACTGTTAGTTTTAGAGAACTCTTAATTTACCTTAAAGACAAATTAGTTAGTTATGGAATGAATAAAACGACGACTTTTGAACGTTTGTATGTGGAATTAGAGGAGATAGGCGGGGATAAGAAGTTGTACAGACTAGCCAAGGCAAGGGAGAGAAAGACCCGTGATTTGGATCACGTGAGGTGCATCAAGGATGAGGACGTCAAAGTACTAGTGGAGGAAGCGCATATTAGGCGGAGGTGACAGTCTTACTTCCATATACTCTTGAATGAAAAAAGAGATGGAGACATTGTGCTGGAAGATCCGGAGAGTTTTGGTAGGTACTGGGATTTTGGGTATTGTAGAAGAATTAAGGTTGAAGAAGTTAAGGGTGTTGTTCGCAGGATGGCAGGGATGAGCGACCGGGCCTGATGAGATCCCAGTTGAATTTTAGAAGAGCGCAGGCAAGGAAAGTTTGGAGTGACTTGCTGAGTTGTTTAACGTCATTTTTAAGACGACAAAAATGCTCGAAGAATGAAGGTGGAGTACAATGATTTCCTTGTACAAAAACAAAGGTGATATCCAGAGTTGCAACAACTATAGAGATATTAAGCTGATGAGTCACACTATGAAAGTTTGAGAAAGGTCGTGGAGATGAGGGTTAGAAGAGACGTGTCTATTTTCGAGAACCAGTTTATATTCATGCTGGGGCGTTCGACTACCGAAGCCATTCATCTTATTAGGAGGTTGGTGGAGCAGTATAAGGAGAGGAAGAAAGATTTACATATGGTTTTCATCGACCTCGAGAAGACATACGACAAAGTACCTAGGGAGGTACTATGGAGATGTTTGAAGGTTAGAGGTGTACCTGTGGCGTATACTAGAGCGATCAAGGATATGTATGTTGGAGCCAAGACTAGGGTACAATCAGTAGTAGGAGGAGACTCGGAACACTTTCCAGTGACGATGGGGCTGCACCAGGGATCAATTCTTAGCCCATTCCTTTTTGCCTTGGTGATGGACGGACTGACGCGAAATTCAAGGAGAGGTATCATGGTGTATGTTATTTGCATACGACATTGTGCTGATTGATGAGACACGCAACGGAGTGAACGACAAGCTGGAGATTTGAAGACAGACTCTGGAGTCTAAAGGGTTCAGGTTGAGTAGGACCAAGACAGAATATTTGGAGTGCAAGTTAAGCAACGGGAGAGACCTTGAGATAGGCGTGGAGATGAGGCTTGGTACTCAGGTCATTCCAAATAACGAAAGCTTCAAGTACCTAGGGTCTATTATTCAAGGAATGGAGAGATTGATGACGATGTCACACATCGTATTGGGGCATGGTGGATGAAATGGAGGCTCGCATCTGGAGTCTTGTGCTACAAAAATGTGCCACCAAAACTTAAGGGCAAGTTCTATAGGGTGGTGGTTAGACCGACTATGTTGTATGGGGAGGAATGTGGCAGTTAAGACTTCACACATACAAAAAATGAGAGTTGTGGAGATGAGGATGTTGAGATGGATATGTGGGCATACAAGGGGAGATAAGATTACACATACAAAAAATGAGAGTTGTGGAGATGAGGATGCTGAGATGGATGTGTGGGTACACAAGAAGAGATAAGATTAAAAATGATGATATCTGGGATAAAGTGGGAGTGGCCTCGGTGGAGGAGAAGATGTGGAAAGCGAGGTTGAGATGGTTCAGACATGTGCAGAGGAGAGACACGTATGCCCCAGTGCGAAGGTGTGAGAGGTTGGCTATGGACAGATTCAGGAGTGTAGAGGTAGGCCGAAATTGGGGAGAGGTGATTAGACGGGATATGACGCAGATGCAACTTATTGAAGACATGACCTTAGATAGGGGGTTGTGGAGGACACAGATTAGGGTAAAAGGGTAATAGGTAGTCGAGCGTAGTCCTACTTAAGCTTACAAAATGATAGTGTAGTATTATTATTGTAGGCTCGATTAGCCTACCACACTTATAGGCGCATTAGTGTTTTATAGTCCCCGGTAGTTTGATTCATTCATGCTACTATGTGTTCTTTAGTGTAATTTGTTTATCTTATTTAGTTGTGTTAACTATTGCTTCCTGTTGTTAGAATGCACTACCATGGCGTATTCGATTTTATTATCTGTATGTTCATAATGCTTTAATTTCTCGTCTGAGTCTGATTGTTTCTCTTGCTTTGCTTTGCCTGTGATTATGCTTTGTCTTGAGCCGAGTTTTCCCAGAAACAGCCGCTCTACCTATCAAGATGGAGGTACACTTTACCCTCCCCAGTCCCCACGTTGTGGGATTTCACTGGGTATGTTGTTGTTGTATGGAATGAATAAGATCGAATAAAGTGGAATGGGTAGATGAAGAGGTAACATGTACTTGGTGGAAGTCAATGTGCACAAGTTGGCACGAACACCTGCATTATCAAAAAAAATAAAAGAAAGGATAGATGATTCATATAATTGACTTCAATACGTCTTTAGCTAACCTCAACTAGTTTGACTATGAGGTATAGTTGATTTATTAATTTATGGCCTCATGCTTAAAATGTCAGCGACTTGAAAAGGCTCAAGGGGCTTGCTCAAATAAGCTGGTGAAAAGGAGTTACATATTAGTGGAACAGGATTGATAGTTATGGAACTTTGCCTTTTTAAGATGCAAAGATGCACAAATTTTTCTTATGGATTAGCCATAGGAGGCACCCAAGGGTGTGACCTGGTCAATGAAATGGGTGCAAACCTTGGAGGTCAAGGTTAACGGAGATAAACTGTACTTGTTGATTTCTTTTCATTTGCCTAATCCTTGGTTGCTAGTTACCTTTGACGTGTGCTGGTGGAAGGTAGCACGAACATCAACATTATTAAAAAACAAATTAGCCATATGTTTGGCTACTACGTCTTACATGGAATTTAATATGTTGTTTCTTATCTGATGAAAGCAGAACATATTGCTATTCTTTCCTCTTCTAAGTAAATAAAATCTATTGATAGAAACCAAAGGTGGTGCAAGCAGGTAGCTTTTCAGTTTCATATTGAACGCATAACCAGCCAATTCTCTGACTCTTGGTACCTCTTCTTCTCATCCAGCAACTTAGTAGATCTGCACTATGCTCTGGATAGTCCATATTGTCTCTCTCAAGTTGAGAAATAAGGACCATAGTTCTATTGTGAATTTGCAGTGAAGAAAGAGGTGATTGTTGGTTTCATCAGTTTCATTGCATAGAAAACATCCATACTGTGATGTTTCCTTTTCTCTTCAAGACTTCATGAGTCAAACAAGCTCTCTTTGCCACCAACCAAGTGAAACATTTCACCTTGGTTGGTGCTGGACACTTCCAATTTTTTTATCCAAAATATTTTGTGCTCCCCATTCTGCCCTATGCCCTCCTTTCTATAAGCCCGGTTTACTGAGAATTGTCCATCACTATTGTGCCTCCGTCTCAAAATGTTTGTATTAGTGTTGGTACCTTGGAAGTTACCAATCCTGTTCAGCAAATCAGCCACCCTATCTATCTCCCAGTCATTCAAAAATCTTCTTAAAGTTAAGTCCCATCCCTGTATATTCCAGATTTCATTGATAGTCACCTCTGGGTTATTGCATAGAATGAACAAGTCTGGATAAGTATCCATAAGTGGGACTTGCTCATTCCAAGCATCCTTCCAGAATCTTGTTTTTTTTCCCATCACCTACTTTCATCTTCAAGTTCCTTTCCAGTTTTGGCCAAAGTACTCTTATGGTCTTCCAAACTCCAACTCTATAAGTACGATTGCACACATTTGTATACCAGTTATTGAGTTCACCAAACTTGCATTTGATAACCTCTTTCCACAATGCATTTTCCTCAATGTTGTATCTCCATAGCCATTTCATCAATAAGCTGTTATTTTGTGTCCTCAAGTTTCTTATACCCATCCCACCCCTTTCTTTCCCCTGCATTGCTACTTTCCACTTCACCAAATTGTAACCTTTGCCCTCTCTATTCCCTTGACACAAGGATTCCCTTCTTAGTCTGTCCAGTTTTTTCTGGATGTTGGATGGTAAGGGAAATAGAGACATAACATAAGTAGGCAAAGTTTCTAGAACAGAATTGATAAGGATAAGCCTTCCTCCGAGTGATAAGTATTGAGCGTTCCACCTAGCCAGTTTCTTTTCTATTTTCTCCACTATCCCATTCTTCTATATTTTACTGGCATATAAATCTATGATAAGCTCAAAATGCTCCTAAAAAAGCAATAGGTTCAAAATCAACGTACTAACAAGGCTAAAACTTATTCCCAACTAGTAAATATCACATATATGGATTGTTTTCTTCTATTGTACCCTGTCCTCATAGTCATCATGAATTGAAAAGTTTTACGTTTGTTGCCAGCCTACAACAACCCTCCTCCCTTATCCGAGTTTGAGACCGGCAACGTGAGCAAGCTCACACAGGAGAGTAATTATTCTACAAATTTCAGGCTTTACTTTTTAATGTAACTTGAATGCTCTGAAAAATTATTCAAGCCATCCTTTGTTCCATTATACTGGTCAGAACATTTGATTTCCATACAGAGCCTTACTTTTGGATCAATTTCTGGCATAATCCTTGAGAGGATGCAGTGCTTGGAGCAGGATTTTCACTAAGGGGGTTCAAAATATATAAAAGTAAACATACGAAGAAGCATAAGGGGTTCAACATCTACTATATATACATAAAAAATAATTTTAACCATGTAAAACCATGTAAATTTCCTCCGAAGGGGGTTCGGACCTTACTAGCTCCGCCCCTTGCTTGGAGTGGTGAGAATACATGCTGTCGACTCCTATATTGTCCAGAAAGAAGTCAGTCATATTGCTGTAGCTAAAGAGATACCTTTTTTCAAACTGTGACGGGACCATCGTCATCATCAGTGCAGATGTACCTTTTATTGATATAAAAGAGAGTGGAAATTTCTAAATTCATGCATCATTATGGTGATAATACATTGATGCTTGAACTAACTACTGTGCATTCTCGTCACCTTCTCGTGAGTTGTGATTTTATTTTAGAAGTTTGCAGGAAATGTTTTACTCTTCACTCTAATGTACAGTCTGAATAATTAGATTGTTCTTCTATAAATTTCAACTTTATCTATATTTCTTTATTGTAGGAACAAACGGCCAGAGTTTACCGCATGGTTAGCAGAAATAAAGCAGGTACATAGTGGCTCTTTAAGCTTTATACATATTCATCATCCAGGCAGGACTTGTTGCACGATATGTCAATTGTTTTGATAAATAATTTTTGGAAGGTCAAGCATTTTCCTTTTAGTGCACTATAGTGCATTTCCAAAGGTCCTCATTAAAAAGCTACCATTGCATAATACTTATCGACATTCTCTTTCTAGACAATTCTGTGTAAGATATTAAATCTAGTTGTGGAATGTCAATTATAGGTGAATCTGGAAAGCCTGCCAAACTGGGAAGAGAAGCAATTATTCAAGCAGTAAGTACATGGAGAAGGGAAAAGCTAGTTTTTATTAGCACTTGATCTTCTCTTTTCTCTACCTCCTTTTTTTAACAATATATGCAAGAAACTTCCACTTTTTGACAGTCAGCTATTGCGCAGATTCATGGAGGATCATAACACCGCAACCTTCCCTTCTAAAAAGTAAGGCTACTGCACTATTTCAATCCAACTTCTTTTTTCTTCTTTTTCTGTTGAGGTTTTGGGTGGGTGGTGTGTGTGTGTGTTCCTTTCTATATAGATAATAAATATATTGAGTTGAGATGTTTTGGTGTGAGGCTACTAGTTCCTTACAGGATGTTATGTGTTTACACACACAGAGATATACATGTGCTTGATATTTGAGTGTGGTAGCAATTGCAATGTTTATAATAATCTAACAGAACTTTTTTTATTGCAGATATTATAACCTTGACACCTATCACAAACGTAAACTGGAAAAGGAATTCAAAAGAGGTGTCAAGAAGGTCATGGACAATGAACGTACTGTCTTCAATGATGAAGAAATACGCAGGTAAGTTAGTTATGTGCTGCTTCACATTCATTGTTATGAACTTCCGTGTTGCTGTTGTTAGTTTGTTTATTTGCTGATTTTGGAAGTCCTACTTCATTGAATGATCTGGTCCAACTTTCATTGAATGATACTGGCCAGAGAGACAGTCGCTATTTCATTGTAAAAAAATAGTATTTTGGTTTGACAAGGATGAAGGTAATTAAAGGCATGTCAAGAACTCAAATCTCGTTAGGCGACCAAGTTCGGTATTTAAGTGGGGAAGGATAGAGGGACACACCTATTATCCACCGAATTTCGAGTTTGGAAGCTGAAAACATCGGATTTCTTGTTAAAAGGAAATAACTTTGAAGTCAGTTAGAACTTCCAAATTTCTAATGTGGTCTAGCTCTCTTTGAAAATCTTTGAACGGAGTCACAATCCTGCTGTGGTGGTATAGATTATAGCTTTGCCCTAGTTTAATCTTTCAGAAACGAAACCACTTTATAATGCTAAAAGATGGTGGTATAAATATAATTCTATCATCCAGGAAGGTATGGGATCCCAGGATAGCAAGTACCATATAGTTAAACATCAAAGAGTTTTTCTGAAGACATTATATAGCACAGTTCGTCACTGAAAGGAGAAAAAAATAGAGATTTTCATCTTTGCACTAAATTGTTATAGGCTGGTTCTTGAGTTGTTACCCATTATGTTATCTTAGGCAAGAATTGATGCGAGAACGTGAGAAGCACAAGGAAGAACAGGTGGAAGCATTGAAGCGCGAGATGCAGAGTGGAATGGTATATATTCTACTACCTTTGCCCTTCTCCATATATAACAGACGAGAAGTACATAATGTAACAAACTCCTTTGTTTCTTCTTGTAAATTTGAATCTCTAAGGCCCAAGCAATGAAAGAACAAGCTCAATTAAGAGAAGAGATGGCTTATCAATACAAACTTGGGAACTTTGAGGTGAGAACGATCCTGACATTTCATGATACTCTAGATTCTATGCTATTTTCTTTTTCCAGTCATTGATCTTATTTTCTGATGTCCCGATAGGCTGCAGCTGCTATTCAAAGACGTTTGGACCCCGATCTCCCTATGTAGACGAGGTCCTGCAAAATTTTGGTCTAGGCTACTACGGACTACCTTAGGCTACATATTTTACTCATTGCACTTCTTTGAGCAAATATGATTGCAGATTCATCTGCAAGTCTGCGCTTCTATCTTACTGGAAGGCTAGATGAGTTAAAATCTGGTTAGATGTATTGTTATGTAATATTATCTGCACTCCATCTGTTTACACTGTGCTCCACCATAATGCTGTTAATCCCTAGTGTCAAATTTACCTTGCATTAGGACATGATGTCGATTCCCCCTTTCCCGGTACCTCAGTCATGCTTTCCATTTTCTTGTGCAAATTCTGTTGGTTGGCTTCTCTCCAAGGAGTATTAGCACCAACAATAACATTCCTTTCATGTAAATTGCATCAACATGGTAGTACTAGGGGTGTCAAATGGGCGGGCTGGGATGATTTTGGGTACCCCTAATGGGCGAAGTTTTGAACTCGGACAAGTCAAAATGGGTTGTGTTAATCAATAGGCGGGTCAAGGGAAATGGAGCGGGGAAGTTTTCTTGGGGGACATTGCTGTAAGGGGTGGGTTCATTAAATTGTTATATCAAGAGATAAGAGGAGAAAGATAAACACTTACCGACTCATTTTTAAAGTCAATATAGTCAAATAGTCGAACGGAACAAACGGAATCCTTTGATTTCTTTTACTTAATCTGTTAGAAACAAAATTTAACACTAATTAATCATCATCTAGGAGGTCATAGCTTCTCTTTTCATGAATATTTATGAGGGGTTAGGATATTGGTTTAAATAATTAGGACTCTTGCAAGTTTTCAAACAAGAAATGTATACTGAGCGTGTAAGTTTGACCTATAAAAAGCTACCTGTTAACCCTTTTCAAAACTGAATTTGATGGGTTAGATTATTTGTTGTTTAATCAGTTTTGATCCAAGTAAACTTTTAAGGGAAAATGATACAAATGGCCAATCGGGTGAAACTATTGACACCGGTGATTAAGAATTTTAAAAGTATTTTTTTAGCCTTTTCAAAATAATTTTATTTTCTAGCCATTTTCAACTAATTCCAGCATATGTATATAAATTGGGGTTTATTTTTAGGTAGGTGGCATCACCATGTTTTTTCCCAACTGTTAAAAGAATTAGTCTCGACTGATTGTTGATTCAATTCGTTTGATTAATTCAAATATAACCCGACATTTTCAAGGGAAAAATGTGTAAGATGATATTAATCTTCCTTGGGGAGTCTTTCATTAATATCAAGGTATATATAGAGTACAATGTTCATCCCTTATACAATATGAATCCTAAACCTATATAAAAGAGGAATCTTAGTCTTACCATAATTATATTTACACAATATATGAAAATATTTTAATTATGGGTAGGGAATATATTGTTTCCTATATTTACACGTTTACACACCCCCTCAGTCGGAGCGGGAGGCGGGACGAGGGCGAATCAAGTCAAGAAACAAGCTGCAGGAAGTCCTTTGGTAAATATGTCTGCATACTGATAGGATGATGGAACATGTAACACTCTGACATGGCCTAAAACAACTTTCTCACGAACAAAGTGAAGGTCTATCTCAATGTGCTTGGTTCGCTGATGCTGAACCGGATTATGAGACAAATAGATGGTAGAGATGTTATCACAGTACACAATAGATGTCTGACGCAAAGGACACTGAAGTTCTAAAAGTAAGTTTCTGAGCTAACAAATCTCAGCTACTACATTTGCAACGCGTCTGTACTCAGCCTCGACACTGGATCTAGATAGGGTAGCCTATCGCTTAGCAGACCAAGAAATCAGATTATCCCCTAAGAAAACACAAAATCCTGAGGTGGAGCGTCGCGTGTCCGGACACTCTGCCCAATCTGCATTCGTATATGAGAGCAACCTATTTGGCGCAGAGGGGTATAAGTGCAAACCATAATCAAGAGTGTCTTTAATGTATCGAATGATACGCTTAAGAGTAGTGAAATGAGACTCCCTGGAGGCATGCATGAATAAGCATACATGCTGAACAACATAAGCAATGTCTGGCCTGGTAAATGTGAGATACTGAAGTGCACCTGCAAGGCTCCTATACAAAGTAGGATCAGATACTGGAGCACCATCCATATCACTGAACTTAGATTTCGAATCGACTGAAGTAGGCATAAATTTGCAATTCGCCATCTTAGCCTTGTACACTATCTCCTCTGCATACTTACGCTGACACAAGAATATGTGATTGACAGACCTGGTCACTGATATCCCCAAGAAATAACTCAGCTTTCCCAAATCAGTCATTGCAAATTCGGACTTAAGTAAGACAATAATCTCATTTTTCAATCTATCTGAGGAGGCAGTCAGAACAATATCATCCACGTATAGTAATAAGTAAACAGTGCTACTACCTCGATGAAAAATGAAGAGTGATGTATCACTCTTGCTGCATACAAACCCAATCTGCAAGATATACCTGGCAACGCAATCATACCACGCACGGGCGCCTGTTTCAGGCCATATAGTGACTTGCGGAGACGACACACATAGTGAGAATTGCTGGATGGGTGAGCCCAGGCGGCTGGTGCATGTACATTGTTTCTCTCAGGTCCCTATGTAAGAATGCATTCTTCACATCAAGTTGATGGATCGGCCAGTGTTTTTCCATGGCAATGCTCAAAATTGTGCGAATGGTAGCCGGTTTGACAACCGGGCTGAAGGTCTCTCCACAATCAATGCCCTCCTGCTGATTTGTGCCATTAGCCACAAGACGGGCCTTATACCTCTCAAGATCCCCATTTTCTCTGAACTTGGGACGAAAAAGCCACATACAATGAATTACATTCACCCCCTCAGGTCTAGGTACTAGATCCCACGTGTGCTGTTTAGTCAAAGCATTGAATTCCTCATACATAGCTGCATTCCAATTAGGGTCTTGTTTGGCCAATTTTGGATTCTTTGGAAGTAGAGAGATGATTTGGGCAGACAAGTTGAAATGGACTTTGGGTTTGAAGATTTCATGCTTTGAACGAGTTTCCATTGGATGAGTAGGGACAGTGGGTGGCTGAGTGGGGTCTGAGACGGGGGGTAAAATCGGACAAGGAGAGGGTGGGGAGAAAGCGTCGTCGCGCTGTGAGGCGAGCGCGCAAGCGCATAATCTTCTCGATATTTGGTGCGCGCCTGCAAGCCGTGGTGCCAACTCGCAGGAATTTTGGCGCCGCGGCGCTGAGGACGGGACAGAAGAAGCGAGTTGTTCGAGGAGGATGGGAGAGATGGCAGGCTCGTCAAGGAATGAGTAATTCGGTTTTTGGAATTTTTGAAGATTCAAAAACGGTAATGTGGTCTCGTCGAATGTGACGTGACGAGAGATGTGGATTTGACGAGTCGACAAGTCATAGCATATATAGCTCATATGGTTCGACGGGAATCCTAGGAAGACACATGGAGTGGACCTAGGAGCGAGCTTGTGAGGGGCGGTAGAGCTAAGGTTGGGATAACACAGACAACCGAAAATCCGTAGATGATCATAGGAACTCTATGGTAGAGGATTTCGGTAGGGGTCATATTGTGAAGAGTGCTAGTAGGGAGAATAGTTAGAACGTATTCTGACATTTTAGCAGCATAGACCCAGAATGATGGAGGGAGGGAGACATGAATCAATAGGGTGCAAATCATGTTGTTAATGGTGCGTATGATTCTTTCAGCTTTACCGTTTTGTGGTGAGGTGTGAGGGCAGGAGAAACGAAAAACCATGCCATTATTGGTACAAAAAAGGTGAAACATAGAGTTATTGAATTCACGACCATTATCGCACTGAAATAATTTTATGTCTTTTTCAAATTGTGTTTGAATGAACTTGCGAAACTCAAGAAATTTGGCAAACACTTCCGATATAAATTTAAGAGGGTATAACCAAACATAGTGTGAAAAATCATCAATCAACACAAGATAGTATTTATGACCGAGAGAACTAGAGATATGAGACGCCCATAAATCGGCATGTATAATATCAAATGGAGCAAAGGTAACACTAGTAGATGATTTAAACGGAAGACGAATATGTTTGCCTAAAGAACAAGAAACACAATTTTGGGCAAGCTTCCCATTACAATTAATGAAATTATTGCCTCTAAGAAAATTAAAGACTGGACTCCTGGATGATCAAGCCTATTGTGTCATGTTGAAGAAGAAAATAGCCGCTAGAGTGACGGGAGATCAAGATCTGGCATCGGAGGTGAATGGATAAAGATCCCCCGTGCTATTGCATCTCGTAAGAGGTGTCCCCGTATGAAGATCCTTCACAGTAAAACCAAAAGGGTCAAAGTCCACAGAGATAAAATTATTACGAGTAAATTGGCGGACAGATATGAGGTTCTTAATCATGTGTGGGGCATATAGGGTGTTTTTTTGGGAGAATGGTGGATGAGGAGGTTGTGTGTATGAGGTACCATAACCTTTAACTGGAATACGTTGTCCACTACCAACTGTAACATATTGAGGATGCTTTAAACTAAACAGTTTAGGAATAGTACCTACAGATTGGGTGACGTGAGATGTGGCTCCTGAATCCATGTACCAAGTATTGTCAGGTTGTTGCATAGAGAGGGTGCTGAACGCCTGACCCAACTCAATGGGTGTCATGCCGGAGGAGTGCTGCGGGACCTGACCCTGCATGAAGTGGGTCTGCTGTGAGGCTGGAGCGGGGCCCAACAAACCGGGGTAAGAATACGGATTGTAGGGTTGCTGGTACTGGAATGGACCTTGAGCCGCGACTCTGGATTGGGGCGTCGCGGTCCTGTATTGGGGCACCGCGACGCTTCACGGCGTCTGGCGTAGACGAACTCACGAGGCCGCGACCCGCTTGTTCTGCGATCCACATTCTTTATTCGCGATTCTGTTGACCGCGACCCTTGCCACGACCACGGCCTCCTCTACCGCCGCGACCTTTTCCACCCTTGCCGCCGCGGCCCTGCCGTTGTTGGGAGTTTTCCGGTGGCGTCTGATCTTGGGGTTGCGAGTCGACAGTTAACACCTGCTGGGCGTGCTCATCCTGCTTAGCACGACGGATTTCTTCGAGCAACAATTGTGAGCGAGCTTTGTTAAAATTTGATAGCGGATCTGCCTGTTTGATCATGGTGGCCAAAGTATCATATTCGCCCTTAGTAAGGCCTGCAATCATTTGGAACACCATTTTAGCGTCAGTAACAGGCGTGCCGACGTTGGAGAGTTGATCCGCTAGAAGTTTAAGCTGCTTGCAGTACTCAGAAACATTAGAGAAGTTTTCAAGACGTGTTTTGTTGAATTGTTCTTCCAAATACACGGCACGAGTGTGCTTGTTGTCCTGAAAAATTTCCTCCAAACGATTCCACAAGTCAAGGGATGTGGAGTCAGATTTCATGATAGTAAGGAGCAGATCCTGAGAGATACTATCATATATCCATTGTTTGTCGTCAGCGTCTAGACGACGCCAAGTAGAATCATCAACCTCCTGAGGGAGCGGAATTTTGTCATCAATATGATCAAGCACGTTATAGAGACATGCATGATTGCGGCGATTCAACCAGAGAATCGTTGTTTTCTTGATCGAAGGATAGGAATATGGTTCTTGATGTTGAAAACGATTAGGCGAGATGAAAAGGGTGATGACTTGGTGGTGGGATTTGTGGAGGAAGATCGTCAAGGACAATGAAGAATCCACGAGTATCCATTTAGAGAATAGAGGAATGGAGAAGAAAAACCAAGAATTTGGGTAGAGAGAGGAGGCGCCTTGTGGATGCCGGTGGCTTGGTAGAAAATTTTAGGGTTTTTCTTTCTAGGCTCTTGATACCATGTAAGATGATATTAATCTCCCTTGGGGAATGTTTCATTAATATCAAGATATATATAGAGTACAATGTTCATCCCTTATACAATAGGAATCCTAAGCCTATACAAAAGAGGAATCCTAGTCTTACCATAATTATATTTACACAATATATGAAAATATTCTAATTATGGGTAGGAAATATATTATTTCCTATATTTACACATTTACAAAATGTACATATAGCCAAACATGATCTTGTTCTTTGTTTTGAGAGTTCAACACTAACTTTCAAGTGTGTCACCTACTAGGCTGGAGAGATGGTCCTTTCTATTGTTGTATTTCGTCAAGTCCAGTTTCAGTTCACTTATTGTAGACTATAGAGTTGTAACCATTATTGCTTACCTAGAAGTTGTTATAGGTTATATTTTTTTTTTGCTTTTTAGAAAACAATTTGCTTCAAGTCAGAGTAGATTTGAAGGGGATGCAATTAGGAGTGCACAAAGGGTCAAAACCGGACCGGACCGAACCGGATCGGACCGAGGACCGAACTTTCGGATTCTCCGGACCGAATTTCTCGGTCCGGTCCGGGTCATTTTCGGTCTGGTCCGGTCACTGGATCGAATGGACCGAATCCCCACTCCCGAGCGGTCCAGGCCCAGCCGGCCAGTCCCCCAGCCCCACTCACCCCAGCCGGCCCACCCCGTGACCTCACGGCCCACCCCCCGCCCTCAGCCCAACAACGGCCGTACGTATTGACATATCAAATATAAGTTGTAAATTAGTGAAACTTTAAATGGTCATAACTTTGCGCTCGGACGTCTGTTTGATCTAATTTTTTTTTTGATTTCGCGTATTTTTTCGATACGGGGGTGGCCCAAACGGACTGTATCTTGCCCCTCAATTTCACTTTTTCCCCAAATCGTTACGTTTTTCTCCTTTTCAAATCTAAATATCTCGCGATGTACAATAGGTTTCAACGTAAAAATTTTGTGGTAATGTGTCCGAGAATGTCAATTTCAGTATTGGAAATTCAATTTTTTTAAAAAGCAGGCCCTAACCAATTCTAATTATATATATATTATATATTAGGAATTTAGAAAATTAGGAATTATATATCTTAGGAATTATATATATTATATATATTATATATATTAGAAATTATATATATTAGGAATTATATAAATTATATATATTAGGAATTTAGAAAATCAGGAATTATATATATTAGGAAGGAATTTAGAAAATTAGGAATTATATATATTATATATATATTAGGAATTATATATATTATATATATTATATATATTAGGAATTATATAAATTATATATATTATAAAAAATAAAAATAAAATTAAAAAAATCGGTCGAATGGACGATCTGACCGGGACGGACGAAAACCAAAACAAGAATTTTAAAGGATCAAGACCGGACCGATAATCTCGGTCGGTTCGGTCCGATCCCAAAGAAATTCGGTCAGCCGATTTTTCGGTCCGACCAAAATGTTCTGTACGCAATCATCGAGTGATTATTGGGGCAAGACTTAGGATTAATATTGGGTTGCAAGTGTTGTAAATCCTTCTTGGAGGCTCATTTGTTTTAGTAGAGTTTGAAGTTAAATTCTACTACGTAAATCGTGTTTTTTACACTCTTTGAGCTGGGTGATTTTTCATGTAAAAATCATATGTTCCTTATTCTTTCGCGCTTTACAATTTCTAGTGGGTTTAACAAGAAACACATACAAATCAGGTTCGTGCAAGGCGAAAGTTAGGCAAACTTTAGGAGTTCGCGAGAATTTGGTACAAGTGGCGGAGCCAGTACCTCTTCTCTAAGGGGTGTCAATTGACACTCCTTTCGTGAAAAATTACACTGTGTAAATAGATAAAAAAGTTACTTTTATATATATATTTTATATGTTGATTCTCCTTTACTTCTTCACTTGTTTACTTCTTTATATTTTGACATCTCTTGCTGAAAATGACTCTGCTGCTATTTGATACGATCCAATTCAACCCTCTTGAATCGTATCGTTGTTTGTTAGAATCGTAGAAGTGCATGGCTTAAACATAACATTTACACGTCTTATTACAATAATAAACCCAGTGTAATCCCACAAGTGGGGTCTGAGAAGGATAAGATGTACGCAACCTTACCCCTACATATCTTATTAATTGTTAAATATGGGATAAATCCTATCCGTGTAAGTCCTATTTTGGTTGTATATTTGGTAGGTTTACTTATTAGTCTTGTACCTTAATTAGGATTGTAATATTACCATAAGTGTATAATTATTCTTTATATAGAATATAGATTTAGATGTAAAGTAGGAATAAGATTCTCCTATGGTAACTTGTATATATATGTCTTTCATCAATAAGAATAATCAAGGGATTAATTCTTTCATGGTATCAGAGTCAGACTCGTTCCAATTCTATGTTCATCGATATTGGGTTTTCAAATTATGTCATCCACACTCCAATTAACGGGGTATGGGCGTGCGGAGGAGTGTTACGAGTCTTACATCGGAAATGGAATGAGAACATGGACTCTTTATATGGACCTGGACAATCCTCACCCTACAAGCTAGCTTTTGGGGTTGAGTTAGGCCCAATATTCATTCTTTTCATGGTATCAAGAGTCTAGGTTCTCTTTACCTTGCTTCCGCTCCTCAAATTTATCTTTCTAACCTCTCAGATTTTCCAATAACCCCTCGGTTTTTTTCTACAAAATCCGAGCCTCTCTTCTCTTCCAAAAAATCCTTCCTCACAAATTTCCTTCTCCGAATCTTCGTGTTTTATTCACCATGACTGATAAAAACACGTTCATCCTGCCCTCACAGTTTTCAACATTAAGAGCGCCCTTCCTATTATTCTTGATCTAGAAAACGTCCAGTATGGAACGTGGGCGGAATTATTTAAGATTCATGCTATGACACATTAAGTTCTTCACCACATCATCCCTCCCGCTGCTCCTACGGATGGTGATAGGGCGTCTACAACGGTTGTGCCCACCAAAGCAGGCGATCCAGACAAATGGTTCATGCTTGATGCAAAGGTTCTCCAATGGATTTATGTCACTATCTCTTTGGACCTTTTTTACAGACGATTATGGAACCCAACTCCACAGCTATGGCGGCGTGGAATCGATTGCGTGATATCTTCCAAGATAACAATCATTTTCGCATTGTTATCCTTGAGCAGGAATTTTCTCAAGTTGCTATGACGAATTTTCCTAACGTTTCTTCTTATTGCAAACACCTCAAGGACTTGGCAGATCAACTTCGCAACGTGGGTACTCCTGTTACTAATAGTCATCTCGTTCTTCAGATGGTTGCCGGTCTGTCTGAGGCCTATACATGGGTTGCTTCGGTTATTCGTCAAAGTAACCCCCTGCCAGAGTTCTATCAAGCCCGCTCCATGCTCACGTTATAAGAAACGGGTTTGGCTAAAAAGACATCTATCAGGGCTAGCCCCGTCGTCATGATCGCCTAAGTTTTCCAAATCACGAAAATTGGAAAAATAATGGCAAAAATCGCAACCGGTCGGCGGCGGAATAGTGGCGGTGGCGGATCACAACCGCCGGCAGCATGGCGTGATTCGGCGGACCCCTCGACGGATGGCGATGGCAGCAAGTCAAAGACAACACAACACCATCACGCCCTCAGCTGTGCCCGCGGCAAGGCGCTTCGGGTCAGTTCGGGGTCGTTTCTCGTCAGAACATGAAGGGAAGGCGGACCCAAGGCGTCGCGTCGTTCGCCCGCCGCCACCCCCGCCACACCACCGACACCCCAGGCCGTCATTGAACGGCAACAGCACAACACACTGACAACACCGAACCCCCGATACGTCCGGTACATGGACAGCGCCTACTACCAGACATCCGACAGGTACTTTTTCGCCTATTATTTTTGAGAGCGATGTCGTGGTATAATTGGTTATGGTCATAAAACTTTGTCTCAAAAATACCATTAAAAATTTGGTGTATGTCCGTAAATTCACCATGGATAATTAGGTTTCTATTTATTTTGATCGGATTTCAGGAGACCTTTATCCAATCACACCGTCATGCCATTCACTTTGCAACTCTATTTTATCTATTTTAGATAGAAATAAGCTTTTTCTTGTTAGGGTACGCGTAGTACTCCAAATTATCAATCTTGTTCTCTAGGAAAAATTGTTAAGTTGTCATTTGTAGTCTCGAGTTCTCACACTTCTATGTCATTTGATATTATCCATAGAGATTTATGGACCTCTCCCATTATCAGTTCTATGGGTCATCATTATTATGTTTTATTCTTGGATGATTATTCTAAATTTTTATGGACGTTTTCAATAGCGAAAAAGTCCCAAGTTTTTTCCATCTTCGTCAAATTTAGAACCTTCATTAGAACTCAATTCGAACGAGAAATCAAGAACATTCAATGTGATAATGACAAAGAATATGACAATAGGGAGTTTCGGGAGTTGTGTGCTCAAAATGAGATAAATTTTTGCTTTTCTTGTCCTCACACGTCTTCACAAAATGGAAAAGCTGAATGAAAAATTCGTACCATTAATAACATTATCCGCACCTTATTGGTTCATTCTTTCGTCCCTCCGCTATTTTGGCATCGTGCTCTCCAAATCGCTACAGATCTACTTAATATTCTTCCGTCTAAAGTTTTGACATATTCCTCCCCTCTTCAAGTGTTATACAATAAGACTCCTTCATATTCTCATCTTAGGGTCTTTGGATGCTTATGTTATCCACTGTTTTCATCCACCATAATTAACAAACTTCAGGCACGTTCTACCCATTGTGTGTTTTTGGGTTATCCGTCAAATCACCGTGGTTACAAATGCTTTGATTTGTCCTCTAAATGAATCATTATTAGTCGTCATGTTATCTTTGATGAGTCCAAATTTCCATTTTCTAAAGTAGAGACTCACGTGCCTAGTTCGTATGATTTTTTGGATGATGTTATCTCCCCTTATCTTATTCGTCATTTTTCAGATACAGGTCTCGACCTATCGTCAGCGCCGCGACCCTTAGAGGAGGCGCCGCGACGCCTATCGTCAGGTGTCCAACCTTGTTCATTACCGTCGTCAGCGTCGCGGCCCTTCGGGGAGGCGCCGCGGCGCCAACCTTCTAATATTCACTGGAACGAATGCGCCGTGGCCCTGGGTCCTGGCGCCTCCGACAGAAATTTCTGAAATTAGGGGCCTGCTGGACAGTCCGTACCGTCTCCCAAAAATTCTCAAAATTCACCCAATCCAGCCCAGAGTCATGGTCTAATGACTCGCAGTCAACGGAGTAGTTTTAAACTAAAAAGACATTTTAATTTGAATTCTAATGTTCTTAAGTCACCCTTACCTCATAATCCCGTGTCTGCCTTAAATGACCCTAATTGGAAACTTGTCATGACCGATGAATATAATGCTCTTATTGATAATAAGACGTGGGAGTTGGTACCCCGTCCATCTGGTGTAAATATTATTCGGTCTATGTGGATTTTTGCTCATAAGGAGAATTCTGACGGTTCTTTTGCAAGACATAAGGCAAGGCTTGTAGGTGATGGTAAGACTCAGCAGGTTGGTGTGGATTGTGGTGAGACATTTAGCCCGGTGGTCACGCCGGCTACCATTCACACTGTGCTCAGCTTGGCTCTTTCAAAATCGTGGTCCATTCATCAGCTAGACGTAAAGAATGCATTCCTACATGGTGATCTCAAGGAGACAGTCTATATGTATCAGCCCTTAGGGTTTAGAGATACTAGATATCCTCATCATGTATGTTTGTTGAAGAAGTCATTGTATGAGCTTAAGCAGTCTCCACGGGCTTGGTATAAGAGGTTTGCTGACTATGTTTCGACTTTGGGTTTTTCTCACAGCAGGTCTGATAATTCATTATTCATATATCATCGCGGTTATTCGATGGCTTATATACTATTATATGTGGATGATATTATCTTGAATGTCTCTTCTGATGCTTTGCGAAAGTCTATTATGACAGTGCTCAGTTTTGAGTTTGCCATGAAAGACTTGGGCCCTTTGAGTTATTTTTTGGGGATTGTTGTCAGTCGTCATGCAGATGGATTGTTCTTATCACAGAAGAAGTATGCATCAGAGATCATTGAGAGGGCTGGGATGTCATCATGTAAGTCCACTTCTACTCCAGTTGATACTAAACCCAAATTGGGTGTTGCAGCTGGCTCTTCCTATGAGGATCCGACCCGCTATCGTAGTCTTGCAGGCACCCTTCAGTATATTATCGCGCCCGTTTTTTACCTCGGGGTCTGAACGGTATCCGCAATGTTGCTCTTTGGTGCGGTCCCTGGATGTAGCAATAATGCTGATTTTGAGGAGTCGCCACCTAATTAGTTAAGTGAATTAGGACACTTGATTTATTGCAATAAAAATACTGCAATTAATCTCCATTTAATGGTCTACGAAATTAATCAGATTCTGGATCAGAGTTCTTTATTATCCTAAAGGGAAGGGGTTAGGCATCCTTTAAGATCCACTAACTTGCGGTTATTCGTTCAAACCTAGGTTAATTATTTATTGCCCTTTTTTCCTACATATTTTAAGCAGTTTTGCATAATTTACAATTACAATGGAATGCAATACAGAATAATAAAGCTAAAATCGAATAAAACACAGGGACATCTTTTAGCCTTTTTTAGGCCTTTTGCACAAGATGATCTCCGGCTACCTGCATAAACACTTAGTAAAAGTGTTAGTAATAGAATAAATAATTTAAAAACAATGACAAGAATTAATAAGTAAAGCCAAAAATAAATCCGTCTTTTGTACAGGGGAGGCCTTGGAAATCAGACGGAGATTCCTTCATCGGCCAATGTGGTTAGAAACAATAAAATAAATAAAACCTTCAAATCCGCGCCAAAACAGTAATATTTTTAAACACGGAGGGCTCAGATATATAAAAATAAAGTGGGACATCCTAAACAAGACCAGGATTTCGCCTCAACAAACATTCGGGCCAAGTTCTAGATCACAATGCAATGCAATTGAACTTATTCTAAAACTCACCACACAATGCATATGAAACGATGAGGTTGGTTTCATTCTTATCTTGGAAAACATGCAAGACCATGCCATTTACGAGTGTGAATAAGAGGTACCAAAAGAATTTAAGGTTTACCACAGAGTCAGCTCATACTGATTATTACTTCTTTTTTTATGCACACTCCTAATTGTGTTGGTATCAACAAAGTAAAATAATAGTACTTAAAAAATGTTTTTGTATTTTTGAATAACATTTTTTTTTGTATTTTTGAATAATTTTTTTTTAATATATTTTTTGAATAAATAGTACCGAACCCGAATAGGGTTGTCTACGTATCCCGCTGAGGGAATCAGGTGCGCGTAGTTCATTCAAATATGTTATAAAATGTATGCTTGGAAAGAATTTATCAATGAAAGAACAACAATATAAAGCTGTGCAAAACAAATGATTGTCCACTGTGGACGAATGCAAAATAAAATGAATGTAACGGAAAAATGAATGCCCGAAAATATGATGAATGAGATGCATGAGTGAGAAAAATATGCTTCTTTATTTTTTTATTTTTTTTATTTTTATTTTTGTGGTGTCGAACCCAAAATGAGTTGCCTACGTATCACACCGTGTGGTGAGAATCAGACACGCGTAGTTCGAGAAGTTTATGTTGTAAAATGCATGATATTAAAGAATTATGTAATCAACACTAGACATATCAATTGAATTTGCAAATATGTGTAAAAATACAAAAAAATATAGAAGGACTCGGAGCGATGCTTCGTTGAATCAGGTATAAGCTGACTTCTTTCAGTCAAGATAACTCCCGCTCCTTGTGATGATTTTTTTTCCCGAACGCCCTCGACTATTTGCGAGAACTGTTTTCCTGCAAAAATATGAGAAATAGGTGAGAGTAGGAAAGTGACAAAATAATAAAATGCAGGGGTGTGACAATATAGTCAGAGACTCCCCTAATTGGTTCGACCGGACTGGTGGTTGATGCTTCACAAAGTCCAAGTCGCGCTATTCAAGAGCGATTTACGCAGTAAAAGTCCTGATTGCAATGTGACAACAAAAGTGCAAAATGCAAAGTGCAAATGCTCGTGCCCGAAGTTATAAGCACATTGCATGATATGTATAGAGTTAAAAGGGTAATTATTGCTTTAAATAAAATGTACGGAGTTGCTAGCAACAAGCAGTAGTAAACAAAAGCATGCAAATCAAGCGCACGCCCTAATATGCATGAGACCTCTCTTATGCCAGAGGTGGACTTAAACGCCAGATATGCGAGATTATGATAAATAGGTCCAAGCCATTAAACTGCAATATTTCGTTGGAAATAGCGACCAAATGACAGTGCACTTTTTCCAATTTCGGCGTGTCATGATCAGGCTTGGATCCGTCTATCATCATCACGCTACACACATATGCTTGTTGGTAGTTGGGTTGTGAAACCCATCGACAATTTGGTGAATTCCCTAATTGTGGAGACGATACCAAGGTCCGATCCACCTAAGATGTATGCATGCATGACTTAAAATAAAGGGTGGTATAGCTCATCCTAATTTTGCTAAGATTTGGCTGACTAGACGCAAGGTATCCGAGCGAACTACTCGAGCGAAAAGGCTACGCGGCCACAGGTTGGACCGGATTCTCCGCGTAAAACGCCAACTCTCCTAAATTTGGGTATTTTAAAGAAATTTGCGGGTGTGCAAAACACACCTCGCGTGTAGTGTGTGATAGTGTCAATTTTCCAGAATAGAAGAAATATGAGCAGAATGACAATTTAAGGAAAGCAGTAAAAGAATGTAGCAATTAAAGTAGTTAATTACAAAATAAAAACAAACAATATAAAACATTTGCAACAAATATAAAGCAAAATAAAGCGCTATATTTAATTAACATGGGTTTGCTATGATCAAGAACCTGATATCCCCAGCGGAGTCGACATGCTGTCGCGCCCGTTTTTGACCTCGGGGTCTGAACGGTATCCGCAACGTTGCTCTTTGGCGCGGTCCCTGGATGGAGCAATAATGCTGATTTTGAGGAGTCGCCACCTAATTAGTTAAGTGAATTAGGACACTTGATTTATTGCAACAAAAATACTGCAATTAATCTCCATTTAATGGTCTGCAAAATTAATGAGATTATGGATCAGAGTTCTTTATTATCCTAAAGGGAAGGGGTTAGACATCCTTTAAGATCCGCTAACTTGCGGTTATTCGTTCAAACCTAGGTTAATTATTTATTGCCCTTTTTATTCTACATATTTTAAGCAGTTTTGCATAATTTACAATTACAATGGAATACAATACAGAATAATAAAGCTAAAATCGAATAAAACACCGGGACATCTTTTAGCCTTTTTTAGGCCTTTTGCACAAGATGATCTCCGGGTACCTGCATAAACACTTAGTAAAAGTGTTAGTAATAGAATAAATAATTTTAAAACAATGACAAGAATTAATAAGTAAAGCCAAAAATAAATCCGTCTTTTGTACAGGGGAGACCTTGAAAATCAGACGGAGATTCCTTCATCGACCAATGTGGTTAGAAACAATAAAATAAATAAAACCTTCAAATCCGCGCCAAAACAGTAATAGTTTTAAACACTGAGGGCTCAGATATATAAAAATAAAGTGGGACATCTTAAACAAGTCCGGCTGCGAAAATTCGCCCCGCCAGCGCATGTTGGTTATCCTGTGTAAGTAGAAGAAATCATCAACGCCCAGAAAGCTTCATTTTATTTTATTTTCCGTCTTTGCAACTGTGGAGGCCTCAAAAATCGGCGGATAACTTTTTCATTGGCCAATGCGTAGTATCAGTTCAAATCAGTAAAATACCCAATATTCAAATGTAGCAATATGTTCAAAATCAGTAAATACATAAACATAGGGCCAAATTGTCCAAAGTTCAATACGGACAACGAAAATAGTATAGCAATAACCAAACAGTGGACAAAATGGCCCTTAAAAATGAAAAACGCATCCAATGCAAAACAGTAATAGCAGCCGACAATGTCATCGGAAAACAGAAGTCCGTCGGAGTTTACAACTCCGGCCAAAGATACCAATATCATGCCAAATCAAGCGAGCGAAGGTATAAACCGATGGAATCCCCAAAAATATCAAGTGAACAAATCACGGAGTTTTAACTCCTACGACTCCCAAAAATAAATTAAAAATCAGTCCGACAACAATAGATTCCAAGAAATAAAACCAAACAAACGTCGTCTCCGACAAGATCAAAATATAAAAAAAAACAGTCCTAATAGAGACAAGAGTGCCAAAGTTTTAAACTCCGGTAGGTACTAAAGAAATCCGAAAATCAGTCCAATAACGGATAACCCCAAAAATAGAGCCGCACAGAGTTCGTCGGAGTTCTAAAAATCCGACAGATAACACATCTCAAAGAAATCAGTCCAACAACCGAAAATAACATCAATCAAGGTTGCCGGAGTTACAAACTCCGGCCAGCTAACCAAAAATCACAGAAAAATCAGTCCACTACTCACACCATGATATAATCGCAGGATAAAAGAAAAGCAACAGTAACGTCGCCGGAGTTACACCTGCGGCGAGATTCAACATCACCAACAGAGAGAGGGCAGCGGCGTCACTTCCACGGCGAGATACGCCGGAGCGACGCCGCTATGGTAGTTGTCCAGTGGGGGTTCCGACAGTGACGGGGTTCGGTAATGGTGAAAGAGGCAAGGTCGACGGGGGTGAGTGTTGATGTTGATGTGGGTGGAGTTCGCGACTCCAGCGAGTTGCAGTGGGTAGCGGGGTGTTTGGACGGTGGTTCGTGTGGTGGTGGTCGACGGGAATAGTAGCGGGACAGGGGGTTGTGTGTCGACGCTGGGCAGAGGGAATGGGGTGTGGATGTTGATGATTTTAAAAATGGAGGAGTGTGAAGTGCAGCTGCCCTTTTTTTTTTAAAGGAGGGGGTAATGTTTTATTTATAGGGTAGATATTTAGGTTTAGGGTTTGGTATTTTGGAGGGAAATGAAAAGTGATATTTGATTTTAAAGGGGAAAATAAAAGAGGGTGTTTGGATGAAATTAAAATGGTGTTGGATTGGAATGATTCGGATTGAGCCTCTGACTGGTTTGACAAAAATACAAAACATGTTAATTGTTATACCCCGTAGTTCCAGGGTATATATGTGAGGATGTGCGTACGAGAATACGACAAAAATTTTGTAAAGAAAGGAAGATGTGATTTTTCGACGGAAAAGTTTCCGGTTTTTGTAAAGGAAAAAGGTTCGTTAATGGGAATTGGATTCCCAGATTTGGTATTTGGACTTCTTGGATTATATTAGAATTTTGGGATTTTATTTTCAGAAATAGTCACGTGGGGCCCACGGGAGAAATTTAGGGTTTTGTGGGGCCCGCTTTGTTTTTGAGATTTTCGGTATTTTGGATATTTTCGGAAGACGAAATATTTTGGACGAGTAAGGGGGCGACACGTGTCACCCTCGAGTGGCCGTGTGGTCGAAATTGGTGGGACAGTGGTGGCCGCCATTGTCGCCGAATGGCCATGACACTTGGATGCCTAAATCGTTGGCCATGTGGTGTGGTGGGACCCAAACACACATGGCCCAATCTTGACCATACACTTACATTGATCTTGGCCCTTGATTCTTCTATAAATACCCCCTTAGCTTGAAGCTTAAGTTCATCCCACACTTTAAATCTTTCCAAATCAAATACTCCCTCCCCTTTGAAGTGTTTTCGTCCCCCCCCCCCCCCCCCCCTCTTGTGTATAAAATACCTTGTGTATTGTTGTATAATCCCAAATACCTTGGCCTAGTATCCCTAGTAGTATTCCAAAGTTGTTTTAATACTAGGAGCAGGAAATGCTACTTTATTCCAATAGTCGAAATGAAACCCTAGAAAACCTTCATTAACTTGGTTGAAGTGTTAAGAGAAGTTGTTTAGAAACTTCTAAGGGTTGGAGCGGGTTGGAGCGTAAGAATTGGAGCTAAGCGTTGCTCGGGATCGATATAATCTTGGATAATTTTGGGCTTATCGAGGTAATAATCTATGCCCCTATCAGAATTGGATATTACGTGTTATAGTAGTTATACTTGAGTATATTATATTGGAAGGATGATTATAAAGGATTGAATCGTATTTACATTGGGTACTTACGATGCACTCGTGTAGTATTATTGTGAAGCGAATTGAACACGTCCGGTTAGGCGTGTAATCCTCGAGTTGTTGGCACAGTAGCGGGCCTTGATAGGAGAGATTTATGTGATAGAGGGGAGGTCTGCGAATTTTACGTAGAATAAAGGAATCGGTATTTAGAATATTCTACGAAGAGATCTAGAAGGCGATAGACGTTTTTATGGCGGTATAGGTGGAAGTACTACGAGTAGCGTATTACTTGAAGGGTGGAAAAGGCTAGCGCGTTGTAGTACTTGGAGCATTTTGCTAATTGTCGATAATCGTCGCGAGGTATGTGAACCTCTTCCTATCTTTTCTAGCATGATTGTTGTGAACTATGTAGTACGGTAGACGTACATGTGCTAAGTGAATAAAATGGTTTAAAACATAAGGTGTTATAATAGCTTTATGGGAAGTTAGTTATAACGACTTTATGTAGGTAAAAGAATGATTAATTGATTTTAGAAGTTAAGAGACTTGATCTTGAAAGATAAGAGACTTGACTTATAAATGACTTGATAGGAAATATTAAGGACTTGGTTTGTGTTAAACAGTTGTGAAACCGCTTTTATGAGAAATGGGTATTTGGTCTTTAAAAGGAACTTGATGTCTAAAAGAAAAGAGACTTGAGGAATTGAAGAGTTTTTGGTTTAAAAGAGAGACATGGCTTTGTCTTAAATTGGTTTAAAACATAAAGTGTTATAACAACTTTATGAGAAGTTAGTTATAACGACTTTATGAAAGCAAAAGAATGGTTGTATCATTGGTTCTAAAATGGTAACTTGATTTAAGTATAGGTTACTTGTTTTGAAGAGAGTAAGTATTTGAGTTTTAAAGAGTATACCTGATGTTGTTTTAAAAGAAAGGCACTTGGTTTAAAAAGTATAGAGTACTTGATTTTAAAAGTCTTGTAAAGGTTTTTACGAAAGTAAAGTAATTTGGTTTGTAAAGGAAATGTGTTTTTTTGATACTACGAGTATTAGTATCTTTTACGTAAAAAGAGGTCTTTTTGAAAGAATGAAAGTGAGTATTATTTTTGGGTTTGAAACCCGTATTGTTGACATAAAATGAAAGTACCTTGAGTTGTGTGTAACTTGCCTATGTTTGCGTGTGATAGCCTTGTTGTGCCAGTATTGTATTTCTATACCACCGCGTCTCTCGATGGAGGGCCGGTTGATTTGTTATGATCTTACTTGGACGTCTGGAGTAGCGGAGGATTCCACGGGTGCGCTCCCGCTGATAGCGTTATTCCATGGACTAGCTCTCGCGAGGTTTCTTGATTCGGCCTTGGTATCGGTGGTTGGCTTCGTACTTGCCGTTCGTGGTGATTCGGCCTTAGTACACAGTAGTTAGCCTTCGCGCTTGCCGTTCGGTTTAGTGACGAAGTCTCGTGACACGACCGGTACTGGTAGTTAGCCGTACTTGCCCGATCGATTCGTGACACGCGAGTACACAGTAGTCGGCTTTCGTACTTGCCCCGTGTCAGCTTCGTGGTTTGGTTGTATAGTATTGTTAGTACGACATTGGTATCTAGTAGTTGGCTTTCGTACTTGTCGGTCGATTGATGACACGGCTTTGGTATCAGTAGTTAGCGCCCGTACTTGCCCCGTACGGTTGTTATGACACAAGTGGGACCCAGTGTTCATGTGTACTTCTTGGTGTGATTATATCATAGACTGCCGGCAGTGAGGAAGGCATTCTACGGGCATGATTGATGTTGTGGGCGTGAGACCCATAGTTATATTTGAGTAATGACTTTGAGGGCGTGAGTCCCCGACTTGGCGTATCGCTACATATTATGTAATGTAGTTTGGTTATCATATATGTCTCTGCTTTATATAGACTACTATGATTTCATTTACGATATTTTCGGTTTCACATACTTGGTACTGTTAGATCGACCTCCTTGGGCTGCGTTCATGCCGCGGTAGAGGTACATCGGTTGTGGATCCTCGCCATAGGACCACGCTCAGCGTTTTGGGAAGCTCCGTTTCTCGGAGGCTCATCTTTGGTATAGTCCCTGTCGGTGTAGTTACTTGTACATTGTGGTATGGCGGAGCCTGTCCGTCATAGTTATGGTTACATTCTTAGAGGTCTGTAGAACTGTTGTGGACAGGGTTTGTAAAAGGATTTAACTGTTCAGGTTGATATATATATGTATATATTCAGGAAGGTGACCGTTTTGGTCAGCCTGTTTCATACTTTATGTCTTGTCTCATGTTTTAGTTTTTATTTCCTGATTTTCTCTGATGTTGTATCACTAGGGTGCCCGGGGTAAGGCACCAGTCACGGGCCCGGGATCGGGTCGTGACATTAATTATTTAAAAAGATACAAAATTATCAAAATGAAAATGCCGATGCAATAATAATAGCATACAATATTTAAGAAATGTTTAATGTCTAACTAAAATAAAAATGGCATGTCAATTAATTATTTAAAGAGATGCAAACATTAATAAAATAAAATGACAGTGTAATAATAATAAAAACATAATATTAACAAAGACATCATGCTTAATTTAAAATAAAAAGATAAAAATGCAAAAAATGATGAATAAAACGCGATGTCCTAAAACACATAAAATTGCAATAAATATACGAAAAACGGGTCAAAATTGACTGTCAACATATATTACGTTCAAGCGACCTGATATTACATATGTCGTACAACTGATGTATTTGTTTATGCATGATCCCAGAGTTGAACATATGAATGCGCTCAAACGCATTCTTATGTACATTCAGGGAACACTTGATTATGACTTGCATTTGTGTTGCGATATTTCTAGATGCTTACGCAAGTGTACGTATCGTTCAAGTAATAAAGATTTGTAAGACCGAGTTATCGTCCACAGAGACTGGTTTATTAAGTACCGAATATCTATTCTATGATATCTATTTGGTTGACATTCTTTAGTTTGATTTATGACTAATTGCAGGAAATAAACTAAAGATGATTGTACTTTGGGTTTATAACTGTTATGAAGGAAATAGGGTTCCAATCTTCTCAACTATCCACTATTTCGTGTGTTAATGCAATGCTAATGACTCTTCGGAGGATTAAGAACAGTAATCTTAATTACTACATAAGTATCGGGGTACTTTCGTCCACGATTTTAACTTATGTCTAGAGAATTACAGCATATGCAAATCTCACCTTTCAGACTTTTGATTCGAAATCATATAAGTGATGACAATTAGTAGCTAGTTAATTATCAAGCAATCATAACAATATTGAATAATTCTTAATATGCTGAAGAGAAAATCAATAATCAATGCATTAACTATATGAAAGAGCTTCAAGAAGATTCGATGGAAACTCTACTAAAGTATTTAGCTCCTAAACATTGTCATGTCAAGAACTAAATTACAATCCAACATAAACTGAAATAGAGAAAGAAAATAACTTGAACAATAAGATGTCTCCAATTGTAGCTTGTAGCCGTCGTCCTCTCCAAAGTAGAATCTGTAATATGGTATAAGGTCTTCTGTAATGAGCAGGGTTTTGGAGTTTTATACTAGAGAAAAATTGTCTTTCGGACCTATTAGGCATATTTCATATACCTATTTTGAGTCATTTTCGATTAGTATTTTACCCATTTTTGTTGCGTCTAGTACAGTTTAGGGTTATTTTTCTTTCTTTTGAGTCACAGCGGTTCAAAAAGGCAAAATGGCAAAAAGAAGCGAAAAGTGGCCATAAAAAGAGGTCCCGAGACAGAAAAAGGTCGAAAATCGATGACTCGGAAAAACTACGAAGACTCAGCGGTGCCAGGCGGGATCGCCAAAGCAAAGAAACCCGCAGGACTTTCAAAGACCGGTGAATTGCATGCAATGCGGTGCCATTTATTCAGAGAGCTGCAGGAGTTTAGGCATCGCGATCTTGACTGCGCAGCGATCGATGCGGAATTTTCGATTACGAGTTGAAATTGGCCAAGGGCAATAGGGATCCTAGGGCACAAAATTGATACATATTTAAAGCCCTAGGGATCAGTTTTTAGGAGGGGAGTCAATCCTTGTACATATTCCACAACACAACTCTTGGAGGCCACAAGATTGGAGACCTAATTCTACTATTTTCTTTTCTCTTTCTTTCTTTTTAATTCAGTTTATGTATGGATTTTGTGTTAGTACTTAGCGTGACTATGGCTAGGAGCTAAACACTTTATTTAGGGCTTTCGTTATGAATCACTTGAAGCTTTATTTATGAATTAATGTAGTAGTTTGATTTCTTCTTCGCTTGATTAAAATTTAGTCAATAATTGGTTTGAATGCTTGATAGTTAATTGATCACTAATTATCATAACTCATATGATTTCGAATCAAAAACCGAAAGGAGAGATTTGGATATGCTGTAATTGACTAGACATAGGTTAAAATTGCGGACGAAAGTACCCCGATACTTGTGTAGCATTATAGGTTACTGTTCTTAATCCTCCTATGTGGTAAATCCTATCATAGAAATATAGAAGGGTTCTGCACTGGGGTTGAGGGATTATATGTCTTAACCGAATATAATAACAGCTTAGTTAACCGATATCTTAACGAAGAAGAAGAATCATTCTAGTCGCATTAAGGATTGAAAAGAGTGGATAGTTGAGGATTTTGGAAGCTCTATCTCCATCATAACTGATTAAACCCTAGTAAGTTAGTTTAATTTCTGCACTTAGTCTTAGTTATTAGATAAAAACACAAACAAATTAACGTTCACCAAATAGAAACTAAAGCTTAGATAATCGGTACTTGATAACCAGTCTCTGAGGACGATATTCGGTCTTACCAGACTATATTACTTGTGAACGATACGTACACTTGCGTTAAGCACTTGGAAAATCGCTAACAGGACCATAAAAATCCTGTCCAATTCGGACCCAACTTTTTTGAAATTACACGTAGGCACCGCCGTGCTAATTGGCCAAATTCGCTGGCTGCTTACTGGAAAATCTGAGCCATGGTGCCTCTTCCTTGCAATGCGGTTCCTTCGACGGTGATTCAGTTTTGGACTTTCTGGAAATATTATGCCTCGGTGCTAAATTTCTTGACCGCGGTTCTATGGCACTAGTCTCAACAATTTGTATCCTTCGTCGACGTCTACACTAGTCTCCTATACAAATGCTGATTGGGGTGGTTGTCCTGACACCAGACGGTCTACGTCTGACTATTTCATGTTTTTGGGTAATAACTTGGTCTCATGGTCTGCCAAGCGACAATCCACGCTATCACGCCCAAGTGCAGAGGCCGAGTATCGTTGGGTAGCCAATGTGGTCTCTGAGTCATGTTGGTTACACAATTTACTTTTAGAGCTCCATTGTCCTATTGAAAAGGCTACCTTGGTGTATTGTGATAATATAAGTGTCATCTACCTTTTTGGGAATCCAATTCAGCACCAGCGTACTAAACACATAGAGATGGATATTCACTTTGTTCGAGAAAAGGTAGCTAAAGGACAAGTACACGTCTACCATGTTCCTTCCAGATATCAAATTGTAGACATCTTTACAAAGAGTCTTCCCTCGGTCCTTTTTGAAATTTTTAGAGACAGTCTCAGCGTACGAAGACCGCCTGCTATGACTGCGGGGGTGTTAAATATGGGATAAATCCCATCCGTGTAAGTCCTATTTTGGTTGTATATTTGGTAGGTTTACTTATTAGTCTTGTAATTTAATTATGATTGTATATTATCATAAGTGTATAATTATTCTTCATATAGAATAGAAATTTAGATGTAAAATAGGAATAAGATTCTCCTATTGTAATCTGTATATATATGTCTTTCATAAATAAGAATAATCGGGGATTAATTTTTTCATTAATGAAGAAAATAAAACGTGGTCATGTTAGAGGATGCCTTAGTGACGAAGAATCCTAGAGGTATCTTTCGTTCGATCCATTGGTGGCAACAATGCACCACAGATAATGTTCCACACAACATAACAAAGCCTCGAGGACTCGAACAATGCAAGATTCCGTTTTCTGTATACATATATATAAGTAGTTGCACACCAAAAGGAATTGTATATTCAGAGCCACAAAACACTTTTAACTCGCATAATATATTCTCTATAGCCTCAACTAAGTACTTACAATTATGACACCTAGAATTGAAGAAGTGCATGTTGAGACACTTTCAATGAATGGCAACAACAAAATGCAAGTGAAGAACTTCATATGGTCCGAGGAAGAATGGCCTACACTAAAACACGACGATTTTGGAGACGTTAAAGATGATATTCCGGTGATTAGTCTTAACAATCGTATACGCGACGATGATGATCAACAACTTTATGACAATCTTTGCCAAGTAGTGGTGAAAGCAAGTGAAAAATGGGGATTCTTTAAACTTGTGGATCATGGGGTGCCTAATGAGATTGTTGAGGATTATACTACTCGATTGCACGAGCTTTTTGATCTTCCAATGGAACAAAAGCTCAAAGGTGGCAAGACATCAAGTTTGCCATTGGGGTATTATGCCTCAAATCCTGAGTATGGGCAAAATTTGCCTTGGGCTGAAGTTTTGCAGCTGCTTCAATCGTCGGAAATGGTTGTGGAATTCGCAAAAAAGGTCTATGGTGATAAATACCACACATTTAGGTATGTTATGTGTACATACAAAGCTTATATTTTGTCATTTTGGGTGTAGCATTTGGTCTGCTTAGTGTTGCTGCACGACACTTGTACATGAAAAGGCATGTTGAGTTACATGGATGTGAAAGGCATGTTTGATAAAGTAGACTTTATTTATTTTACCGATATAATTATATTTGGGAAAGGTACACATTTGACAAGATGGTTACAGTATCTGTCACGTGTTTCATTTTTGATGTTATTTTAGATCCAAGTCCTTGCAAAAACATTTAGTTAATTATTATAGTTCTAATAGAATCCTATCTGTTGCCCTCGAGCTAATAATTGTGAATTGGCTCAACATTTATATATTGGATTAAAGTCGGATCCAAAATTTTACTTTATGATTTCTGAACCATAATTTTTTATTGGTTTTGGAGAACATATTAAATAATTTTTTTAATATATATATAAGGTTTAAACTATAGATATTGAATTCTGTCGAATCTATAGCTTTAATGATCACTCTATATTTTTCTGCCAAAAATACTGACTTTTGACTATGAAAAAGCAGCAATGCAATGATAGAGTACATGAAAGAAATGGACAAGCTAGGAATGGTTATATTTGAGATGTTGGCACATGGCTTAGGCCTTGAACATGATTTTTTCAGCAAGAATTTTGAAGAAAAGGAATCAACTTTTTTTAGGGTAAATAGATATCCTCCTTGTCCTCTACCAGAGAAGATTGTAGGAATTGGGATCCATTCAGACCCACAATCATTAACAATATTACATCAAGATCAAGTTGGTGGCCTACAAGTCCTCAAGGATGATAAGCAATGGGTTGGAGTTAGGCCACTTCCAAATGCATTTGTTATCAATATTGGTGACACCCTTGAGGTTATATTCTCTCCCTCTCACATTCACCTACACACAATGAATATACGGATAGTTTTAAGGTTTGTACGTCGATCTGTATAAATAGTTTTTTATTATTATAAGGTTATTTAAATATGTATAGGTATGTCTTCTTAAAATGAGAGATCTGACAGTGCATATTACTTAAACTCATAAAAAAAAACTTATATGATCAGGCTGCACTATCTTAATTTAGGCATGTTTAGTATGACGGAAATTATTTTTTATAAAAAAGTATTTTTTTAATTTTGTATTATACCATGTTTAAGGAAAATATGTTGTATTAAAAGGGGAAAAATAACAATCCTTACTCATGGACAAAAATCATTATCATTATAGTTATAGTTATCTTAACTTTTAATTTCGTATCTCTTACTGCAACTAACATTTAGACATTACTATTAATCTTTAATACTCACAAATTCATTTAAAATACTAGTATATATGATTTACCGATATTATTATTAATCTTTAACACTCCCTCAATTCTACTTTAGGTGAGATGATTCAGGATCAAATTATCTAATTTTCGGTCTGCATTCGAACATAAAATCTTCAAGTTTTTTTAAAATAAAATTTACATATTTAGAAACTACATAAAAAATGACAGACGTCATAACAAACACACATATTTCTATATGTTTGTGTATTTGTTGCAGGCTTGGACAAATGGAAGGTTAAAGAGTGTAATACACAGGGCAGTGGTGAATAAGGAGAAGCAGAGACTATCAATAGCCTATTTCATGAGTCCAACAAGTAATGCAACAGTTGAATGCCCTCCTCAACTAATTGATCCAATTTATAATCCAAGAAAATATGTGTCTTTTACATGGGCTGAATTGAGACACCTTCTTTTGACTACCAGGAGGGTTAGGGGCAAAGCTGTTGCTATCAATAAATTTTTGGTATATTGAGGTCACGAAAATATGTGTCACTTTATGATGTGACTCTATTTCCTTCTCTATATACTTAAAGAATATGTAAGTAAACTCAATCTTACTTATTTCTAGGAAAACAACGTTGGTAGTTTATGACTAGATGTCATCCTCTAGAGAGTTCAAGAACATGATACAAAGGTTGAGATTTGAGTCACATTTCCAGAACAAGTAAAAACTCATGGTTAATCTCATAGGATAGTTGGGTATTGAATGAAAAATAAAATGACTTGTCTAAGAAAATGGGGTACTTTGCCCGAACTAGAACTAATTAATTGGTGGACAATGAATCAAAGTCTAAGTCAATTTGTAGAAAGACTCTAGGATACTTTTTTTTTTGTGAAGGCCATGGCCATTCTTTCTTTCGAGTCTTGTGAGAGCCTGACCGACGTATGATAAGCGCCAACGCGTCGGTAGGTTAAGCGCGTTGTGACAGCGCCCAAGGTGTGGCTCACTAGAACTTGACCTTATAACAATTGTCCCATGCAACTTTGATTAAGAGTTGTAATATGACTTGAGAAGTATTGATACAATCTTGATAGAGTAAATAAATATATCTCATTTAATCTAATATGGGCTCAGCTGACCAATATACTACGGTCAAAGTCAATTACAATTTTGTAGTAATAATCAGGCTATACATTTTTATATAGTGCCATAAAAATATATTTGATTGAAATTTTACTTTCGATTGATAACTCAATTCAATGTAAGACAAAACAAATATATAAGAGGACTAGAGACTCAAAATTGGCACACAACAGAAATACTTATTTTTACCGAATTTATGAGCCTTCTTCTTCTCTTTTTCTACTATAAATCTAATAATGATCTAATTTTCTCTTTCTTTTAGTGTTCAAATGAAAATCATCTAAGAAAAGAGTTAATCATCAAGTTGTTAACTTCCTCGAGGTCCTGACACTTCAACATACATATCCAATATTCTTTATAAGGAAATATTGACCTAGCCTTGCAATTGACATTTGAGTCGATTTTTTTTCCAGTTTACACACATATAAAATATTGTTATTATATATTGGAATATATAAAAAATGACACATGAAAGTTATTCTTTTTAGAGCAAGTCAGTAGTACTAGACTCTTGTATATTGCATAAAAATAAAGAGGAAATGAGTTGCATCACAACTACAAAACTTGTGGTCCATGGATGAGTAGTAACGTCTAACAAAGTACTAAATGTATTGTATAATCATATCAAACTTGTGTTCCATGGATGACTTAGTCAAGCAATATAATAGACTTTAACTATGAGATCAAAATGAGATATTATTGATTGACTAAGTCAAGTGAAAAAAAAAAAGAAATCAAGACAATAAAGACATGATGTGGCAAATTGAACAAATGCTATAAATATTTAGTGCAATTTTCCAATGAAATTTATACAATCATAAAGATTAAGATGTATATAAAATCTAACAGGTATCAGAGCCACTTTTTATGCTATTTGGATTGATGCATATAATAACATAATTCTCCATATTGGAAATTTGATGATGGGCAGGTCTACATTTATCATTGTTATAGAGAAGTCGACATGGTGGTAGATAATTTTGCTTCTCACAGCCACCATATGCACAGCAAAGTCACAAGCCTCTTAAATATGAACAAATGAAAAGTGCACAATTTCAGGATTAGAAAGAAGGAAAACTCAGAATTCAGTTATGATAATTTGAAACATTTGGATCCGACTCCTCTCCGTTTCTCTTCTCTTCATTTTTCCCAAAATCTTGCTTGGATCAACTGGAGATACATATCATAATTTAAAATTAATGGTTAAGATTTATTTAAGTAACGCAAAACCTTAACCATGATTAGAATAATTAATTCCTTCCATATTTTTGCTTCCAAAATATTTTTACAACTCATAATTTTAGCTTTACACTATTCTTTCCTAAATATAATTAAAAAAATTCTTACTTGACTTGAATGAATTTGTGCTGTGCATCATTTTTTTTTTTTTATTTTGCTACTTTTTTCCCACCTTTCTGTAGGGTTCTCATTTAGAAAGTATTAGAAATAAACTTCCACCTATATGACAATATAAATTAAAGATTTTTACAATTAATATTTGCCAAATAGAAAATTTAAAAGTATGGCCTGAGTATTTTTAGTTTTAGGAGCAAATAAGTTTAAGCACTCTTCAAACTCTTTGTTACTCACAAGAGGGTGGACAAAAAAACGATGCACAACATGATCCCCGCTTTCTTCCTGTGGTTACTGATAGAATATTTTTTTGTACATCTCCTATATTAGGTAAAATTGTAATCCAATTATAATCAGAAAGTGTAATTTAATTATAATTAGGAAGATTAGTTATCTAGTTTGTAAAAGATTAAATAATTATGTAACATTATATATATATATATATATATATATAGTACATAATAATCAATGGGGAGGAGGGAAACATATTCATTTATGATATCAGCAGCCAAAATCTAAAATTCTCTTCCTAATCTCTCGATCGCCCCAACCCTCGGCAGTCGCCCTTCCTAAACTTCTCCTACCACCTCTCGGCTGCATCTTCTGGTTGTGTGACCTTATTGCCACCAACGATCTTCCACAAGTCTTGGCCTTGGAGATATATCTCCATATGCATCGACCACGTGTTGTAATTTTGATTGTTAAGTTTCTTGATTCCACTGACCACTTGAAGGTCACCCATCGTGTCTTGGCTAAAGTTCTATTTCTTTTACTTAGAAAGCTTTATTTCGAAAACAAGTTCTGTAGTACTAAACCACACACGAACACTCTAAGAAACTCAACAAACGACTATTTGGTATGAACCGACATGGCTCTGTTACCACTTGTTAGACAACACAACACGTGAAAACGTAATTACTTTATTATTGTAAAAATACTTACACCAAAATTTGAACACTATAACTTGACCACAGTATACACCAAGTTCTTACTCTTTTGTTTTACCAACACTTGACATTCACACTTAAGCTTACTTAAGTATGAATATCCTCTCCAAACTCAAAGATTACCTTATAAGAGAACTTGATAATAATAATCTATCACTAATAGTAATTAGTATGATGGATTGAAAGTTGGTGAAAAATATTTTCATGCCAATGATTTATGGTATCAGCAGCCAAAATCTAAAATTCTCTTCCTAATCTCTCGGCCGCCCCAACCCTCGGCAATCGCCCTCCCCAAACTTCTCCTACCACCTCTCGGCTGCATCTTCTGGTTGTGTGACCTCATTACCACCAACGATCTTCCACAAATCTTGGCCTTGGAGATATACCTCCATATGCATCGACCACGTGCTGTATTTTGTATGTTATGATAGTTAGTTATGATACTGTTATAATAGTTGGATGTGGGGACCACAGCAGGGCCCACAGTCTCTCTTCTCTTTTGTATAAATAAGTGCTTGTGTGCACCGTGTATGCTTTGAGTTTCATTGTATAAGAAATGAGAAAAGCTCCCACAAATCCTCTCTCAATTTTCCATTAATCTCGGTTCTGTAAATCTCATACACAACGAGATTACAGTGCGAATTACATGCATTACAATCATTAACAGGGAGTTGTATGACCGACTTTATTAACGGTCGTCTGTCCGATACCATTTGAGTGCTACCGAAAATGCCTCAAACTGACATGGACTTGACTCAGCATTAATTGTCACATGTCGCATTATAATTTGTATATCTGTAATATACAAATTTTACCCTATACAAGTTGTAAGCTTGCTACTTCGTCCGTTTATTTATTCTTGTCATGTTTTGCTTTTTAAGAGTTAAAACATATAGATTTTAATTAATATTTTAAAATATTTTTTCTATCATATTAATATAAGAAGAATTATAACTTATAATATTTTTCATGTATTTATTGAATATTTAAATTTTAATTTAAAATATTAAATTAATTAAATTAAATTTAAAATTAATCAAATTAACTCTCAAAAAATACAAACATCATAATAAAAGTGAACAGAGAATTATTTTTTGCAAATGATGAGATAATTGTGATAATCACCCACAGATTTGCGAAAACTTGTTGGCCCATATCTAGTGGTCCGTTTCGGATAAAGAGCTCAGTTTCCTGCTTTTTAAAGAAAAAAACAATTCGGCTACCGCCCTCGCAGTCACCGCCACAAAGCTTCACAAACTATAATTAGAAAGAAAGTATTTGGAGGAATGAAGAACAAAAGGAACTAAACAACGGATAAGGATCTTCACTTAAAATATATTATATTAATCGTGTAGATTTTTATACATTATTATTATATTCCTTCCGTCTCAATTTAAATATTTTAATTTAATACGAAATTTTAAAAAATAAAGGAGATTTTTAAATCTCATAATCTTAAATTAAAGATACGTACAATATTTTAAATCCTGTGAAATTAAATTTTTTTCTAAATATAAAAAGAGACACTCTTATAAAACAAATCGAAAAGAAGTAATATAATTAAATTGACAAGGAAAGAATATAAGAATTTAAGCTATTTTTATTGATAAAGTAACAAACCTTTTGTATTGTCAAAGAAACTTATTTTTTTACTTAAAAATCATTTTAAAGTAGTACCAGTTAATACTATTCTTATTAAATATAATTATTTTGTAATTATTATTATAAATTTCTATCTTATTTATTAAATAAAAATAGGGGAAAATGTTCCTAAATTATTAAAATGATATAAATTTGCTCTCTTTTCACTTATTTAATCTTAACTGTCCTTTTCGATTAAAATGTCTATAATTATCAAATTATGAGATAATATATGTGACTTTAATTAAATAAATATTACTAATTTATCGAGCCATCTGATATCAGACCCAACTCATAAATAACATGACTCATTCACATTTTTTGTTCAGAACAACTGGGGCTTGATTTTAAGTATGTACCGATGTTAAAGGATGAAGAAGCTAAGATTAAAACTAGATCTGAAATTGATTCAAGCCTATTTGCACGGTTTTAATAAAATTACAGTTTCAAACATATTAGACATTATTGTCTTTTGAATTTATTCAATCACAAAATTCATTTAGTTATGTAAATCAATAAATCGGTGTCACCCATTTATTAATAAGTATATCTAATTTTATAATAATTAGATATACTTATTTTTTAAGTAATGTGATAATGTAGTTATTCTTTTATTTGTCTGTATATAAAAAAAGGAAAAAGGGTCAAATATAACATCTACTTTAGTTTCTTAGTTAATTTTATTCTCCGTTAGCAAAAGTAATCAAATATACCTCTCTCGTTACATGTTGGGGCCAAATATATCCTACCGTTAGCAAATTATTCAATTTTTTTAAAAATATTCTGAAAAATTATATTTTTAATTAAAAATATGTAAAGTATTCTTCATAAAAATATAGTGTCCTAAAAATATGTTTTTAAATCTGAATTAATTTTAAAAAGAAATCTGAAAAAACTGATTTAAAAAAAAACATTGTTCAGACTTTTTAATAAAAAAAATCCAATTCTCCATAATATATATTTTTTTTAAAACGAGTTTTATAAAATCAAGAAAAATTTATATTTTTAATAAAAGTCAATTTTTCCAGATTTATTTTAAATCTGCTACATGTCATTTTTACACAGTAATATGCTACATGTCACCCAAATTATACACATATTATTTAGAAAAATACACACTAATACATCTCATTTTTAACATATTATATTGGTATTTAACTTATTATATGTGGTGTTCTACGTGACAATTTTTAAAAAAATAATCTTTAATTTTTTTTAATTAAAATAAATCTGAAAAAATTGTTTTTATTAAAAATATGAAATTTTCTTGATTTTATATAATTCGTTTTTTAAATATTCTGGAAAATCATATTTTTCAAATTTGTTTTTAGAATTAATCCAGATTTAAAAAAAATTAGGACACTTTATTTTTTATAAAACATATTTTACAGATTATTAAATTAAAAAATCCAATTTTCCTAAATATTTTTGAATATTTTGCTGGTAGAGATATATTTGCCTTAAATTTATAACGGGAAGAATATAGAATGAAAAGCTGACTAATAAATGAGACGTGGTTTGCATCATACGTCGATCAGGGTTTCTCTGTCTTGACTGAAGAAAGAGCGAAGTTCCTTCGTCAACAAAAAAAAAAAAAAAAAAAAAAAAGTAAAGCCGTATACTTAACTCTTTTCCTAAAAACAAAAAAAATAATAAAGGGATAAAGACACCACATGGGAATACGAGAAACCTTATCCATCCTCATCACACCCAAGATAAAACTACTATCAAAACACGAGCTAAAAAGTTGGCTATATATATACAACACAACAATAGGTCTTCTCTTCAACAACTAATAACCAAAGAATTTTGGTATTATATTCAAGAAAACAAAATGTTGGCGATATTTCACAAGGCATTTGCTCATCCACCAGATGAGCTAAATAGCCCTGCATCTAAAAGGTCTTTACTTCCTGAAGAAACACTTGAAAAATTCCTATCTGCTCACCCTTCAGACACCTCATCTGTTTGCTTTGGAGATGCTGCTGCTCTTGCTTTTGTTCGTCCTCACTGCAATTCCTTGTTTCATCATACACAAACGTAAATTATTAATTTTAAGTATTCCCTTTTTTGTCTCATTATGTATAAGTCACGAGTTACGTATTTCGCTTAATAATTTTAGTTCAAATTTTATATATTTTTTTAAGTATGTGCGGGATCCGGAGAAAGGCCGAATCATTTCTGGGTCTATTGTACGTAGCCTTGGCAAGCGATTGTTTTTACGGTTGGAACTCATGACGCAACTTTACCCGTTTCTTGAAATTGAGGCACAATTGTTTTTGTAGGTTGTTTTGTGGCTACGATGATATTTACTGCTTGTTCTTGGGGAGCTTGAACAACTTATGTGCACAAATAAAACAATATGGGCTATCATCAAAAGGTACAAATGAAGCCATGCTAGTGATAGAAGCATATAGGACACTGAGAGACAGGGGACCTTATCCTGCTGACCAAGTTATTAAGGATTTTGAAGGAAGCTATGCTTTTGTTATCTATGACAGTAAGACTGGAACTGTATTTGTCGCCTTGGTATGTATTTTATCACTTGCTAGTTCTATTAATTTGTGGAGAAAATGACAACTATGGTCTCTTATATTCGGAGACAGGTTTATTTTGGTGAATATTGGATGGAGACAAAAAGTGCTCACTTTTCGAACCGTGGAATGCATTAAGTTGGGCGGTCTATATCATACCCCTTAACGGGTGGTCCTTTCCTGAATCACGCGTAGCTTTGTGCACCGGGTTTTTTTTTTTTCTATGCTCACTTTGGCAAATTTAAAGGACAAAATTGTTGAAGCCTACTTTATAGGCTGATTTGAATCTACCACAAACATAAGGGGCCATTTTTGTCATTTTCTCTAATTTGTGTAACCAGTTGCGTTTTCTAGAGTTGAAAGAAAAGGATTAATTTTGCTTCTATTTTGTAAAATTGTAGGGTTCAGATGGTGGGGTGAAGTTATTTTGGGGTATTGCTGCTGATGGATCTGTGGTGGTTTCTGATGATTTAGAGGTCATTAAAGCTGGATGTGCAAAGTCATTTGCACCCTTTCCAACAGGTAACATTTACAAGGAATTTCACGTTTTTTAGTCTAATCTGTACGCAAAAAATCATTTGTAGTATCACTTGTCTAATATTTATGAATTTCTCCTACTTACATTCCATTTTTACATTATGATATTTCTGTTGTTTAACAAAGCAGTTCTTGAATTCTGTTGATACATTTATTTGGTTTAATTGAATGGACAGGTTGTATGTTCCATAGTGAGAAAGGACTAATGAATTTTGAGCACCCAATGAACAAGATGAGAGCCATGCCAAGGATAGATAGTGAAGGGGTAATGTGTGGAGCTAACTTCAAAGTGGACATGTATTCCAGAGTTAACAGCATTCCCAGAGTTGGAAGTGAAGCTAATTGGTCTGATTGGAATACTTCTCATTAAATCAATTCTCCACCATTTTGATATTTCTCGTGTGTTTCTTCTATTTTGGTTCCCCTTAGTTTGTTTTAGCTTGGTTTTCTCCATAACTAAAATAAATGAAGCATCAACAATGATTCAGCTTTGTGAACTTTCTGTCTGTGCAATCGACCTTAGCTCTTCAAACAACGGGGCTAAAGAGATTTATCGAGCAATCTGAATCTCGAGAGTGGATGGTTAATTCCCTTTGGCTTGGAACGTTTTGTATGATCTGATTTCCCCCCCTTCGAAATGACCACCAACCCTCTTTGTGACGAAGTGTCTCTTCGAAAAGTAAGACACTTATATATTTTGGATAGATAAAAAATGAAAGTAAAACACTTAAATATCGGGACGAAGGGAGTACTACCAAATGAAAAAAAAAAAAAAAACGAAAACATGCACCGGATTAACCTGCTTTTCGGATTCTGGAGATACTATCAAGTACCCCTACTGTATTCAAGAACAACAAGAAACTAATTTATCAAATGTCTTTGCAATGTATGACCAAAAATTATCTTAACCCTTGAAACTCTGTTTTGGAGTTGGAAAAAGTATCTTGGAAATGCGTATGACATCGAAAATTTCATCCTTGGCCGGATATATTAGCCTGATACTAACAAAACAAGGGATACTCCAACTTGCTGTCTCATGATCAATTAACTTGGCAAAGAGAGAGTGATATGATCCATTAACAAAAATAGGAGGAATTAACTCCAAATTTTGTTGCAATCAAAATTTGTCAAGTATAAACAATTAAATAATAATTCAATAATTGCAAATGTCAAGTATATATTAATCTTATTAATAATATGAATGTGTTCAAATACATCTGCTCCTAAAATATGATTGTTTCTAGGACATACATACTTTCAGAATTAACTCCAAATTTTGTTGCTAGTTTGTTATTCAATAGCCCGTAGTTGATAAATCATCGCTAATCCATCGTTAAATCTAATCCGTCAAATAGAATTAGCAACAGATTTTTTGTTTAACATCAAAAGTTGTCGGTTGCTACGTTATGTTTTATCGTAGTGATTGCAAATTGAGATACAAATGAGGGAAAATAAGGAATCAAAATGCATATGGCTATCACTTTCATACTGGAAATAAATTGCTACAACTTTTCGTGCAGAAGAAAACAGGGTGAGTGATACTTATTCCTAACTCAATTTTTTTTACAAAGTGAACAACTTTTTCTACAACTAAACAGAATCTCGATTCAAATTCTATCTCATCAACTCCCGTTTCTTGTTTGCCTTGTTGTTGAAGGTTAAGGTCAGTCCGCAAAAACTAAGCCAAACCGACGAGTTTCTCACTGACTTCCCAGACTTTACGGGCTTTATCTACATCACTTGCTTCTTCTGACAATTGATTCTCAAAAGAAGAAGAATTCTTGTTCCAGCTCCAATACACACCTGATTTTGTAAGACTTGGATCACTCACAACCTGTATAAAAGAAAGAAACATCTTATGTTAAATCTTTTTTTTCTTGTTAAGGTTAGGCTGTTGGCTTTCTTACAAGAACTATACTACTGGTGATGCACACATACAGTTCAGTTACTTTAGGGGTCGTTTGATTGCTAGTTAAGAGGTGATTTATTCATGTATTAAGTCATGCATAACTTTTACCATATTTCCTAACTTTCTTTTTCTTTTTAAAAATTCAACACACCAAATAAGGTGTTTGGTTAGCAATTTAAAATCCCCATAACTAATACATGTATGGGTTATCAAGGATCTTATATATTATTTTATAGAGGATAGAAGATGGAATAACTAAACTTTGCATAATTAATACATGTCTAACCAGCAACCACACGACCCCTTAGGGCTCGTTTGGTACGTCACACTAGACTATATATTTTATATTGGACTGTATTGTATTGTAATGGATCGTATTAATATATAATGGACGGTGTTAGAGTATTAATATATAATGGATTGTATTTTTTTTAGTACAGTCTAGGGATGAGTCTTAAAAATGACAGTTGCAGTGAACTAAAAATAGTACAATTCAGTCCGGCTGAAAACACCCACCAAATGTTGTATTATTTTTTTGTTCAGTGCAGTAATCATACCAAAACGAGCCCTTAGTGTGACAAAAATAGTTTTATAAGTTTACTGTTAGTGGTCAAAGTTCAGTGATTATTACCTGCGCAAGTCGCTTTCCAGATTCGGTCTCGGAGACAAATCCCTTGGTAATAAACTTCTGGAATGGAGGGAAAAGGAGCCTAAACAATGGGATATGCTCCCTGAATAGCCCTGTTGTTGCAATGCATCCAGGGTATAAAGAGGCAAATGTTATGCCAGTTTCCTCGTGGTATCGCCTGTGGAATTCCTGCATAGTGAGCATATTGCAAACTTTGCTGTCTTTGTACGCTTTGGCGCCATCAAAGTCACCGCCGTCAATCATGGCCGAGCTGTTAGGCCCATCGAGCCCCCTCGCCAAACCCCTCAAGTCCCCAAGGTTGGCTTTTGGAGGTACATTTCCAGCCAAAGTGTTTGTGTTCCCTGACAAGTGATTTGATTTCAGTAACAAGGTTAGTCTCCAACTGAAAAGAGTAGTAAACTCGTATTCTTAATCCAATTGACTTAACAAACTAGTTGGTCTCCATCCAGAATTTAGACGATGTTGGTTCTGACTTGAGAGAATGAGTTCTGAAATCTATACCAGCTCTGTGTATACTTGTTTTTTTGCACGTAAAAACAGAACTAATAAGCAAAACTATCAGTACTAAAAAATAGGAATCAGTGACGGAAAAATTATGTAGCTAAATAATAAAATTAGTTGCTAATTCGATTTAGAGATAATTACAGTCCAATGCCTTTCGGTGATCTAATTTACAAAATAGCTCATATGTATTGGTTATGTATATTAAGGATATATATATACATAACATACATGTTTGTATACATATAATATACATTTTGCATACATAAATATACATATAATGTATACATAATCAACATGTACGTTTGGTATATTCGGCTAGCGCCTGTAATTAGTTTCAGCCAACGGGCCAAAAAAGAAAAAAGCCTTTCCAGTTTGTGACGAATTATCAATAAATTCTATTAACTACGACGACGGATTAGCGACGAAGTTCATAATTCCAGTTTCTGTTTTTATTTCTGGTAGTGAATGGGTTTTATGGAACCTGTGAAACCATAGTTGGATCTGCCATTGGTAGCTTTAATTACCTGTAATGGAACCAACAATGATGAGTCTCTTTGAAGGGTAATCAGACTCCTTCAAGTCCTTAAGTAACAATCTTGAAAGAAGGAAGTGACCAAGGTGGTTAGTCCCAACACTAATCTCAAATCCATCAGCTGTGAATGAGGGCTCTTTGGCAGTAGGATGATAAACAGCTGCATTGCAAACCAACACATCAAGAGGATTCCCGGATCTCCGGAAGTTATCGACAAATTGGCGGACACTGTTGAGGGACGCAAGGTCTAAGTGCATTATGGTGTAGTTCTCCTTAGGCATGCCTGCTGATTTTGCTGCTCTTTCAGCTTTAAGGAAGTCTCTACATGCCATAATTACATGCCATTTTCCTGTTTCAGCTAGAGCTTTTGCTGTGGCTAGTCCTAATCCTGATGAAGCTCCAGTGATTACTACACACCCTTTTCGTAATGTTTTCTTTCCTGTCACGGGAGAGTAGGTAACACCTGGAGATGTAACCATTGTTTCGGCTCTAACAGCTCCGAGGGACAACTTTCTTTGACTCTGTAATGAAAACTAAACATGTTAATTTCACGTGTGATCACTAAATTAGGTGTTGTGATATGTAAACTTCAGTTACTGTAACGTGTCAAAAAAGAGTTTTGTTACTTTAGTGTATAATGACTACTACAAAAGAGTAGTATTGTGAAATTACCTTTACTTTGAACCTATATATAGAATTTCACGTGTGGTCACTAAATTTATTATTATAGTATGTAAAGTTGAGTTACTCTAATGTGATTAAAAGAAATTGTGACTTTAGTGTTATAGTAATAGATAAAGTTCAGTGACCATATACGTGAAAAATGAGTCAATTTGGAAATATACATCTAAGTACCTTGATTTTGAGTGGAGCCAAAATCAGATTTGACATGGTGTGAGAGAGAAATTCCAAAGAGACTAGAATCCTTCAAAGTTGCACTAGCTTTCCCCTGCAACATAACAGAAATGAGTAAAAGAAATAATTAGTTGAAGTTCAAATTTAGTAGTAGACTTAAGAAATACTCCGCCGTTTTAATTTATGTATTATAATTCACAATAATTAATAATTTAAAAGACATAAAAGATGTCCATCAAAATAAAATACGTTTTGACTTTCGAAATCTAACTAACGAAGTAAAAATGAATACAAACCTCCTTGGGAATAGAGAATGCAAAAGGAACTAGTGCAGCAGCTTGGAGAGCCATGACTAAATTGTTAGCTAAAGATTTAAGAAATGATTCTTGGACTGGTACTACTAGTAGTGTGAGAGTAACAAGTGTTTGGGCACTTATATATACGGTGAGAAATTATGGGGTGTTACTGTCATTTGAGACAAAACAAAATAGTGTGTCCTTTGGATAAGATAAATTTGTAGACAAGTATGAGCTGTGTCAATTGTAAGCCACCAATCAGACTTCAATTTTTAGATTTCCTTTTGATATTTCTAATAAAATATGTCCAAAATGATGGAGATATTTGGCTCTATATTCAAAGCAATCCACTTACATCAGGCATGGACTTTCATCATGAGAAATCTATCGCGAGGGTGGATAATAAGTAGTCCCCAACTTAAATGACCCAAAAGGTGAGTTATTAAACTAAAATACTCAAAAAAGTGATATTAATATTTTTTGCGCGAAAATTTTCTATATAAAAAGAGTTAATTGTAACGATGCAGTTAACTTTTTTTACGTAGAAATTTTTTGCGCAATAGGGTAGATCAATTTTACCCAATACTTTGTATCGAATGATGTGTTTAAGAGCAGTAAAATGAGGCTTCCTCGAGGCATGCATGAATAAACATACTTGTTGAACAACATAAGTAATATCACGTCTGGTGAAAGTAAGGTAATGTAGTGCACCTGTAAGACTCCGATATAGAGTGGATCTGACACTGGATCACCATCCAAAGAACTGAGCTTTGATTTAGAGTCAACTGGAGTAGGCATGATCTTGCAATTTTCCATTTTAGCCATGGACACAATCTCCTCTGCATACTTACGCTGACAAAGAAACACAGTGTCTGCAGATCTAGTCCCTGAAATCCCCAAAAAATAGCTCAACTTCCCTGTTGACACCCAATTTTGACCCTCCCGTCCAGACAGTAGCTATAAAATTACACTAATTTTGCAAAATAATTTCTTATAATTTTTCATAATAAAATGCAGCAAATAAAACATTAATACAAGCATAAATAAGCAATTTAATAATGGCGCCGCGTCTTACGTAGAAATTAAACACTTAGAGTCTCGCGCCGCATTTATTAATTTCAAGCCCTGTCATAATTCTTAAATGATAATAAATAATAAATACGTAAATAAATAAATAATTTAACAATGACGTCGCGCCAAATAGCATAGCCGCATTTATTAATACGCAAAGCAACGTCATAATTACTGTAATAATTTAAAGCATAAATTAAATAATACGCACAATAAATAAGATTTTAAATAATAAGTACCACATCTTAAAAATTAAGCACTAATTAAATAGCGCGCCCATTTTTATTCTTAAACTCAAACTTAGACTAATAAAGCACCTAAATAATTTAATCACATTTGTTAATTTAATTTATCACTAATTAATTAATAATACACTACCCAAATTAATACCTAATTAAAACTAACTACCCACCATTTTCGCCCAGCCCACTCCCTACCTAAATGAACCAAATTTAGCCCACTACCCCGAGGCTTACCCACGCGACCAAGCAGCCCAATCCCCCACAACCCTTATATCGCCCATCTCCCTCATCCCCCTCAATCAAAAAACGAAAAAAAAACAAAACCCTAAAAAGAACCCGTCGCCGCCATGCCCAGATTTCTCGCCGGAGAATCCGGGGTTTCCCTTTACCCACGCACACCCAGCCAGCTCTTCTTACCATAACTAAACCAAATCCTTCAAATCGTTTACCTTACCATAACATGTTCGAATCGCACGAAATCAGTACTAAATCAGTAAGAATAAGCATAAAAATCACAGCCTTAAATGCTTACCAACATTAGAACCCAAACCATGGCCATATAAAGCACATGCAAAGGCAGAACGAGAGGAGGCAGAGCTCAGTCGGGAGAGCAGTCAAATAGCAATAAACAATTAGAGTAGCAGAACATCGGGGAGGGGGGGAAACCCAACACCTTTCTGAAACCCTGACACGAACAAAAATCGACTCAATCACATGTAACGTAGGAAAACACGAGGAACTCATTAGCATCCTTTAGCCGAAACCTTTCCTTCAAAATAGCCTAGAATCGACCACAAACTGCGTCGCTTTCAATAGCATAGCATAAAAAATCTCCGAGTGGCTTCGACGACTTGATCTGATACGCCTCGAATTTGTCGGAGAAGGTAATCTCGCCTCCTTTCATATTTTCTCATTCGATTTGTATTTCGTGATATATGTGATGATTATGTGTTGGTTAAACACGCTTAGCTAATGTAGTTGTTTTTTTGTGTATGTAGACTATTCTGAAACTTATTTGGTTGATACTATCTGTTGTTGGAATCCGGCCACAAAGATGTTTTATTATATCTTCTTTGGATTGTCAAGCACAACTAATTGTTATCCGGGTCTGAATAGGGGTTTATCTGATCAGATTAGGTGATGTTGGCTTGAAGCTGGTTAATTGGGAAAACTGACTCGAGAAATGGCTTTAAGTAGATTTCAGTTTTACTCTTCTGGACATATTAATAGTCTGCGTCACCCTAAATTAAGCTGAGTAATAAGTGAAATTCCTATGCCTTTTACAGCTGCGATTATATGTGTCATCTCTGTAATGAACATCTACATCAGACCTTTAAGTTAAACGTTGAACTTTGAAGTGGTTTGCAGGGTATAAGTAATCTTGTCTTAGCCCATGTTGTATCCATCATATATCTGTTAGGATCCCCCCTAAACGTATTTTGTAATTAAGTATCTTTGCATGTTTAAAAGAATTATTATGTTAGACCAAAGACCTGCACACCACCCTGTCCAGTTTGTATATCTCGACATGCCTCTTCTTTATCTTCATAAGTACCTTTTGGCCTAGATTATAGCATGAATCGACTCTCTCAATACAAATCCAAAGGTGTGCCTCTAAGGTCGAACATTCATAGCTGTAGTCATCTTGTCTCATGTATATCTGGATACATTTAATGTCAAAGCCTAGTTGCTACAACACATGTCCAGGATCTTGTGTGTTCAATATAGCATGAGCAACCTTAGTATCTAATATGTGTTCTCTGATTCTTGTCTTCTCTGTATTCTGCCTCCCTGAAAATCTGAAATTTCACATTTAGGCTTGTCTTGTGTTTCTCTGCATTCTGTTTAAGGCCTAATGCCGGGGCTGTTCTGCCTCTCCTGATAATTACTACATTTGAGCTTGCTTCATATTTCATTGTTGTCCCTCTGTTTGGTCTGATGTTGGGTATTCATTACGATATTCCTTGCACATGGTATATTGTGGGCTATCAAAATTATTAGCTTGCTGTTTCACTTTTTGGCCTGCTTGCTCATTGCCTCGAAATAAAAACGCAAGGATATATGGATAGTATACTCAGCACATCAGACCCGTATATTTAGCATGTCATTGGGTACATCATTTTGTATATGTTTGAGGCTCATTCTATCCTTATTTCTTTAAAAATCATCTTTGTATAGTAATTGTCCCCTGAAGCCTAGCCATGACCAAATTATCTTGGCTGCACGTTGGGCCCATCTATGCAATCTGATAGATTCTGAGAATTGTGTACATACAGTGGTATGTCTTTACATTGGAAGATATCTTGTGCATCCTCTGCCTAATTGTAGTACCTAGGCTTATGGTCCGGGTTGGACTACATTTCTGCTTCCTGTTTACTTAAATATGTCTAACTGCTTAGATTGATATAATGGAAGACGTGCTACGTGTTTATCTATATATTCACATTGTTAATATCCTTATCTTTCTTTATTTTTACATGAAATGCAACGGAGCCAAACGAAGAGTCTCACGGCGAGACTCATCACGAGCTACTTCAAATGGCAACCCGCATCTACATCCATCGAGTTCCCTCTTCGGCAATTCCTAGAAAAACAAATAGGACGGAGTCATCCGCTTCAATCCCTTACTCTCTTAACCTCCTTATCTCATTTTATTTGTTATTGTAATTTTATTATATGACTTTGTAATTAATAGGAAACCAAGAGCAATTAGCCTTTGAACACATAAGAGAAAGGTAATTTAAAATTAGAAATGCACTTCTACTTTATGTGTCTTTTAGGATTGTCATGCATGTCTAAGTTTTACCAAAGTAATCTAAATGATTTAACTTGCATCATAAAACCAACATTTTGTTTCTTATTAAATCCATAACAAATTTTCTCCTAAACTCTCAAGAATCATCTTAAGCACTTTTTATATAATATTATACGCAGGTTAAGCAAGATTAATTTAGCTAGCAGTACACATAATTAGTCCATAAATAACCTTTGCATGCACACATAATTAGTCCATAAATAACCTTTGCATCATTTACATTTTATAGCACTCATCTTATTAATCTTTTGCCAAAAATACTTTCTATTAAATATCTTTCAAACATGCATTCTTAACATAATAATTACCCTAGGTTTGGCAGGACAACCGCAAGTTAGCGGATCTTAGAGGGTGCCTAACCCCTTCCCTCTAGATTAATAAAGAACCCTTACCCAGAATCTCATTAAGTGTAGCAGACCATTAAAATGGAGTTAATGTTCACTTTAAACTAGTTAACATTTAGGTGTCCTAATTCACCCAATTAATTAGGTGGCGACTCCGCGAACCCTTAGCATTTTAGCACCTTTTAGCACTTTTAATATGCTAGCACTTTTTAAGCACCCCTTTAATATTTTAGCACCTTTTAAACATTTAGCATTTTTGTTATTTATTTTCTAACATTTTTATTTAAGCAGGATTCGCTAAAAATGTCGCGGTCGAAAAGGGGCGTGACAGAATGACGACTCTGCTGGGGATTAAGGTTCTTAACCACAACAGACCTAGGGTTATTATTTCGCAATTATTTTTGCATTTAATTTGTTGTGCTATATTTTGTTTTATTTATTTTAATTGCTACCTGCTTTACTGCTTTTCTTAAACTGGCATTCCGCTCATATTTCTTTCACTCTGAAAAATTCACACAATCACACACTACATGCGAGGTGCGCTTGGTGCATCAGCAAAATTCTTTCTTCAAACCCCAAATTTAGGAGAGTTGGTAATATACGTGGAGTGTCCGGTCTAACCGGTGGCCGCGTAGCCTTCTCACTCGAGTTGTCCGCTCGGGAACCTTACGTCTAGTAAAGCCAAATCTTAGAAACTCAGGATAGAGCTATACCACCCCTTATTTAAAGCATGCATGCATTTACCCTAGGTGGGTCAATCCTTGGTATCGACACCACAATTAGGAAAAACACCAAACTTGTCGACGAGTTTCTCAACCCAACGACCAACCAGCATATTATGTGTAGCGTGACAATGATAGACAAATCCAAACCTAATCATGTCATGCTGAAATTGGGAAAAGTGCACCGTCATTTGGTCGCCATTTCCAACAAAAGCATTACAGTTGGACGGCTTGGACAAATCCATCATGACCTCGCATATGTGATGTTTAGGCCTACCTCTGGCATAAAAGGGTCCCCATGCATGTTAGGACTCGCTTGCAATGTGACAATTTACGTGCAACATGTAATTGCTAAATGTTTTTACACTTCTGCAAAATCACGTGCTTTACACTAACGCAGTTTGCTGTATTTTGTCTAAAAGGATTTATCATCTTCCCCAAAGGTCGATTTGTATTTGACTAAGCAATGACAGAGCATCGATATTTCACAAGATCAAAGGCACGGTCCAACGACATGACCGATTCAAGGGCATTTGAGCAGAACGAGTCGGAACCTGTCTTGGTTCCTATAGGCAAAGCAGGGGTCTCAGAAAAGAAAAGCAGCATAGATCCGATCGAGCACCTCGCCCAATTACCACAACAAATGGCAACCCTGCAGGCCGAAATCAGAAGGCTCAGAAACAGAACCCGCTTCGCCTGAATCAGTCATTTATCCAAGCATGCACCGCGCAAGAAGGAGGTACTGATAGCAGAGCATGAAGACCCAGCCAGCCATGATGCAGAGCAAGAAGGCGTATTAGTTGGATTTGCACCCTTGTTCTGGTCCGCCTAGAGCCCGGATAAGAAAGAGCAACTTAGCTTAGCAGATTAATAAAAAGAAAAACTCATATTTAAGCTTTAATAATGTTTTCTTTTGTTTTGCTTGCATTGGAACTACGTTCGACCTGATTCCCTTGGCGGATACGTAGGCGGCCATATCGGCCTCGGTCCCACCTTTAGAATTTTACCCAATATTCGCTTGTAATGAACTACGTCATGACCTGATTCCCTCATGGGGATACGTAGGCGGCCTAAATAGGCTTCGGTCACGCCATTAGAAAACTTTTCCTTCGTTCTGAAAATAACAAGAATACACATAGTATACAAGCAACCCCATTGAGACCCACTTTAGGCCAAACACCCTTTTCAAAACTGGGACAAGGTAGGAAGCAGACGGGGTTGCGAGTCCAAGCGAGCGAACGCGCAGATGTCAAGGAACAAGGCAGCGAAGTCAAATACGAATCGACCCCCTCCCAAAAACTCACAAATTCCTTTGAGCGCAGTTTTTTTTTTCATATTAACAAAAGCAGAAAGTGCAACAGCCGAAACAGAAAATACGGTAAAAAGTCTCTTCGCAGAAGCAGAAAGAAGTAGCAGAGGCAGAGGATATGACAACAGTACAAAGTTCAAAATCCGCACTAGAAGCAGCAGAAACAGAAAGGGCCATCGACAATCAGCAGTCAAAACTCAAAGTTCCGCAACAAAGCCTAGCACATCAACCCGGGCATAAAGTTAAATTTGCAACCCACGCATCGCACACAACAAAGGCATCATGGCAATTCGCCAGTTGCAACGTTTAGTATATCCGTGCAAGATCAACATCTCAGTATTCATCAGGCGTATCAGGGACGACATCTCTACCCATAGAATTGCACGTCTCATATGTATTTCTCATTTCATTTAAACAGGTATACACTAATTTTTCTCAAACTTAGCTTGCAGGAGCATTTATTCTACAGGAGCAGTAGCAACACGTCCAGGCAACGACGTTATCGGACAAAGAAGTCCGAACGACGCCAAGAAGAATACGCCCGCATAACGACGTCATCGGCGTGCGTCACCGCAACAACGCCCGGCAACACGTCCGCATAACGACGGCGTTATCGACAACAAGTCCAAAAACGACGCCAAGTCCGAAAACGACGCCAGTAGAAATACGTCCACGCAACGACGTCATCAGCAACACGTCCAGACAACGATGTGATCAGCATTATGTCTACGCAACGACGCCAGCAGCAACACGTCCAGGCAACGACGTTATCAGCATAACAAGTCCAGGCAACGACGCTATCGCCCGCGTAACGCGGCGTGATCGGCGTTATGTCTACGCAACGACGCCCAGCAAAGAACACGCCCAGCAACGATGTTATCGGCCGCAACAAGTCCGAAAATGGCGCCATCAAGAACACGCCCGCATAACGGCGTGATCGGCGTTATGTCTACGCAACGACGCCAAAGAAGAACGCCCGCATAACGGCGTTATCGGCCGACAATAAGTCCGAAAATGACGTCAGCAGCAACACGTCCAGACAACGACGTGATCAGCATTATATCTACGCAACGACGCCCGGAAGAACCGCGTCCGCATAACGGCGTTATCGACAACAACTCCAAAAGCGCCCGTGACGCCAAGTCCGAAAATGACGCTATCATCAGCATATCACATCTATGCAGGGACGATTTCTCTGCTCTCAAAATTGTGTTTCTTATTCATGCTTTATTATTATGTCTTAGCAGTTATGCACTAACTCTTTCTTGAGCTTTAGTATACAGGGGCATGTTGCAGCAAGAACAACATATCCGCATTCATAATCGCAACACGTCCGTGCAAGGGCAAAATCACAGCATTTGCAGCAGGCATCACACTTTTGCAGGATAACATTGTCTACTCACACAATTACATTATCAATAAATTCATGCACTACCATTTTGCCTCAACAGTTATGTACTAACCGTTTGTTTAAGTCTTAGCATGCAGGAGCAGGAACACAACGTGGATTTTCTCTTACAGCGAACCGGGGCAATTTGTTGGGGGGCCAACCTTCCCAATGAATGGCAGAAGCGGCCTCAAGCGTCGGTCCACTCGTTCCACATCACCATTAAACCCAACATCATAAGTCGATAGCGGTACACCCCAGGTTCAAGCCATTTTATTTTATTTTTATTTTAGCACCACAACCCAGTGTCGTCATAACTCGACACTGGGATAAATTTTGAGTCCGCGTTAGCCCACCTTGATGTTTTGACTATGGTAGCCCAGTGTCGTCATAACTCAACACTGGGACAAATTTTGAGTCCGCATTAGCCCGCCTTGGTGTTTCGGCCATGGTAACCCAGTGTCGTCATAACTCGACACTGGGACAAATTTTGAGTCCGCATTAGCCCGCCTTGGTGTTTCGCCCATGGTAACCCAGTGTCGTCATAACTCGACACTGAGATGAATTTTGAGTCCGCAATAGCCCGCCTTGGTGTTTTGACCATGGTAGCCCAGTGTCGTCATAACTCGACACTGGGGCAAATTTTGAGTCCGCGTTAGCCCGCCTTGGTGTTTTGACCATGGTAGCCCAGTGTCGTCATAACTCGACACTGGGACAAATTTTGAGTCCGCATTAGCCCGCCTTGGTGTTTGACCATGGTAGCCCAGTGTCGTCATAACTCGACACTGGGACAATTTTGAGTCCGCGTCAGCCTTGTCTTAATTGCCCAACATTTTGAGTCCGCGTCAGCCTCATCCCCCTCAATCAAAAATGAAAAAAAACAAAACCCTAAAAAGAACCCGTCGCCGCCATGCCCGGATTTCTCGCCGGAGAATCCGGGGTTTCCCTTTACCCACGCACACCCAGCCAGCTCTTCTTACCATAACTAAACCAAATCCTTCAAATCGTTTACCTTACCATAACCTGTTCGAATCGCACAAAATCAGTACTAAATCAGTAAGAATAAGCACAAAAATCTCAGCCTTAAATGCTTACCAACATTAGAACCCAAACCATGGCCATATAAAGCACATGCAAAGGCAGAACGAGAGGAGGCAGAGCTCAGTCGGGAGAAAGTCAAATAGCAATAAACAATTAGAGTAGCAGAACATCGGGGAGGGAAACTCAAAGACGCTACGAAACACGACACGAACAAAAATCGACTCAACTGTCATAGAACGTAGGGAAAACCTGAGGGAACCTGTTAGCATCCTTTAGCCGAAACCTTTCCTTCAAAATAGCCTAGAATCGACCACAAACTGCGTCGCTTTCAATAGCATAGCATAAAAAATCTCCGAGTGGCTTCGACGACTTGATACGCTGCCTCGGGTCGCTGTCCGGAGAAGGTAATCTCGCCTCCTTTCATATTTTCTCATTCGATTTGTATTTCGTGATATATGTGATGATTATGTGTTGGTTAAACACGCTTAGCTAATGTAGTTGTTTTTTTGTGTATGTAGACTATTCTGAAACTTATTTGGTTGATACTATCTGTTGTTGGAATCCGTCACAGTAGCATGTTTTATTATATCTTCTTTGGATTTTCAAGCACAACTAATTGTTATCCGGGTTTGAATAGGGGTTTATCTGATCAGATTAGGTGATGTTGGCTTGAAGCTGGTTAATTGGGAAAACTGACTCGAGAAATGGCTTTAAGTAGATTTCAGTTTTACTCTTCTGGACATATTAATAGTCTGCGTCACCCTAACTTAAGCTGAGTAATAAGTGGAATTCCTATGCCTTTTACAGCTGCGATTATATGTGTCATCTCTGTAATGAACATCTACATCAGACCTTTAAGTTAAACGTTGAACTTTGAAGTGGTTTGCAGGGTATAAGTAATCTTATCTTAGCCCATGTTGTATCCATCATGCATCTGTTAGGACCCCCCCTAAACTTATCTTGTAATTAAGTATCTTTGCATGTTTAAAAGAATTATTATGTTAGACCAAAGACCTGCACACCACCCTGTCCAGTTTGTATATCTCGACATGCCTCTTCTTTATCTTCATAAGTACCTTTTGGCCTAGATTATAGCATGAATCGACTCTCTCAATACAAATTTAAAGGTGTGCCTCTAAGGTCAAACATTCACAGCTGTAGTCATCTTGTCTCATGTATATCTGGATACATTTAATGTCAAAGCCTAGTTGCTACAACACATGTCCAGGATCTTGTGTGTTCAATATAGCATGAGCAACCTTAGTATCTAATATGTGTTCTCTGATGCTTGTCTTCTCTGTATTCTGCCTCCCTGAAAATCTGAAATTTCACATTTAGGCTTGTCTTGTGTTTCTCTGCATTCTGTTTAAGGCCTAATGTCGGGGCTGTTCTGCCTCTCCTGATAATTACTACATTTGAGCTTGCTTCATATTTCATTGTTGTCCCTCTGTTTGGTCTGCTGTTGGGTCTTCATTACGATATTCCTTGCACATGGTATATTGTGGGCTATCAAAATTATTAGCTTGCTGTTTCAATTTTTGGCCTGCTTGCTCATTGCCTCGAAATAAAAACGCAAGGATATATGGATAGTATACTCAGCACATCAGACCCGTATATTTAGCATGTCATTGGGTACATCATTTAGTATATGTTTGAGGCTCATTCTATCCTTATTTCTTTAAAAATCATCTTTGTATAGTAATTGTCCCCTGAAGCCTAGCCATGACCAAATTATCTTGGCTGTACGCTGGGCCCATCTGTCGATGCAAGATACGATGGTATGTCGTACATACAGTGGTATGTCTTTTCATTGGAAGATATCTTGTGCATCCTCTGCCTAATTGTAGTACCTAGGCTTATGGTCCGGGTTGGACTACATTTCTGCTTCCTGTTTACTTAAATATGTCTAACTGCTTAGATTGATATAATGGAAGACGTGCTACGTGTTTATCTATATATTCACATTGTTAATATGACTGGGGTCGATACTAATCCTTATCTTTCTTTATTTTTACATGAAATGCATCGGAGCCAAACGAAGAGTTTCACGGCGAGACTCATCACGAGCTACTTCAAATGGCAACCCGCATCTACATCCATCGAGTTCCCTCTTCGGCAATTCCTAGAAAAACAAATAGGACGGAGTCATCCGCTTCAATCCCTTACTCTCTTAACCTCCTTATCTCATTTTATTTGTTATTGTAATTTTATTATATGACTTTGTAATTAATAGAAAATCAAGAGCAATTAGCCTTTGAACACATAAGGGAAAGGTAATTTAAAATTAGAAATGCACTTCTACTTTATGTGTCTTTTAGGATTGTCATGCATGTCTAAATTTTACCAAAGTAATCTAAATGATTTAACTTGCATCATAAAACCAACATTTTGTTTCTTATTAAATCCATAACAAATTTTCTCCTAAACTCTCAAGAATCATCTTAACCACTTTTTATATAATATTATACGCAGGTTAAGCAAGATTAATTTAGCTAGCAGTACACATAATTAGTCCACAAATAACCTTTGCATGCACACATAATTAGTCCATAAATAACCTTTGCATCATTTACATTTTATAGCACTCATCTTATTAATCTTTTGCCAAAAATACTTTCTATTAAATATCTTTCAAACATGCATTCTTAACATAATAATTACCCTAGGTTTGGCAGGACAACCACAAGTTAGCGGATCTTAGAGGGTGCCTAACCCCTTCCCTCTAGATTAATAAAGAACCCTTACCCAGAATCTCATTAAGTGTAGCAGACCATTAAAATGGAGTTAATGTTTACTTTAAACTAGTTAACATTTAGGTGTCCTAATTCACTCAATTAATTAGGTGGCGACTCCGCGAACCCTTAGCATTTTAGCACCTTTTAGCACTTTTAATATTCTAGCACCTTTTAAAGCATTTTTAACTATTTGGCATTTTTATTTTCTAACTTTCTTATTAAGCAGGATTTTTAGAAAATAAATATCGCGGCCGGAAATGGGCGTGACATTCCCCAAGTCAGTCATAACAAATTTTGTTTTGAGCAATGCAATGATCTCATTTTTCAACAACTCAGATGAGGTAGTGAACACAATATCATGCAATGCTACTACCTTTATGAAAAATAAATAGAGAATTATCACACTTGCTGCATACAACCCAATCTGCATGATATACCGTTCAAAATGATCATACCATGATCTAGGGTAGGGACTTACGGAGACGACATACATACTGAGGGGCTGCATGATTGACAAAACCATGCGACTGGTGTGTAGAAAGACATTCTTTACATTAAGTTGATGAATCTGTCAGTGCTTACCCATAGCAATACTCAGAACTGTGTGAATATGGCCGGTTTAACAACCGGATTGAAAGTCTCACCACAGTCAATACCCTCCTGCTGATTTGTGCCATTAGCCACCAGTCTTGCCTTATATCTCTCAAGGTCACCACTTTATATGTATTTGTGGCAAAAAAGCCACATGCATCAGATCACATTCACCCCCTCCGGTCTAGGAACCAAATCTCAAGTGTGTTGTTTCGTTAAAACATTAAATTCCTCACGCATGGCCGCATTTCAATTCGGGTCTAGTTTAGTGGGTTACTCTAACGAATAACCGAAGCAACATCGGTAAAGGCCTCTGACAGACCTGCAATCATCTGAAGAACTAGACGACTATTAGAAACAGGAGAACCCACGTTGATGAGTTTGTCTGCCAAGTCCTTGAGGCGTTTTCAATACGAAGAAACGTTTGGAAAATTCGCCATAGAAACTTGAGAAAAATCCTGCTCAAGGATAACAATTCGAGAATGACTGTTATCTTGGAATATGTCTCGCAATCGATCCCACGCTACCATAGCTGTGGAGTTGGGTTTCATAATCGTTTGTAAAAGATCAAAGGAGATAGTGGCATAAATCCACTGGAGAACCTTGGCATCAAGCATGACCCATAATGCGGATCCGCTTGCTTTGGTGGCACTGGCCGTCGTGAACCTGATCGCTTTATCACCCTCCTTTGGAGGAGTTGGAGGAATAATGTGGTGGAGAACTTTATGTGTCAAAGCATGAATCTTAAACAATTCCGCCCACGTTCTATATTGAACGTTTTCTAGGTCAAGAACGATAGGAAGAACGCTCTTGATATTAGAAACTGTGAGGGCAGGGTGAAAAGTGTTCTTATCAGCCATAGGAAATAGAACAACAAGATTCAGAGAAGGGAATATGTGAGAAAGGTTTTTGGAAGAGAAGAAACTCGGTTTTTGTGAAAGAGGAAGAAAACACACAAAAATCGAGAATTTTAGGGCAAAATTTTGAGAAAGAAGAAGAAATTTTGAGGAGCGGAAGCAGGGTAAAGAGAACCTAGACTCCCGATACCATGAAAGAAATAATCCCTTGATTATTCTTATTAATGAAAGGCATATATATACAAGTTACAATAGGAGAATCATATTCTTACTCTACATCTAAAACCATATTCTATACAATTAGGGTAATAGTATAATTCTAATTATGGTACAAGACTAACTCTACCAAATATACAATAATAATGTCACTTTTCACGGATGAACAGTAACCGTGTGGACCCCACTGCCCATGTGGACCCCATTCTCTAACAGTATTCATGGAGAGTCAAGTGTGACTTGGGGGGCATGAAGCATCCAAGAGTTCTATCGTACCCGAAAAGAAATTTCAAAGGACGATTAGTAAGGGGTGCTTAGGTTACATAGCCACAATTCTTTATGTTCGTGTAGAGAAAGTTACACTTGATAGTGTATCCATTTTTCTCGAGTTTAGAGATATGTTCCTAGATAATCAATCAAATTTCCCTCAATTGAGTTATTTCTCACTGCATTTGAGTTATTAGAAGTTGTATGACACTACCCATATGTGTTTAACTAGTTATGATTGTTTAACTAATTAATGGGATGGTTCGGCTAAGGGTGGGTAATCGCTCGTTAGGTATCAATATAATAACAGCTAAAGAATTTGGATCGTGATAACAAGGTCATGAACGACAAATTTCTTTATAATTTATAAATCAATGTTATAAGCTCATCATTGTGGTAGTTCCTACAAAGGAAGTGTTGTATGAAGAAGTTGTTGCTTGATATTCACAGTATGAAGAAGAGTTGTGGAAGAAGATGACGAGTAGAGAAGGGTAAAAAAGGTTATTTGCTGATAGAATATGTTATATTTTGTAATATATTTGGTAAATATTCTCTAGTATTGACTAACGTAAACTTAGCACAGTTAGTTTTCAATTAGTCAATTAGCTCCATGATTCTAGGAGTACATTACCCAATCAGAGTTGTATAGCTTTGTATATATTGACATTCTGTCAATCAATAATGGTCAAGCAATTATATTATAATATGGTATCAGAGCATCGAAGGAGAAGAGAGGAGGTAGAAGACGGCTGCTGGAAGAGATGAGGTAGAAGGTGGCTGCTAGGGTTGGAGATGAGGATAATCTAGTCTGATACCATATTATAATATAATTGCTTGACCATTATTGATTGACAGAATGTCAATATATACAAAGCTATACAACTCCGATTGGGTAATGTACTTGTCACGACCCGACCACGGGCCAGCGACTGATGTCTTACCCCGGGCACCCTAGTGATACAACATCAGAGAAAAACCAGCGGAAATAAAACATACAGATATAAAACAAGATAAAAGAAAACAGGCTAACCAAAACGGTTGCCTTTTTGCATATATATACAGAAATTTGAGCGATTACATCCTTTCTGACTCGCCACAAGATCTACGGACCTAGAGTGTAACAACAACTATGACGGGGCAGGCCCGCCATACCACGAATGTACAAGAACCTACAACTCGGGGAAACATACCAAAAGATAAGCCTGCGGAGAAAGCGGGCTTCGATATCTTTGACGTGATCCATGAGCGAGGATCAACAACCGATGTACCTCTACCGCGGATGAACGCAACCCCGAAGGAGGTCGATCTGAGTACCAAGTATGTGGCCCGAAAATCACGTAAATGAAATCATAGTAGTCTATATAAAGCGGAGACATATATGATAACCAAACTACGATTACATAATATGTAGCGATCGCGTCAAGCGGGGACTCACGCCTCAAAGTCATCACTCAAATATAACTATGGGTCTCATGCCCGCATTAATCATGCGTGGAACACCTTCCGCCAGCTGTGGCGATCTACGATAACCACGCGAGAGTACATGAACACCGTGTCCCACGTGTCATAAAACCGTCTGGGGGCAAGTCTGAAGGCTAACTACGGATACCAAAGCGCGTCATCAATCGGCCGGCAAGTCGAAAGCCAACTACGGATACCACTGCGCCACGTAGCGGCGGGCAATCACGAACTAACTACGGATACTGGCCGGAATCCGAGACTTCATCACCTGGCCCGAGCGGGGCAAGTGAAGGCTAACTACGGATACTGGCCGAATCAGCCACGACCTCGGGGCAAGTACGAGAGCCAACTACCAGATACCAAGCCGAATCAGTAAAACCTCATGGAGAGCTAGTCCATGGAATAATAATCACAGAAGCGTACCCGTGGAATGCTCTGTCACTGCCGGTACGTCCAAGTAAGATCATAACAAATCAACCGGCCCTCCATCGAGAGACGCGATGGTATAGAAATACAATACTAGCACGACAAGGCTATCACACGCAAACATAGGCAAGTTACACACAACTCAAGGTACTTTCATTTTATGTCAAAGTCCAGGTTTTAACCCCAAAGTACTACGTACGTTAAATTCTTTTCAAAAGATCCCTTTCTTTTACAAAGGTCACCCGATGCCCGTATTATCAAAATAGAGTGACTAACATTTTAAGTAAACCAAAACAACTTCCATACTTTCCTTTTTAAACCAAATTAAGACAATACTATGCCTTCTTTTTAGACCAAAACACTTCTCCTTTTAAAGTCAAGTTACCATTTTAAAACTAATGATAAAACCATTCTTTTGTTTTCATAAAGTCGTTATAACTAACTTCCCATAAAGCTGTTATAACACTTTATGTTTTAAATCAATTTAAGACAAAACCATGTCTTTCTTTTAAACCAAAAACTCTTCAATTCCTCAAGTCTCTTTTCTTTTAGAAATCAAGTTCCTTACTTTGGAAATTTAAGAAAATTAATGCTTCTTTATAATGATTCTTATTAAAGCAGCCATGATCTAGGAAATGTAATACAATTTTGTCTTATCTTAGCTTCTATGCAGATGGAGGTTTCTACTGGTTTTAATAGTAATTAATTAGTCAATACATTTTCCTTTATTAACGCTGCAGTGGTTTGTTCGATACTTATTCTCATTTCCGAAATCAATATAATATTATTCCTTTTAAAACCCAAGTACCCATTTCTCATAAAAGCGGGTTCACAACTGTTTAACACAAACCATTTCTTTACCTACATAAAGTTATTATAACAAACTTCCCATAAAGCCGTTATAACACTTTATGTTTTAAACCAACCAAATTCATGTATACACGTATGCGTCACGTACTACATAGTTCACAACAATCATGCTAGAAAAGATAGGAAGAGGTTCACATACCTCGCGACGGTTATCGACAATTAGCAAACGCTCCAAGTACTACAACCTTGCTAGCCTTTTCCACCCTTCAAGTAGAATACGCTACTCGTAGTATTTCAACCTATAATGGCCATAAAACGTCTATCAACTTTTAGATCTCTTCGTAGAATATTCTAAATACAAGATTCCTTATTATACAGAAAATTCGGCAGCACCTCCCCCCCCGTAACCACATAAATCTCCTCCTCTACTCAGGCCCGCTACCAGGCCAACAACTCCCAGGGGGGGTTACACGTCTAACCGGACGTATACAACACTGCCCCACAAAATACTACAAGTCTACTGTAAATACAGTCCGATGTAAATACAGTTCAATTCTATTCAATCATCCTTCCAATATATATATACTCAATTCTAAGTTACTACAACATGTAATATCCAATTACAATAGGGGGATAAAGATCATTACCTCGATAAGCCCAAAATTATCCAAGTTTATAAGTCGATCCTGAGCAACGTTTAGCTCCTATTCCTTACGCTCCAATCCGCTCCAAGCGACCCTTAGAAGTTTCTAAACAACTTCTCTTAACACTTTAACTCCAAAAAGTGAAGAACACTTAGGCTTTAAATGTGGCAACTCTCGGCCAAGGGGAGGTTCTTAGGCTAGGGGTGTGAAATCTTTTCTAACTTTTGGTTACTAATCTTCCTAATACACTAAGGAAGAACACTTAAAACTTTAAGAATTTTTGGACAATTTTTGCTCAAGAAACAAGGCTAAAGCCGAGAACTACAAAGGAAAGGGAGGGAGTATTTTTGCCTTGGAATTTCTCAAGTGTGGATGAAGAATAGTCTTCAACTAAGGGGGTATTTATAGGACATTCAAGGGCTAGGATTGAAGCATGTGTGTGGTCTAGATTGAGCCATGTGTGTGTGGGTCCCACTTATCCAACTACTACACAAATATCTTGCAAGACTTTTGACCAAATGTTTTAAGCCTTTAACATGTAAGCGTGCAAGCTTGTCAAAATCTCGTCGACCTTGCCACCTAGGGGTGACACATGTCGCCCTCCTATTGGTCCAAAATATTTCATCTTTCGAAAATATCCGTAATGCCAAAAATCCGAAAATAAAGTGGGTCCCACAAAACCGTAAATTCTCCCGTGGGCCCCACGTGACCAATTCCGGAAATAAAATTCCATAATTCTTAAATATTCCAAAAAGTCCGAATACCAAAGCGGGAATCGATTCCGCTTTAACGAACATTTTTCCTTCACAAAATCCAGAATCTTTTCCGTCGAAAAAATCACATCTTTCTTCCTTTCCAATTTAAATGTCGTATTCTCGAACGTACGTCTTCACATACATACCCTGGAACTACGGGGTGTAACATTCTTCCCCCCTTAGAAACATTCGTCCCGAATGTTCCTTCTAAGTCTCCAAGCACACCTGTGCCGGTATAGTCTTCCCTATTATGCTTACGAAACCAATTGTGCCACCAATGGCCATAATATAACACACGCGAAAAACCCAAATCCAAGCCAACGAGGATTCACCTCTAAGATGAAAAACAACACTAACTCTCACTCCTGGTCCAAAGGATACTCTCAGACCTTCACTTCACAAAAAAAGATCACTTGACCTCTTAACACACATTCACTTCTTACTCGTCGTGCATTCTTCGTACACGAATTCTTTCTAGTACACTTACCACACTCCCTTCATCACTTCAGTTTCCAAAACCTTGGAGTCACTACCTCCAACTTGGTTATCTTACTAGCCTCAAATTCCTTTAAGGCCATTCTCGGCCTTCACGATCCGATTCTGGTCGAACATATCCACGAACTCATACGATGGTTACCTAAACCTGGGCCTAGCACCCTTGTGACCCTACCACCTGGCGGGAACACCTCGAACTGACCCGCTCATGCAGACTGCGGGTTGACGCGAATGGTCTCCAACCCGACCCATAATCGCGCCAAACTCTTGTTCCCGATCCGAACAATCTTACTAATTCACGCGTCGAAAGCTACCACTTCCATCTCACACTACCCATGGAATTATCACACAAAACTCCACGCATACCATGCACTCCGACAAGGGTTAACCGTAAAATCCTTTACTCAAGACGGCCTTACATCTAAGGTCTCAACGTGTAATGTTCTAAGGTTCACACCTTCCATGTCCCCATACTTATCCTTTCAACTAACCATGTTTTCTAACTCACAAATAACACAACGCTATCCGTACATAGCACACAATAATAAGATCATCATATCAAGCATACTAAACTCTGAGGTTAAGGTTATACGAAAGATTCAAAATAAGTGATTGAAGGACCGCTAAAATCGGGATCTTCCACCGCGACCCTGCGGTAGCTGCAGGTATATGAACATCTGCCTCGCTATTGAAGGTGAAGAACCCGCCCGATCCCGTAGTGCGTGCTATCCCACTAGTGCCACCTGCGGTGGACGGTTTCTCGCATAATGGCCCTGTTGGCCGCATGTAAAGAAAACTCCCAAACTAGCGCGACACTCCCCCTTATGGATTTTACCGCAACGGCCACACTGAGGTAAGGGTGGCCTCATCTGTCCAATACCACTACTCCCCCGAAAACCTGAACCCCTGGAGCCCTGACCTGCTCCTGAATACTCCCGACGTCACGAAGGCGCGGAGGACCACTCTGGCGGATGAGGTATATATTCGATCGCTGCGGAGGCCGCCTCGAAAGTTACTTAAGGACCTGCTTGTCTTGGCCTCTTATGCTGATCTCGGTCCCTACGTCGGTCTCTACGTTCCTCCATCCTCGTGCATAGGCACGTATACGAGCAATGTCCATGCCGGTGAAGAGCTACTCGTGCAACCTCCGCTAAATAATCGTCAAGTCTGTGACATATCGGTGCACCTATCCTCCATATACGCCACTAATGCGGGGACATACTGAGCTAAAGAGTGAAACTACCTGCTGTAATCCCGAAATGCGCCTGTTACGCCTCAGCGTCAAAAATCTGCGGCCGAGCCCTCCTCATCTGTGGAGGCAAGAAATGTGCAAGAAATGCCCATGAGAACTCGTCCCACACAGCTGGAGGCGCATGCTCCCCGGGACGGCTCGCGAATCAAACCCGATCATTGCAGATCACGCAGCCGATGCGAACCTAAGACCACCGACTCGGTCTCCGAAGCCTTGATCACTCTCATGATCCGCTGTAACTGTCGGATGAACTCCTGCGGATCATCCTCAGGCCTCGACCCGTAGAACTCTGGCGGGCTGCAACTCAAAAAATCTCGTAGTCTCAAGCTATCTGATCTAGGATGAACCACGGGTGCTACTGGAACTGCTGCGTCCAGCCTATCCTCATGTCTGGCCACAATCACGGCTAATCGCCATCTCCCTGTAACCCATCTCCTCTGCTCCAGGCTGTGGGACTGGAGGCGCAGATATCGCGGCCTCAGTAGCTACTGCTGCTGCTCTAAACTCTACTGGGGCTGGCGGCATCGTAGAATCCGCCATCTGTAGCACCACCTCGGGTAAAGGCGGGCCTCTGTCACGGTAACCTCCGTGCTCTACTCGCAGCTCCTCTGCCGCTCGCCTACGGGCTCTGGTTGCCTTGCGTAGAGGCATAACTGGTACAAAAGAATACGTCAGAGGGAGTCCAACTTACGACACAGCTCTAAGGCACGATCTCAGAGTGAGAAGAATAGAAACCAATCCTAAATGTCATGCAGCCTCCTGATTATAGATGTGGTGCACAACACACCGATAATCAAGACTTACTGAACACGATGCAGACACTTTCCGAGACTAATCGCTCACGATACCACTTTTGTCACGACCCGACCACGGGCGCATCGTGCCTTACCCCGGGCACCCTAGTGATACAACATCAGAGAAAAACCAGCGGAAATAAAACATACAGATATGAAACAAGATAAAAGAAAACAGGCTAACCAAAACGGTTGCCTTTTTGCATATATATACAGAAATTTGAACAGTTACATCCTTTACAACTCTGCCCACAACGATTTTACTGGACCTCTAAGAGTGTAACAACAACTATGACGGGACGGGGCCCGCCATACCACGAATGTACAAGAACCTACAACTCAGAAAACATACCAAAAGATAAGCCTCGGAGAAACGGAGCTTCCTAATCTGTTGAAGTGATCCTATGGCGAGGATCAACAACCGATGTACCTCTACTGCGGCATGAACGCGGCCCGAAGAGTCGATCTGACAGTACCAAGTATGTGGCGAAAATCGTAAATGAAATCATAGTAGTCTATATAAAGCAGAGACATATATGATAACAAACTACGATTACATAATATTTAAGCGATCGCGTCAAGCGGGGACTCACGCCTCAAAGTCATCACTCAAATATAACTATGGGTCTCATGCCCGCACATCAATCATGCGGTGGAACACCTTCCTCACTGCGCGATCTACGATAACCACACCAAGGAGTACACATGAACACGGTGTCCCACTGTGTCATAAAAAGATGCGGGGCAATCTGAGGCTAACTACGGATACCAAAGCGCGTCATCAATGGCGGGGCAATTACGAAAGCCAACTACCAGATACCAAAGCCGTACCAACAAATCTATATAACCATACCACGAAGCTGACCCAGGCAAGTACGAAAGCCAACTACGGATACCACTGCGCCACGTAGGGCCGGCAAATCTAAGACTAACTACCGATACCAAGCGAATCACGAGACTTCACAAACCGAACGGCAAGTACGGCTAACTACGGATACTGCCGAATCAGCCACGACCTCGGGCAAGTACGAGACAACTACGGATACCAAGCCAAATCGGAAACCTCGTGGAGAGCTAGTCCATGGAATAATAATCACGTGCGCACTGCGGATGCTCCACACCGCAGACGTCCAAGTAAGATCATAACAAATCAGCCGCCTCCATCGAGAGACGCGTGGTATAGAAATACAATACTAGCACGACAAGGCTATCACACGCAAACATAGGCAAGTTACACACAACTCAAGGTACTTTCATTTTATGCCAAAGTCCGGTTTTAACCCCAAAGTACTACGACGTTAAATTCTTTTAAAAGATCCTTTCTTTACAAAGGTCACCCGATGCCCGTATTATCAAAATAGAGTGACTAACATTTTAAGTAAACCAAAACAACTTCCATACTTTCCTTTAAACCAAATTAAGACAATACTATGCCTTCTTTTTAGACCAAAACACTTCTCCTTTTAAAGTCAAGTTACCATTTTAAAACTAATGATAAAACCATTCTTTTGTTTTCATAAAGTCGTTATAACTAACTTCCCATAAAGCTGTTATAACACTTTATGTTTTAAACCAATTTAAGACAAAATCATGTATTTCTTTTAAACCAAAAACTCTTCAATTCCTCAAGTCTCTTTTCTTTTAGAAATCAAGTTCCTTACTTTGGAAATTTAAGAAAATTAATGCTTCTTTATAATGATTCTTATTAAAGCAGCCATGATCTAGGAAATGTAATACAATTTTGTCTTATCTTAGCTTCTATGCAGATGGAGGTTTCTACTGGTTTTAATAGTAATTAATTAGTCAATACATTTTCCTTTATTAACGCTGCAGTGGTTTGTTCGATACTTATTCTCATTTCCGAAATCAATATAATATTATTCCTTTTAAAACCCAAGTACCCATTTCTCATAAAAGCGGTTTCACAACTGTTTAACACAAACCATTTCTTTACCTACATAAAGTTGTTATAACAAACTTCCCATAAAGCCGTTATAACACTTTATGTTTTAAACCAACCAAATTCATGTAGCACATGTACGTCTACCGTACTACATAGTTCACAACAATCATGCTAGAAAAGATAGGAAGAGGTTCACATACCTCGCGACGGTTATCGACAATTAGCAAAACGCTCCAAGTACTACAACCTTGCTAGCCTTTTCCACCCTTCAAGTAGAATACGCTACTCGTAGTACTTCAACCTATAATGGCCATAATACGTCTATCAACTTCTAGATCTCTTCGTAGAATATTCTAAATACAAAATTCCTTATTATACAGAAAATTCGGCAGCACCGCCCCCCCCCCCCCCCGTAACCACATAAATCTCCTCCTCTACTCAGGCCCGCTACCAGGCCAACAACTCCCGGGGGGGTTACACGTCTAACCGGACGTATACAACACTGCGCCACAAAATACTACAAGTTCATCAGAATACGATCCGATGTAAATCTGATTCAATTCTATTCAATCATCCTTCCAATATAGATATACGCCATTCTAAGTAACTACAACATGTAATATCCAATTACAATAGGGGGATAAAGATCATTACCTCGATAAGCCCAAAATTATCCAAGTTTATAAGTCGATCCTGAGCAACGTTTAGCTCCTATTCCTTACGCTCCAATCCGCTCCAAGAGACCCTTAGAAGTTTCTAAACAACTTCTCTTAACACTTTAACTCCAAAAAGTGAAGAACACTTAGGCTTTAAATGTGGCAACTCTCGGCGAAGGGGAGGTTCTTAGGCTAGGGTGTGAAATCTTTTCTAACTTTTGGTTACTAATCTTCCTAATACACTAAGGAAGAACACTTAAAACTTTAAGAATTTTTGGACAATTTTTGCTAAAGAAACAAGGCTAAAGCCGAGAACTACAAAGGAAAGGGAGGGAGTATTTTTGCCTTGGAATTTCTCAAGTGTGGATGAAGAATAGTCTTCAACTGGGGGTATTTATAGGACATTCAAGGGCTAGGATCAAGCATGTGTGGTCTAGATTGAGCCATGTGTGTGTGGGTCCCACTTATCCAACTACTACACAAATATCTTGCAAGACTTTTGACCAAATGTTTTAAGCCTTTAACATGTAAAAACGTGCTGCTTGTCCAAAATCTCGTCCAACTTGCACCTGTGGGTGACACATGTCGCCTCCTATTGGTCCAAAATATTTCATCTTCCAAAATATCCGTAATGCCAAAAATCCAAAATAAAGTGGGCCCACAAAATCAGTAAATTCTCAAGTGGCCCCACGTGACCAATTCCGGAAATAAAATTCCATAATTCTTAAATATTCCAAAAAGTCCGAATACCAAAACTGGGAATCCAATTCCCTTTAACGAACATTTTTCCTTCACAAAATCCGGAAACTTTTCCGTCGAAAAAATCACATCTTTCTTCCTTTCCAATTTAAATGTCGTATTCTCGAACGTACGTCTTCACATACATACCCTGGAACTACGGGGTGTAACAGTACTCCTAGAATCATAGAGTTAATTGACTAATTGAAAGCTAACTGTGCTAAGTTTTCGTTAGTCAATACTAGAGAATATTTACCAAATATATTACAAAATATAACATATTCTATCATGTGATATTGTACCATGTCTGATTCCTCATCCAAATTCCATCCCGCACTATCTATCACCAACGTGAAATCCCTCATCACCATCACGTTGGATAATGAAACCGGACTCTATCATTCATGGGCAGCTCTCTTCAAGGTTCTAGCCCGGGTGCACAACCTCCTTCATCACATAATCCCACCTACGGAAGCTGCGGCCAAGGCTAAGGTGGAAGCACTCCGGGCGGCTGATTCGGATTTTTACGATCGTCTTGACGCAGCCGTGTTGCAATATATATATGGTACAATATCACCTAATCTTTTTCTTGCTATCTTATTCAAAGACAACACGGTGGCCCAAGCATGGAAACGGTTGGAGACCATCTTTCAAGACAACAAGGGTTCAAGGGCAACCCAACTCGAAGAGGAATTAACAGTTGTCTCTCTTGCTAACTTCTCAAGTGCAGAAGCTTATTGCACCCACGTCAACTCATTGGCGGACATACTTGCCGACGTTGATGCATCGATATCCAATAGTCGCCTGGTCTTACGGCTCGTTGCGGGACTACCGGAAGCTTACTCCGGGACAATAGATTATATTCAGAATCAAGACCCAATTCCTTCCTTTGAAAAGGCTCATTCCCGCATAAAATTGGCCGAACGAACCCTCAAGAGCAGGGCGGCCAATGAGGAAGATGGAGCAGCAGCTATGGTGGCTACGACAGGAGGTCATGCTTCCGCCAACATGGACGGTAATACTGCATCCCATAATACATTTTCTTCTTCTTCACATGGAAGGAATAACAACAACAATAAAAACAAGAAGAAAAATTATGGCAAAGGCAATAATAATGACCACCGTGGAAACCACGGTGGCGGGTCACAACCAATGGCGGTGGTCGGCCAACGATGGCGACCACATCGATATCGTCCCTATGCATACTCTCCTACGGCGTGGCGGCCTTCGATGGGTTGCACCTCCGTGTTCTTATCCAAATGACTCGGCAAAGAACATCCACGGCAGCTCGTGGGCCCGGTATTCTTGGGTCACATCCACAACAAGCATATACAGCCTCTGTACTATCATCCATAGTCGGATACACTCCGACCGACATTGAGGCGGCCATGCACACTCTTGCTCTCAATCCACCGGATGGAAATTGGTACATGAACACCGGTGCCACATCTCATATGACCTCAGATCAATATACTCTCTCTTCTTATTTTAATTCGAGCAATAATAATAATCACATTGTTGTTGGTAATGGACATCTAATTCCAATTCATGGTTACAAAAATGCTACATTCTCCCATCCACATCCTCCCTTAAACCTCACCAAAGTCTTACATGCACCCAAACTCATTAAAAACCTTATTTTTGTTTGCAAGTTTACCACTGACAATTTGATTTCTGTAGCGTTTGACCCATTTGGCTTTTGCGTGAAGGATTTATGGACGGGGAACCACCTAATGAGATGTGATAGTACCGGAGACCTATACTCTCTCTCCAACATTTGGGCCACTACTTCAAAATCACACTCGGCTTTCAATGCCGTGACTTCCGATCTTTGGCATAACCGTCTAGGGCATACGGGGACTCTTGCTTTAGATTCTCTTCATTTATACAAATTCATTGAATGTAATAAGGCAAAACAATCTTTTTGCTCATCTTGTCCTTTGGGGAAACATATCAAGTTACCTTTTATTGATTCAAAGACGTTTACTTCTTTTCTTTTTGATATTATACATAGTGATTTGTGGACATCACCTTTAGCAAGCTCTAATGGGAATCGCTACTATGTATTATTTCTTGATGATTTTAGCAAATTTCTATGGACTTTTCCTATCTCAAAAAAATCTCAAGTATACTCTCTATTCACTACATTCCACTCCTTTGTAAAAACTCAATTTGAAAGGCCCATTAAGAATTTACAATGTGACAATGACAAAGAATTTGATAATGGACCACTTCAAATGTTTGCAAAATCAAGTGGAATGCAATTCCGCTTCTCTTGTCCTCACACATCTTCTCAAAATGGAAAAGTCGAACGTCATATTCGTTCAATAAACAACATCATCCGCACCTTACTTGCCCATGCCTTGATGCCACCATCCTTTTGGCATCATGCTCTCGCTATGGCTACTTATCTCCTAAATATTCTCCCCACCAAGGTGTTACATTCTCGATCACCAACTCAAATACTCTACCAATAAGATCCAACCTATTCGCATCTTAAGATTTTTGGGTGTCTTTGATTCCCTCTATCCCCATCCTCTACGATCCACAAATTACAAGTAAGGTCTACCCCTTGTGTTTTCCTTGGCTACTGTTGAGTGTATTTTATACACTCTTTTGAGTCATTTTTAGTTAATATTTTACTCTTTTATTTTGCATTTAGTATAGTGTTAGGTGTGTTTTTCTCTCGTTTGTGTCACAACGATCATAAATGATAAGATACTACTTTTGAGGATGAAATGAACTTAACTAAGGATGAAAATTGCACTAGCACAGTCTAAGGAATGAAGCCTAAGAAGTGTCAATAAGAACAGAAGAAATCTGGCAGATTCCGGACAAAAATCAAAGAGGTACCGCGGTGCCTGGCCAAGTAGCACCGCGGTGCCAATGAACCGCGGTCAGGAAAATTAGCACTGAGGCGTAAAATTTGCCGAAAGTTCGAAACTGAACCACCGTCGAAAGCACCGCGGTGCCATATGTCCAGTGAGCTACAGTGATTTCAGAAGAATTAGCACCGCGATGCCTGCCAACGGAACCGCGGTGCCGACGTGTATTTTCAGAAAAGTTGGATCAAAATTGGACAAGGGTAAAGGGGTCTGAAGCAAGGTTTTTCTCAGATATAAATACCCTAAACCCTGTCATTATTTGGAGATTATACTTTGGAGAGGAGAAAAGGAGGCAAGACACAATTGGAGACATCTCATTGTTCAAGTTATTTTCTTTCCTTTACTTTATTTCAGTTTATGTTGGATTATAATTTAGTTCTTGACATGACAATGTTTAGAAGCTAATTACTTTAGTAGGATTTTCATCGAATCTTCTTGAAGCTCTTTCATATAGTTAATGCATTAGTTTTTGAGTTCTTCTTCAACGTATTAAGATCTATTCAATATTGTTATGATTGCTTGATAATTAACTAGCTATTAATTGTCACCACTTATATGATTTCGAATCAAAAGTCTGAAAAGTGAGATTTGAATATGCTGTAATTGTCTAGACATAGGTTAAAATCGTGGATGAAAGTACCCCGATACTTGTGTAGTATTATAGGACATTGTTCTTAATCCTCATGTGTGGTAAAACTTATCATAGAAATATAGAAGGTTTTTGCACTAGGTTGAGCTCTTGTATGTCCTAAACGGAATATAATGACAGATTAGTTAACATGCTATCTTAATAAGAAGAAGAATCATTAGCATTGCATTAACACGTGAAAGAGTGGATAGTTGAGGAGATTGGAACCCTATTTCCTTCATAACTGTTATAAACCCAAAGTCTTATAATCTTTAGTTTATTTCTTGCACTTAGTCATAATTCTTAGTTATAATTCTCAAACAAAAGAACGATTGCCAAATAGATACCATAGAATAGATAATCGACACTTAATAAACCAGTCTCTGTGGACGATAAACTCGGTCTTACAGATCTTTATTACTTGAACGATACGTACACTTGCGTAAGCACTTAAAAATATCGCAACAGCTACCCCCCCGATCATAGAGGCTATAAGTGCTACGACATTTCAAGCCGAAAAATATTTGTGGCTCGACATGTCTTATTTGATGAATTAAGCTTTCCATTTGCAAAAATCCACAATCCTACTCCTCATTGTTATGAGTTTCTGGATACAAATCCGTTTCTGATCCATCAAATGCACCAACAAACCTCATTGGTCCGCGCAGATCAGCCCAATCCAGCGCCCACCACACCCACTGCACATCGCTCATCTCCCAGCCCACAGTGCAGTCCGGCCCAGCCTTCATCTCCCACATCACCCCTTCGCTGCTCCACTAGCACACTCAAAGCTGGGCCTTCTTCTCCCCAGGCCCTGTCGGCCACACCAGGCCTTGGCTCACCCCTGCCTACTCCACACTCCAGCAGGCCTAGCTCGACTAATCCCATGATCTATCGTATGACCACTCGGGCTCGTAATGGTATTTTTTGCCCAAATCAGAAGTACTCCTCCAATTTAAATACCGAGACCACCATTTCCATCTCTTACATTCCAAAAAATCCTATTGGTGCTCTCCGTGACTCAAATTGGAAAGATGCAATGCAAGATGAATTTAATAATATAATTGAAAATAAGACTTGAGAATTAGTACCTCGCCCTGTTAATGTTAATGTTATTCGGTCTATGTGGATTTTTCGACATAAAAAGAAATTTGATGGTTCTTTTGAGAGAAATAAGGCCCGACTTGTTGATCGATGTATTTTATATACACCTTTTGAGTCATTTTTAGTTAGTCTTTTGCCCATTTTTGTACAAATATGTGTCGTCTTAGGATAGATTTTCTTTCTTTTGAGTCATAATGGTTTAAAGTGGCACATTGGTGAAAAGGAGCGAAAAGAGGGCAGAAACAGAGGTTCCAGAGCTCAAAAAGCTAAAAAGTTGACAATCCGGACGAGAAACAGGGCGGCGCCACCAACCAGCAGCATCAGAGCGCCACGGCGCCCAAAGAACAGAGTGTCGCAGAAGTTTCGGCGCCGCGGCGCCGAGGCGGCTAATCAGCCAAATCCGAATAGGAATGGGCCAAGGCCAAGAAGGAAAAGTTGTTGGACGTTTTTGAGGCTGTAAAAAGGACATTTTTAGGTCAGATTTGGGGATCCCACACTTGACAATTCATCACAACTTGAAGATCAAGATTGGAGACTTACTTTTGTGTAATTTCTTGTTCTTTATTTTATTTCTTTTTAGTTTATGTTGGATATTAGTTTAGTTCTTGGCATGTCTATGGCTAGGAACTAACTTAATTTAGGGCTTTTCATGTCAAATCGTTTGAAACTCGTTCTTACGAATTAATGCATGTTTTGGTTTCTTCTTATTATTGTTGAGATTTATTCAATATTTATTTTGATTGCTTGGTAATTAATTGATCACTAATTATCATAACTTATATGATTTCTAATCGAAATTCGAAAGGGGAGATTGTGAATATGCTATAGTTGAATAAACATAGGTTTAAATCGTGGACGAAAGTACCCCGATACTTGTGTAGTTTGATAGGTTATTGTTCTTAATCCTCCTTTGTAGTCAATCTTGTCATCGAAAGATAGAAGGGTTCTACATTGGGGTTGAGTGTTTATATTACCTTAACAGGAGTATAAAACGACTTAGTTAACCTGCTATATCAAAATAGAAGAAGAACCATAATTATTTGCATTAACGAGTAAAGCGAGCGGATAGTCGAGGAGATTTGAAAGCCCTATTTTCACCATATCTGAAGTAAAATAAAGTAATTTAGTTAGCATCTATAATCATAGCTATAAACAATTCATCAAATTATCGGTTACCAAATAGATACTACAGAATAGAGGTTGATAATTGGACACTAATCCCTGAGGACGATAACTCGGTCTTCTAGACTATATTACTTGTCACGACACGTGCACTTGCGTTTAGTGTGTGCATAAATCGCGCATCACTTGTAGGTGAGTGCAGGTCTCAGCAAAAAGGGGTTGATTGTGATGAAACTTTCAGTCCGGTAGTCAAATCGGCTTCTATCCGTGCAGTTTTGAGCATTGCTTTGTCTCATTCTTGGCCCATTCATCAACTTGATGTTATAAATGCATTCCTACACGGGAATCTCAATGAAACTGTTCATATGCATCAACCAATGGGTTTAAGTACCCTAATTTTTCAGATCATGTCTGCTTATTGAAGAAATCATTGTATGGCCTCAAACAGGCCCCTCGAGCTTGGTACCAACGATTTGTCGATTTTGTTGCTACGCTTGGTTTCTCTCACAGCAAATCTGATCACTCTCTTTTCATCTACCACCGAGGTACTGACATTGCCTATCTATTACTATATGTTGATGACATCATTCTTACGGCTTCTTCTGATGGTCTTCGTAAGTCCATTATGACAATATTGGGTGCCGAATTTGCCATGAAAGATCTCGGCCCACTCAGTTATTTTCTAGGCATTGCTGTCACTCGCGATGCACAAGGCTTATTCTTGTCTCAGAAGCAATACGCCGAAGAAATCATTATGCAGGCGAGCATGTCAAATTGCAGTCTGTCCCCCACACCTGTCGATACCAAACAGAAACTTAGTGTTTCAGCAGATGAGCCATTCTCAGATCCGACCAAGTATCGTCAGTTAGCTGGTGCTTTGCAATATCTAACATTTACTAGGTCGGACATCTCATATCCAGTTCAACAGATATGTTTACACATGCATGATCCACATAATGCTCATATGGCTGCATTGAAGCGTATTATGCGCAACATACAGAGATCTCTTACTTTTGGTCTGCATCTCTATAAGTCAAATGTTGGCAACTTGGTATCATATACAGATGCAGATTGGGGTGGTTGTTCGGATACCAGACGATCCACATCGGGTTATTGTGTGTTCGTAGGCGAAAACTTAATTTCATGGTCCTCTAAACGTCAGCCCACTCTCTCCCGCTCCAGTGCCGATGTTGAATATAGAGGTGTTGCTAATGTTGTCTCTGAGTCATGTTGGATCCGGAATCTTCTTCTAGAGCTTCATTGTCCAATTAAAAAGGCAGTATTGGTTTATTGTGACAATGTGAGTGCGATATACTTATCAGGTAATCTCATACAACACCAACGCACTAAGCACATTGAGATGAACATTCACTTTGTTCGTGGGAAGGTGGAACGGGACGAATTTCGAGTCCTTCATGTTCCATCCCGTTATCAAACAGCTGATATTTTTACTAAAGGACTTCCGCGCGTACTTTTTGATGATTTTCGTGACAGTCTCAGCGTTCGACCTCCCGCTTCGACTGCGGGGGTGTGATAGAATATGTTATATTTTGTAATATATTTGGTAAATATTCTCTAGTATTGACTAACGTAAACTTAGCACAGTTAGCTTTCAATTAGTCAATTAGCTCCATGATTTTAGGAGTACATTACCCAATCATAGTTGTATAGCTTTGTATATATTGACATTCTGTCAATCAATAATGGTCAAGCAATTATATTATATATTTGCTTTGGCTATTAAACAAAATAGCCTTCTTTTGTATAGCCTTAAAAATTGGTGCAATAGTTAAATAGTAGTACATTGTAAATTCCTGAAAAATACCGGAGGGAAGAAATAGAAAGAACAAAGTTGCGTCCTGACCAAGGTTTTTTCTTAAGAAAATACAACCCAATTTCGGGTCATTTGCACTTTTCCCTCTATTTTGTGTTGGTCTTTAATTTTTGACCTCATAACAAATAAATTTTTTGTGAGGCATAAATTTATATTTTTGAATCATAATATCTCACAAGTTATGCCCCACGTGACTTTAGTTTCTAAAAGAACTTACACCCCACTAAACATTAGTTCTGTTGCGAGGGGTAGACCAGTTCATTTGAAGGGAAAAAAATTAAAAACCAACGCATTTGAAAGACAAACCGTGCAATTTCTTCCCCAATTTCCTATGAGAAGCCCACATAACCCAAGCCCAAAATTCCTAATCCAAACACAGGGCCCAACCTGGACTTAGTCATTTTCCTCCTATTTATGATAAGAAGTTAAGTACTTACCGTTTTAGCTTATAATTTACGTGATATAACAACTTAAGTCCAGTACTTACCGTTTTAGCTATACTTTTAAATTATTACAATAAATAGTTAGATTTTTATTTTATACCATATTTTTACTGTATGTATGAGTGTGTGTGTGTATGACGGCTAGTGTAAGTATGCATGCATAAATCCCGAATATTGAAAGATTATTAGAAAAGTACATTCTAATGTTGTAGACAAAATGGTGAATGGTCCTTTCCTGAGCCGCAACAACAACAGAATTCCTAATTGAGCTCATTGAATCTACTGAGGTTGGTGATCCTGATATCGCAGACCAAACTATGTGGATACCATCAGTTTCTAGACTTTTCACTACCAAATCTGCCTGGAACCTTGTGAGACTGAGACAGTCCAGGAACATAATTAATACTCTTGATAAGTTATGGCATAAGTTCCTGCTCTTTAAAATATCTTTCCTTATGTGGAGAGTATTGAAAGGAAAGCTTCATTTGATGATATCATTTTAAGGTTTAATCTGCTTATTGTCTCTAGATGCCACAGGTGCTTTCAGTCTAAAAGGGAGACATATGCTCCACTCTTTTGTGAATGGGGATATTGTTATTAAAATATGGAGGTATTTTGGGGCTCCACTTGGTATTATTTGGGAGGATGGTTCTATCATCTCTATTCTTTTTAAATGGTGGAGCTTCAAATATGTTAATTTTGCTCAAACTGGACACATATACGCAATACTCCCTTGTCCATTCATGATGAGATCAAATGCACCATTGTCAAATGGGAAAGTCCTGAGCTGTATTTGGTAAAATTAAATACAGATGGCAATAAGCCGATCCATGATCATACAAGGGCAGGAGGTATAATCAAGGATAACACAATTATAGGTTGAGGCTAAGGCGGCTTTTATTGGGCTCCAATGATGTAATAAGAAAAATTGTCTTTGAAATGTGTTATTTTAGAATGTGACTCCAAGGTTAATATGGATATGTTGAATTCTGTATGTAACGTACCTTGGCACATTCACCACATTATTGAGGACACCAGAGAGATCATATCTCATATTAATGTGGTGATACAACAGAGAAGGGAATCAAGTTGCGGACGCTATGGCTAAAGTGATACTAAAGGGCGAGATATGACCATATACAACAACAATACCCCCAACTCCCAAGAGAGGCATTGGGACCTTTTAAACTTGATCTAATTCAAATGCCTTCATTCAGACACAAGCAAGTGAAGATCCAACTCAGAAAAGACTAATGACTGTGCATTCTGTATAAAACTGATACTTTTGTTACATATGCTCTCTTCATTTATGTTGATTTTGTAACTAGTAACTGTTGGTATAATAATCTGTATATGGCTAAATAATGTTTCAACACAATCTGTTAATCACTTAGTGAAACAGATTACATGATATAAATATTACTTAACAGTTTGTTCATGAAACAATAAACGAAAACAAAATCAGTTTTGAAAAAATTTCAGAATATAATCGAGCCCACTGAGTTCAAAGTGTGTCCTTAAGGAAATTATTCCCCTCACAGTACTCGAGGTTAACGGAATATCGCCTCCCAGGATAGAACGATTATCTTACCAGAATAGTAGTACTCCAAATTCCAGAGCAAATAACCACTCAACTGCAAAGATATCACAAGAATGAAGACAAAAATATTTTCGACTTGAAGACTTTGATTCAGAATGAAAATGAATCAATTAAAATGAATGAATAAATTCTTGGACCGAATGGACCGAATCCTCCCCGTGCAGCCCCACCAATTTCCCCCTCACCCACCCAAATTTCACTTCCCCACCCTCACACCACCCATCCACTCAGACGTATTGACATATCAAATATAAGTTGTAAATTAGTGAAACTTTAAATGGTCATAACTTTGCGCTCGGACGTCTGTTTGATCTAATTTGTTTTTGATTTCGCGTATTTTTTCGATACGGGGGTGGCCCACCGTTTGCTTCACCAGATTTCTCCAAAAACGTCCATCTTGCCCCTCAATTTCACGTGGACTAGTTCACATAAATAATTTCTTAAACTCAATTCACTTAAATAGTAATCATATTTAACACACTTCGTTTATCATGATCATACAATATGATACCAATCAGTAACCTCTTTTGATACACACCAAATATTATTACTAGTCATCGTTGTCACATCCTTTTTTAAATTCTTAAATTATTTTGGGACCGCATCCTTTTATATACTAAGCTCTTGATGTGAATACCTCAATATAATCAATTTCCTCGGCCTCAAATATACTTGCATACGTCTAGTTGTTCAAATCATCGTCTGAAATTATGGGATGTTACAATACTGTCATACGTCTAGCTGTTCAAATCATCGTCCGAAGATAATTTCGTTTGTAGTAAAGTACAATTAACCAGCTTAGAAAAAGAAATGTTTAATTATGCATAAGTATCCATTTAGTTATTCCTTCAGCAGATGTTATAAATTTGTACCCAAACTAAAAATAACAAGAACATAGAAAACATAACGTTCCTTTTTTTGAAATAATTTATGCAATTACATTATTGAGTACAATCAACTTCACATGTTTGATTATATGATGTCAAATTAATACTAAAAATCAAGGATTTAAGATCACTCAAATCCACTTGCAAATAGATTATTGTATAATCAGGAAAACAATCTAGTCGAAGAACCTATTATGGAATTTATTTTCTTATTCTCCATAATGGTGATCTTCATGTCTTCACTCAATGAGCAAGAGGGCTACGAACCAAATTAGCCAGATCTGTCATGGCATGAGATTGACCTGAAATTATTCCAGTAGTTGAAGGATTTTGTCCCAAGACAATGCAATAACCATCATCATAATTCTCCATCCCTTGAGCCATGAATTGCCATACTAAACTTCCTGCCATGGTTCCTCCTTTTGCCAAATTGTAGACATTTCTATATACACTGCTCATGAATATGTCTCTCGATCCTTGACCTCTGCTAGACTTTCCAAATTCAGAAAGCACTAGAGGTTTCTTTAGTATGGTTCTTGCATCTTGCCAATGGCTTTTTATCCACATTTCCATCCATGCCAATTGTGCTTCATCGATTTGTCCAGATACCCTGTAAATATGAAGAGTGTTAAATTATATGCACTAATATGCAAAGAAATATTTACACAATCATGTCATCTTAAGATGATTACAGGTAAATCTCTATAATAATATTTGATAATTTGATTAAAATGATGACTGCTATAATAATAGGTTAACATACATTAATGGTGTACAATGTTTTTACACTATCAATGTATATACCTAATATCTAAATTTAAATATTTTCTTGTCTATGTGATCACTAGATATCATAGTATTAGTAATTAGAGAAAAGATGTAAAAATACCATTGGTCAGTGTATGCATGGATAGTGGCAAAATCAATCTCATTAATAAGATGGTTACCTATGAAATCTGTTCCAACTTGATAACCAGGATTAAATTGCTTCCTTTCAGGAATTGAATCACCATAAAATCCCTCCATTCCAACCTCCAACAAGTGTTTATTGTCTAGTGACTTCACAAAACTTGCCATTTCTTGAACCCAAGCCTGAAACAATATTAGTCAAAACCAAAAATATTACAGCAAAACGTTAGTCATTGATATTTCTAAAATTCAATTAATTTGGAAATGAAGTAAAATGCACTATTTTGAGGCTCACATTAACAGTTTTTCCTGAATAGTCAGCTTGGTCACGTGGCTCATTCATGAGTTCCCATGCCATAATTGTTGGATCATCTCTGTAAGCAACTCCAGTAATTGTATTGACCCTTGTAATGATTTTCTGCAGCGATTTCACGAGAACATAAACTTATTAACTACCCGTCTAGCGTTTTTTGTTTTACTTAATTATATAGGTTAACAGAAAGGTTGCATGCTTATCAAACAATATACTCCCTCCGTTTAAAAAATGTTTGTTTTACTTTCCTTTTTAGTTCGTTTCAAAATGAATGTCTGTTTCCTTTTTTTGACAACTCTTTTATGAAAACCACAAGATTAAAGGATATTTCGCTACATTCTACATATTTTTAGTTAACAACCACATGATTCAAAAGTCTTATTTACTTTCTTAAATTCAGTGTCAAGTCAAAATCAGACAATCATTTTAAAACGGAGGGAGTTATTGTTTAAGTGAAAACCATTTCATATGTTCTCACCCCATACCTTAATGTGGTTCTTGTAATACTCTTTGAGAATAGGATGGGTATAGAAATCATCGTCGCCATTAATATAAGCTCCTGCGTTTCGTGCCCACTGAACATATTGAGCTTTCCTCCAAAGTCATTCCACTGGTTTACAAAGCTCAAGATTAAGCGAACACCATATTTCTTAGCTTCCAAGATCACAAAATCCAAACCCTAAATCCAAAAAGTACACAACATTAATAACCCCAAATTCGGAAACTATAAAAATAAGTAACTAATTAAGGGCACATTTCAGTTGTTTTAACAATTAAACTAGAAAATATTTAGTACAAAGGAATTAAGTAATATATACATGACATGATCTAAATATTTTCTACACTATGAGTATAATTTAACTAGCTAGTTATAACATATTACTTTATTTCTAGATTACGGGTTGTTGTAGGTTAATTTAACCTGATAATGTAAGGAATATTTATGTTGTATGTGCGCAGAACATAACCTTTTACCTGAAAAACACGTTCATCATAAACGCCGGATGATATTTGTAATGCTCCGTAACCTCCATCACTGAAAGCCCGTGTGCGACAAACAGAAAGGCCAGCAACAGATGCATCTTTAAGAATGTTAGTGACTTTATGCTTCTCATTAGGCTCAGCAGCAACATGCATTAACCAATATGAGTTGAAACCATTGAATAGAAAAGGGGATCCGTTGAGTTCAAGAAGACTTTCCCAGTGGATGGATATTGAAATTAGGTAAGTTTAACTGAATATTTTATTCTTAAAAGATATCATGGGATGTTGATGGAAGAGAAAGGCAGTTATTTAGTTAAGATAGAAAGACGAAATAATTATATGTGAAAAATGAATAATAATAGAAGAAAAGAAAAAAGAAAATGAAAACGTGGAGAGGTAGTGTAATATGAGTGATGTATGCATCCATTGGTTGGTTTTTAAGGTTTGATCACTACTAGATTCTATGATGAAAAATATGAAAACGTATACACAAGTAAAGGCAGTTTGAAAAAGTTAGTTAGAATTTCGACTATCTAATAGTATTAATGTACTGAACTATCTAATGCAAATACATAGAGAATTCTTGCATTGGCGTCACTAGGGTATCATAAGGGTTCATTTGAATTCCTTTCACAAAAAATTGCAATATATATATATATATAATCAGGGGCGAGCTGCTTTCACTCCTCTCTTTCCTTATAGTCAAGAGAGTGGCAATCCTTTAAGTTGTTTTGAATCCTTCAACCTCTAGTCTTATTTAGTGAGTGAGAAGTATGTGTTGCTGTGTAAAAGCCAATAGACCTTGAATAGCCTGTAAGAAAGGACTTATGAAGAAGATTTTACTATAGTATCAAATCCACATATAAATCTTGTACGCAAGTTGGCACAACGGTGGATCCACCCTTCAGGGTGGGGTGGCATGACACCAGCTAGATTTGTAAAATTTCTATATACCTATGTTGAAATTTTCTTAAATTAAATTAAATATTTGATCCCCAATAGAAAATTAGATAAAGGTGCCATGGCGGGTCGACCTTTTTGAAAGCTCTTCTCTTGTGTATGACACAAATTTGAATCTCGTTCATTTCAATTTATGTGATATAGTTAGAATTTCGAGAGTCAATCAAGTTTTTTCTTGACCTAAATTTATTTATATGCCTTTAAATACTTGAAGTTCTTAATTATTGTGATATAGATTACTTTTTTAGTTTTCAAATATACAAAATTCATTTGAAAAAAGCTTTTATGTCCGAATTTACGATCAAGTTTAGAAATTTGGCTCCATCCTTATAGCTAGATCAAGAAAGAACATTTGGATAGAGAACTGCAACAACGCATCACAACTATGAATTCCAATTATTCTATTTTTTTCTTTCATCGAACATAATCTACTACTCATATTTCTTACTCTAGCATTAACTTCTTCTCAAAAAAGGATTCCAACAACAAAATGACTTTCACAACTATGAGAAGAGAATGTCTATATCTCGCATCTACTTAAAATGTGGAAATATGAGAATCACTTTCGTTGAATTGCAAGAATTTTCTATTGAATGAAATATGATTTATTCGAAATTTAAACTGTGCCACATAAATTAAGACATTATGAGCATATTATAAAAACTTGTGCTATTCTATAATTGTTAAATTCAATTTAAATCACTTTACTCTTAAATTGTGATAGAAATTTTGTAAGCATTGCTTAGAAAAAAAATCATGAAATTTATGATTTTCACTTTTGAGAACTTGTTGTTTATCTAATTTTACATTTACTTGTCGAGTGTAATTTACATGTTGAAAAGTTTTTTATTTGTGCAAGTTCATTTTTATAAAATAAAAAAATATACTGAAAATATGTAATTTTTCTTGGTGAAAATGTTGATTTTACTTAGGTTGTTCACATGTGTGATTCCTAGTTTAAATTGCTAATTATGTTTGTCTATTGGTATTTGAGATGTAATTTTCATATTTGCAAATAAAAAATGCTTATTAAGTTGACCCGAATAAACTCAAAAGAGACGGATCTGACCTGAATACACGTTTCTAACAAATTTTATATTAGTCATTACAAGATGTACACTAAAGTAAAGTTATGACACCCAAACTTGCCCGAACACCAAGGTTATCAAAAAAATTGTGGCACCCGATATTTTCTCACTCTAGATCCGCCTCTGCTTATAATTTGTATATTTATTTATATTTTGAATTATCTTAGTAAAAATCTTAGGCTCCCCCACTGAAATAAATACACACATAAGGCGATTCAGTCATGATTGTCTAAATTTAGACCTTGTCAAGGCCATTTACTTAAACCACCGTTGGTCGGGATTAGGCAGTGCCTACCTAATCTATGTATTGATAGTAACAAAAATACATATCCGCTGTGTTTGCATTTTTAGCCAAGCCACCTTTAGAAATAAGAAGGATGATTCTTATACATTAAAGAGTCCAAGTGCAAGTATACATGGAATTGGGTATCCCTATGATCCATAAATATAATGAGAGATATAAATAGATGCCGAAACTAAACACTCTAGGAGTAATTAACCATTATCAAATGTAAAAGACTGATGCGCGAAAAGATGCACACACTTTTAAACGCAAGTGCACGTTATCGTGTCAAGTAGTATAGTCTTAGATAAGACCGAATATCGTCCTCTAGGATTAGGGTTCAAGTACCAGTTATCTATTTTCTCGTATCTATTTGGCGAATTAATATTTGATTGGTTGTTTATAACTAAGAATTATTAAAGATAAGTAAATATAAAGAATTACTTCAGATGTGATGAGAATAGGCTTCATGTATCCTTACTATCCGCTATGTTACTTACTAATGCATTACTTATGGTATTCTTCTTTGGAGAAAACAGTTTACGTAAATCGCTTTATACTCCCGTTAGGGTTATATAAACACTCAACCCCAGATTGTTCCTTACCTAACTTTCACGATGTGGTAACGCTATAGGAGGATTAAGCACAAAACCTAGTTGACCGTCACGCACAATGCGCAAAATTAGGTTGTTAAGCCTCTCATCAACGCTTACAAATCTAATTGAGGTATTTTCATCCCCAATTCAAGATCGTTTACCCAACTTACAAAGATATTCACAATCCCCTTTTCGTAACTGATTAGAAATCATATAGTGATAACTAGTTGTCAATTAGCTACCAAGAATTCAACTCAATTATTGGATAGATCTCTCAATAAGAATAATAACCATAAGTACGCATTAATTTATAACATAAGGTTCAAGAAATTCAACATAGAAAGCCTATAAGAGAATTAGTTCCTAGCCATGAATATGACAAGAACTAATTCAAAGTTCATCATGCAAAACTGAATTAAAGAAAAGAAAAAGGAAAGAAATTACTAATGTTTAGGTCTCCAATCTCCTAGCAAGAAAATCTTGAGTTGTGCAAAGAAAGGAACCTCAAAACCGCCAGTGGTTCTCCTTATATAGTTTAAAACGCCCCTTCTTTTCCCCGCAGTTGGCCCAAAAATCCGTCAAAAGACCTAAATTTTTCAGCGTCGCTGCCTTCGCAGATAGCCATGGCCAGGAAGTTCGCGATCCGTCGGTGTTTTGCGCCGCGCCGATATTCGCTGTTCGGTAGCCGCGGCCAGAATCTGTAGCTTCCTGGATGTTTAGCGCCGCGCTCGTGATTCGCTGCTCGAGGAGCCGCGCTACAGCTCCTCGCTTCAATAGTGGCGCGCGTTCGATTTAGGCGCCGCTCGATCTTTCGCGCTTTCTTCAATTATGGCGCTCTCGCTTCGATCAGAGGAGCCGGGCGCTGTCCGATTTTGGCCTTGTTCGCCACTTTCTCTGCTTTCGCGGTATCTCTCTTTGCCCTCTTTAGCTCCTTTTCCGCCATTTGGCCACTTTAACCACTTTGACTCAAAAGAAAGAAAAACTATCCTAATACGACATTTATATGTGCAAATGGGACAAAAGACTAACTAAAACAGACTAAAAGGTGTATATAAATTACACCGATCAAATACCCCAAACTTAACCTTTGCTCGCCTCGAGCAAAGATAGAAAGAATTAAACTAAAAGACTCAAAGAAACAAAAATAAAAGACTTCACCATTAATCACTTTTCTCGCATACATGTTAACTAGAAAAACAAGGTTAGCGTAATAATACGCAGAACATATAGCATGGAATTTCAACACATTGAGCTAGATATTTCGCAAACTCATACTTATCATGCTTAAACGGAAGTCAATATACTCAAGTATGCATATAAATTCAAAAATTCCTATGGCATGCTTACTTGCTATTCTCCACTAATTCGATATACATAAAAGAGATCTTGAGGACTTTGAGGTCAGAATGTAGCTTAGGTAGTGGTAAAGATAGGCATTTAGGCTCATTTTTACGTACTATAAGCTCTTTGGCTTTTCAATTTTTCCCTTTTCTTTTGATTCTTTCCTTCACTTCAATTCTATCCTCCTCTTTGTTTTGGGAGAGTGAAGTATATAATAATAATGAACACCCCAAACTTAGGCTACTGCTTCTTATTACTTTTATCAGTACAACTGTTTATTCACTCTTTTGTCTCTTTTTCTTTTAACACAATGTATTCCACTTTTCATATTTTCACTTATGGCACAATTTGTGGAAAGTAGGTGTCAAAGAAAAGTTTCAATTTTTAGGTTCAATGGGCTAACTAGTGATATTTTTAAAGTACGGATAGAAAAGAATGGTAAGAATTGTTATCAAAGAAATGCCTGAGTCATCTCCCTATCATGCATATCCTAACTATTTCGCCTCAAATAGCAAGCAGTCATAACACATAAGCATTTATCAGTTAGCATACATAACTCAAGCAAGAGACTCCAAATAGACAGATTCTCATGAGTTTTTGGCATATCTAACCTAAGTGTTTAGATAGTTGCTTCCAGTCCTGTACATTCTTCCACCTTACTTCACTAGGTGTTTCTAGCAACTACAGCATACATGATCTTTGACAGGCAATTATGACTCAAAAAAGAAAAATTTTGGTGACTCAAAATAAACATAAAACACATAAAAAGACTTAAATAAAACATAACATGACACACAAATAACACCCTCAGCTTAAATCACACATTGTCCCCAATGGTGCAAGACTCAAAGAAAAAATAAAAAGACACTTACAGACTTTGGCTAAAATGGTGGTGGCGGATAATGATTGACCATCGTTGAACAAGGCACTCACTGGTCGATTTGTTGCCTTGTTTCTGCCGCCCTTGTACATCGCTTGCAAGCGTCTGATCATCTCCTCTCGATGTTGGTACAATTGCCCCATCAGGCTCTGAAGGTTCTCGCTCTTGCCGTTGGCCGTAGGTCTCGCCTCATATCGAGCCCCTATTTCGTGCTCATCTTCATCCACGGCGCCTTCGCCGCTGGCCGCGTTGTCTCCGTCACGGGGCCGGGTCTGAAAAGAGTGCACTATCCCATAGACACCGCGCTGGTTTCTTTCATGAGTATTCGTGGGTAGTTGTGGGACCGCACTTATGTGGCATAGATTGGTAATAAGTGAACCGTGTCCCAATCCACCGTTGTCACCAACTCGCTTATTTCTTCGATGCTCGCACTATCTCTTTCCCACATCAATTGTCGCCTCATAATTCCATAAATCATTCCATAAATCAACTTAATCTCGCCTTCTCGCACTCGAAGCGTAGATGGAATCACGCGCATCGACGAAAATACCCAAGCCTTGGCCGCTTTGTTGAATTGGCACCTGCTCAGTGCTCAGATCCATTTCTTCCAATCTCAAAAGCAGCCTCAGTGGTAGTGACGGTGTTTGCAACAGATCCCAGCTTGATGTTGTTTGCTTCCTAGACCATGTTCTAAAATGGCTCCGATCACCAATTCCTCCTTCAACATCCATCGCTTTTAGAGTCGCATTTATTGCTTCCGCCGCACAGCATATAATTTCCCACAAAGCACTCCTTCTCGCCCTCTCCTGAAAGTTCAGATAAAATTCCCGCACCATTGTTGTATTCACCGGTGTTATCTTCTCCTGATTGACAAATCTCTTCCACTCCTTAGCTCTATCATAGCGGATGGGCTCATAAATGTCTTCCTCCCCATATGATCCCCTTTGGTAATCCATCCCCTTCTCGGGATTACTGCCTAGTATCAATTCTTTTGTATCTTTGGTAGGCCCGGTAACTCACAAATCTATTTTCGTCAGATTGGGTTGGGGTGGATGTGGATCCTCTTCTTCTCGTGGCCATTTTTCACAAAATCTGCCTTCTAATTTTGTGGCACAATGTCTCCTACACACTTAACAACTAGCAATGACAACACCTCAAACTTCAACAATGCCCACAACCTCCTTTTCTACTCTTTTCTCCAACTTCACAACCAATTTTTCAAGACTAAACTACTCTAACTCCAATACTCTTCCCAACTACTACCTCCTATGACTTTGGTGAAAGGATTCAAGAACAAAGATAGGGATTACCTTTTGACGAGAAGATTCAAGCTTGTTCTTGTTTCAATTGGGGTTGAGGCTATGGAATGGAGCTTTGTTGTTGAGATAGTTGGGGTTTTGGGAAATTAAGAGTTTAGGTTGTGGTTGGGTTGGATTTGTGGAGGATTTGTGGAGAGTTTCAAATTTCGTGGGTTTTTGGAGATGAGGGTTAGGTTTTGAAGTTGGAATTGGGAAAACTGATTTTTAGGCGTTTAAGTTTCGATTCCCGCCAGCGCCGCGTTCGCTTAGCGCCATGCGCTAAACTCTGCGCTTCCTTCAGTCTTCTCGCGCGCCGCTCACAGGAGCCGCGCTTAAACTCAAAGACTTTTCAGATATTTCGCGCCGCCATCATCAAGCGCCGCGCTTTAAACTTCACAGATGTTCACTTTTTAGCGCTGGCCGACATTGCAGCCAAGCGCTACCCGCTTCTCGAAATCGCTTGCTCACTTTTCGCCCTCCGGTTTATTTGCCTGCACTACAATCACACAACCACAAGACCCCAAGACCGTGAGATCGTTTCTTAGACAAAATAAAATAAACTAATATGAAATTAAAATAACATAATTGAAAACGTTGGTTTCCTCAAGTAGCTGTCTTTAACGTCTTTTAATGGACGCAAGTTCCTTAGTCTTAATAACTCGGGGTGGATTAAGCCCCAACCTATCCATTTCCTCCACATTTGGCTTTCCTTTTTCTCCTTTTCTTTTAGCATTATCTGTAATAGGGAGTTCAGAACACTTACCTCCTTTAGTGGCATTTCGCAAACCATGCCCGCTGGGCTCATCACTCTTTGGTTGACTTGTAATGGCTCGTGACGGGGTTTGATGGTGCCGATTGCAAAGCACCTACTCATTGTGGTGGTTCGATGACATGTTTAAACACTTTAAACACCATTTCTTCATTTTCCACCCTTAATGTCAACTCCTCTTTCAACATCAATCAAAGCTATTCCGTTGCTAGAACGGCCTCCCTAATATGATAGGGATTTGATCTTCTTCCATATCAAGAATGAGAAATCTGCAGAAAGAAAAATTTTCCTACCTTCACAATCACATCCTCAATCTTGCCTCGTGGATGAACTCCATCGTCCCGCTAGTTGCACTCACGTGGTTGGTTTAGCCTCTCCCAACTCCAATCTTTTGAAAACCGATAAGGCATCGATTTATATCGCCCCTAAATCGCATAGAGCTCTGTTTCACGCCACCCGCCCATCGTACGGTAGTGTAAAGCTTCCAGGTCCTTTAGCTTTGGTGGCAACTTCTTTTGTAAGATAGCACTACACTCTTCATTAGTGCTACTATCTCATATTCGGCTTCTCTTTTTCCCAAGATTTCTTTCATGAACTTGAAGTAAGACGGCATCTGCTCCAAAGCCTCTATAAAAGGTATGTTGATATGCAACTTTCTGAATACCTCCAAGAATTTGGAAAATTGTTTATCGACCGCCTTCCTTTGTAATCTCCGGGAAAGGAATCTTTTCAGATACTCCTTCTCGGAGTTTTCTATCACTGGCTAGGTTCACCACCTTCTCTTTTCTAACTCGCTCTTCTCAACTATCGGGCCGAGTGCTCGTTGCTCCAATTGTCTTCCACTTCTCAACCGCATCGCTTTACATTGCTTCCTGATTTACTGTATTGCTTCGCAATGCCCTCGTGGCTCGATGTTTGCTCGCTTACCGCCCTACTTGTGTTTCCAAGTTTCAACGAGGATCTAGCTTCGCTATAAATCGCGCTCGGGCGTTGCGCCGCCATAGCCGCTTTAAGCTCATCCGCTTTTTCACAACCGGCATTGAATCGCTGAGGCCGCGGCTTGAATGGCGGTCTGATTCGTTCTCACTGCCTGCATCGCCTCGTATTGGTTCTGCGTTCTCGAGCATCGATTCCGCCGCCTGCATCGTTCACGCTTCGATATTGATTCTCGCTGCCCCGATCTCCTTTCCATGAGAAATTTGGGTGATTCTCTACCGGATTATGTGTTCGAGTAGGGTTGTTCGCTTGCCGTAATTACTTCATCGCTGACACTACCGCTTCCATTGGTATATTATCGATCCGAAGGACACCTATCAAATGTATGTGGGCCACCACATATCTCACGCCTTTTAGGCATCTGCATCGCTTCACCGACATCAGATGTTGCCGCAATTGTTTCGCTAAGAGCTACTGGGCATTCAAGGCAAAGAATAACATCTATCTCGTGGACTCACGCTTCTTCTCCCACCTGTCGCCTCTCTTCATGACATGGTTGTTAGGGCCATATCTTCTAATAACTCATGAGCATCGTGGGTCGCTTTTCCTCATGAATGCTCCACTCGCACAGATCTATGACGGTCCCGTCAGACCGCCATTTCGTTGTACAAGATGTGGACCAAGTTCCACAACTCAACGCAATGGTGTGGACATTCCTTCAGAGATCCTCGAACCTTTCCCAAGCTTCATATAAGGACTCTCCATCACCTTGCAGAAGTTGTTCAACTCTCCTCTTAATTTTGCCGCTTTACAAGGCGGAAAGAACTTGGCTAGAATTTCTCACACTTCGTGCATGTGAATATCGAATCTACCGCGTGGAATTCAACCATACTTTTGCTCTATCCTCGAGTGAGAAGGGAAAGAGTCTCAACTCGACGCATCATCAAGAACGCCGTTATATCTAAAAGTGGCACATAGCTCCAAGAAATTAGCTATGCGCATGCGGATCCTCAGACGGCGATCCTCCGAATGCACAGCAGGTCGTACCATGCTCAAAATTGCTGGTTTTATCTCGGTTGTTGGCTCCTATCGCAGGAGCCTAATGCATGTCTCAGGCTTCATTCACTCTTGGCAAGACATAATCTCCCAAACTTCTTTCGGCCGGATTCGACTCTATCCTCCACATCTATCGCACTTGATGAGATCTTCCGGTTAGGTTGATTTTCACCTAACCCTTCTCTCATCCTGTTATTGTTTAGATTACCGCCCATCTCTATCAAAGTTGCAACCCGCTGATTCTTTCGCTCGCTTGCGTTTTCTCGATCTCTCGATTGAAGGCGGAACAAGTTGTTCGCTCTCTTCTCCTTCGCATAAACTGATTGCCTGAAATAGATCAAAAACAGGAAACAAATCACGGCGACCTGATTTTTCGAAAAATAGCGAAAAACGTAAAAATAAAAAGTAAAAATTAAAGACCAAATTAGAAATTAAAAATAGATAATTTTGATATTGAACTAATGCCTAATCCCCGGCAACGGCGCCAAAAACTTGATGCGCGAAAAGATGCACACACTTTTAAACGCAAGTGCACGTTATCGTGTCAAGTAGTATAGTCTTAGATAAAACCGAATATCGTCCTCTAGGATTAGGGTTCAAGTACCAGTTATCTATTTTCTCGTATCTATTTGGCGAATTAATATTTGATTGGTTGTTTATAACTAAAAATTATTAAAGATAAGTAAATATAAAGAATTACTTCAGATGTGATGAGAATAGGGCTTCTATGTATCCTTACTATCCGCTTATGTTACTTACTAATGCATTACTTATGGTATTCTTCTTCGAGAAAGCAGTTTATGAAATCGCTTTATACTCCGTTAGGGTTATATAAACACTCAACCCCATTGTTCCTTACCTAACTTTCACGATAAAGTAACGCGATAGGAGGATTAAGCACAAAAACCTAGTCGACCCACGCACAATGCGCAAAATTAGGGTTGTTAAGCCTCTCATCAACGCTTACAAATCTAATCGAGGTATTTTCATCCCCAATTCAAGACTGTCTACCCAACTTACAAGATATTCACAATCCCCTTTTCGTAACTGATTAGAAATCATATAGTGATAACTAGTTGTCAATTAGCTACCAAGAATTCAACTCAATTATCGGATAGATCTCTCAATAAGAATAATAACCATAAGCATTAATTTATAACATAAGGTTCAAGAAATTCAACATAGAAAGTCTTATAAGAGAATTAGTTCCTAGCCATGAATACGACAAGAACTAATTCAAAGTTCATCATGCAAAACCGAATTAAAGAAAAGAAAAAGGAAAGAAATTACTAATGTTTAGGTCTCCAATCTCCTAGCAAGAAAATCTTGAGTTATGCAAGAAAGTGGAACCTCAAAATCGCTTAGGGTTCTCCTTATATAGTTTAAAACGCCTCCTTCTTTTCCCCGCAGCTCGCCCAAAAATCCGTCAAAGACCTAAATTTTCGCGTCGGCGCTGCTTCGCAGATAGGCGGCGGCCGGAAGTTCTCGCGATCCGTCGGGTGTTTTGGCGCCCGATATTCGCTGCTCGAGCGCTGGCCAGAATTTCTGTAGCTCGGATGTTTAGCGCGCCGCGCCTGACCGCTGCTCGGCGAGCGCGCGCCGAAGTTCCCGCTCAGTGGCGCTGGCGTTTCGATGAGCGCCGCGGCTCGATCTTCGCGCTTTCGAATGATGGCGCGCTCGCTTCGATTGCAGGAGGCCGCGCTGGGTTCGATTTTGGCCTTGTTCGCCACTTTCTGCTTTGACTCGCATCTCTCTTTTGCCCTCTTTTAGCTCCTTTTCCGCCATTTGGCCACTTTAACCACTTTGACTCAAAAGAAAGAAAAACTATCCTAATACGACATTTATATGTGCAAAATGGGACAAAAGACTAACTAAAACAGACTCAAAAGGTGTATATAAATTACACCGATCAAAGACCTCCTCTAAGCTTGGGAGCAAAAGGCGAAATCCCTCGCCCACAGGGCCCCCACCTCTCCAACCCGACAGAGATTGGTGGAAGAAGGTAAATCATGGTACTCAGCGGCCCACTAGGTGGGAGGCACAGTGTTCGGTGCCCACAAGGAGTCATCCCTCACAAAGAAGAAATGAACTCCCACACTGCGGCTGCCAGAGCTCAAATCTGTCTTCTTGGGAGCAATCTGTCACCCTGAAACCAACTGAGCTACACCCATGCGGGTGATCTCCTCTAAGCTTGTATTCTCTGAAAGTTGGGTTCCTTCAATGTCATTCTTCAACCAGTTTTTAACTTCACTGGGTAGAATAAATTTATGTGTGAAGAAGGAGCTGTCTTTGTCTCTCACTCAAACTAGCTAAGTAATCATCCAGGTTATTCACTTCCCTATAACAGTGTTATAAGTTTTAGTTGTCTTGGCAAGTCATTAAATATAGGAAGTCAAGGTCATAACTTTTGTTAAAAATATGACGTTGGTCCTGGCAAGTCATTAAGTATTTGAAGTCTTAGTGCATGTTTGGTATGACTTTTTTAAAGGTTAAAATTATTTTTAATATTTAATTGGAGTGTTTGATTGACAAATTCAAAAGTGCTTTTGAAAAAAGTCTAAAATTTGGACTTCTTGAGTAGAGCCTATTTTGGCTTTTCCCTCTACTTGTTAATACCATAAAAACACTTTTTTTTATTGACAACCAAACAACTAACCACTTTTTTGATAAAAAGTTCTACTTGAAAAGCTCTGCTGCTAAAAGTCCTACTTCTAAAAGCTCTTTTTAATAATCTGTATTAAACGGGCCCTAAAACTTAAATAAAAAAGTCAACGTTTGGACTTATAAAATGCATAACTTCAGCAAAAAAAAATGTCTGAAGTTGAACTTGGAAAGTCATATCAAACTTCTGATGTTTGGTCGTTATAAGGCCATACTTCAAACAAAAATGTTCAATGTCAGGCGCAAATTTTTAACTTCAGTTGCTTACGTTTGAAGTTGTTCTCCAGGCGGGCACACTAGCAAAAAAGTTTCAACTTCACATATATATTAAATGGCAGTCCAAAAAATGAGTATTTGTGCACTTTCCCCAAAAATAACAGGTGGAAGAAATAGAAAGAACTAAATTGCGGCCCGAACCGAGGATTTTTCCTCATCAAATACAACCCAAATTTCTATGGGAAAAGAACATGGTATGAACGTCACTCTCTCACACACTTTCGGTTGTCGCCGACGAATTCAACATCACGGACATCTTTCACCTTCTTCTCTACTTCTCCTCTTTCCCCCCTCTCTCTCACCCATCTGACCTTGCCGATTTCTTTTGCACATGTAGAATACCATCCTGAGATGGTACTCCATCCTAACTTTTTACTTGAAAATATGGCTAAGTTATCATTGACAAGATGATTGAGGAGAAGCAAATGTAGAAATAAAAGAGCCATTTATATTCCCTTTTTTTCCTCTAGAAGCAATTCAGGGGAATGATGTCGAGACTCGGAAAAGTTTAATATTGAGCATTTTTTTCTTAAACATCTTTTTGACATGCAAATGTAAGATTTCAGTTCGACTCGATTACTCCTAAGTGGTATTGTCGGCTGTATTAATCTTAGTAAATAAAGCTAATTTTTGTCCGCATGGGCGTAGCTCAGTTGATCCAGGGTGATAGTTAATTCCATAGCAGTATGCTCGGTTCGATACCAGATGAAAGTTTTATTTCTTTTGTGAGGATGACTTACAAGCATCGACATCGTTTCCTACCTAGTGACCGAAATACCATCATTTACTTTCTCCATCGCCGGTAGTAGGCGTGCTGGCGAGGATTTGATTTTGCCCCTAATTTTTATTCGTGGCAAGCAGTATGGCCCCGACATATAGTAGGCCCTTATAAAATATAAATTGAGGGCCCTATATAGCAAATAAGAACATAACTTCAAATATCAATACAAGCATAGCTATTCTATATTAGAAAATAGAATATTAGTTTAAATCTCAGTTAATTGAAAATTACATAAACTACAAATCAATAACAACAAATTGAACATTAATATTTTCAATTATCAAAGCCTAACATAAAAAATTTAATAGAGTTAAGACTTGAAATCAAATAAATTAAGTATGGTATTACCGGAAAACTCAAACGGATGGATGGTTGTCGAAATTTCTCCAGAAGAACCAGATCTAAGGATAACAATGGTGGAATCGATGGATATGGCGGTGGAAAATAGATATCGTTAATTGAGAGTAGAAAAAATTCACAAGTGTACTGGAGAAGAGAAATAAAATAGGAGAAATCTGCAAAGGGTTATGAGAAATAATTGAATTTCATTGGTAAATGTAACATCCCGTATTTCCGGGTAATAGCTTAAGCACATAAACGTAGGCAAGTAGACCCGGACGCTGGGAAGTTTATGCTGTACTTATGTATGCTAATAAGAAAATTAGTATATAAAAGGATGTGATTTCGAAATAATTTGGATTTAACAGTGACGACGGGGATTAGTAATAATAATTGTATATCCCCAAAGATGTTATAGACTAGTGTCATATTACAAGAATTATGACATTGAGTATAAGAAGATTTTATAAGTCGTCAAGATTTAAGTGAATTGAGATCAAGAATTTAATTGTGTGTATAATTAATTAATTAATTGTGAGATCAATTAATTATTATTGGGGACAAAATTTTGTGCGACATTACGAGCTCGTTTGGTACGTCAGACCGGATATTAATTTAATTGGGTATCTTGGAATGTACCGATCGCATCTTGGATCGTATTAATATATAATGGACGGTATTAGAGTATTAATATATAATGGATTGTATTTTTTTTATTTTTTATTTTTAGTACAGTCAGGGGAGACTCACCTGCTAGATGAGTCTCAAAATGTGATCAGGTATCTTATTTTTAAAAATAAGATCTAGTCAAAACGCCCACCAAACACTATTATTTTTTTATCCAGTACAATCCAACTTAATACAACTACCAAACGTGCCCTACTTGTTATTGTGTTATAAACACACGATGTGGGTGATTAAGCCTTATACGCAGTACGCTGGCAGCTTCACATGTCTTCAAACCTTTCACCCTTCTCCATTTTTAATGTCTTCACTTCTTCAAGCTTCTGTAGAAATTTGTTTTTGGAGAAGTAATTAATACACTCCCATCAGAAGGAGTAAGTCTCCATTGATTACCCTCTGGAAATTTTCGACCGAATTGGGGATTCTCCGCAAGCTTTTGCTCGCCAAAAAGGGGGGAAATTCATGGTGTTTTGAGCCTTGTTCTAGCAAAATTAAACCCTTGAAATAAGCTTGAACACTCCAAAATCAGTCGAGAAACCCAGAGTTTCGAGGGAGTTCTAGAAGCCGAATTTGAGTGCTTGCCATGTTGGTTTAAGGTTACGATAAGCCATGTATGAACTTTGAAGTCATATAATTTGTCATTAAGCTACTCATATTTAGTTTAGTAAGTCTAGGTGGACTTATTCATTATTTATTTACTGTTATGTATGATTTCATGTGTGTCACTTAGCTCTCTGTTAGGTTATAGATGACCTGATATGTTATAATTTTGGCTCGGTTGATCCTGCTTTAATCAAAACTGTAGCATGTCTCGCCTTAACTAGGACCTGATTGCATGCCATAAGTGTTTAGTTGTCCTACCTTCCCCTAGCATGATTCTAATAGTCTCTAAGTAATTCTAAATGTCACTAACCATTGTTTCTATCTTAATTGAGACTTAGTTTGAGCATGTATCTAAGCAAGTTTAACTAAAGGAATAAATGGCTCATTGATGCATATGCTAATTCCTAAAGTCATTTACATATGTCTATGGCTATCTGAAAGGTTATATGTCATGTAGTTCCTGTGATAATTAGGTTCTGGCTAATATGTGTTTAAACTGCTCCCATACTGAGGTTGAAATAAGATGATTACCTGCTAAAAATGTTGTGGTGATCATCTGGTTTGTACCTATCCAACCCAGATGTTATGTTAAAATTATGCTTGAACCTGTTTGAGTAAAAAACAACACAAATTTTGATTTAAGTCTAAACTCATGTCCACTTTGTATGTTGTCACACCCCGAATTCCGGGCCCGTGACTGGTGCCTTACCCCGGGCACCCTAGTGATACAACATCAGAGAAAACCAGCGGAAATAAAAACTTTAAACATGAAATGAGAGACACAATAAATAAACAGGCCAACCAAACAGTTGCCTTCAGTATATATACATAAAAACCCGAACAGTTATCCTTTTACAAACCCCGCCCACAACAGGCATGCACTTAAGATTTACAACAACTATGACGGGACAGGGCCCCGCCATACCCCTGAATGTACAAGAACCTACAACTCAAGGAAACATACCAAAGATAAGCCTCCAAAGGGACGGAGCTTTCCAACGCGCTGAAATGAGATCCTAAGAGCGGGGATCCACGACCGATGTACCTCTACTCGCAGATTTAACGCACCCGGGCGAGGTCGATAACAGTACTAAGTATGTGAAACTGCATAATATCAGAATGAAATCATAATACTATACAAAGCAGAGACATGTATGATAGCCAAACTACGATACAACATATAACGATTATATCAAGTCGTGGTCTCACGCCACAACATCAATCATGCCTAGAATACCTTCTCACCACGGCAGCATGATATGATAACAACAAGACAAAGAATCCAAATGGAAGCATACCCGCGCTACGATCGTGGTCGGTATGTCCAAAGGGAAACAATAAGACAACATTCCAAATGGACGATACCCGCAGCGCCACGATCGCGGTCGATGTCCAAAGGGAAACAATAGACAAAGATTCCAAATGGACGATACCCGCAGCGCTACGATCGTGGTCAAGATGTCCAAAAGGAAATCACAAGGCGATAATCAAATGGAAACATACCCGTGCGCTACGATCGTGCAAGATATCCAAAGCGATTAACCACAAGACCTCAACCAAAATGGAAGCATACCTGCGCTACGCATCGTGTCGATGTCCAAAGCGATTAACAACAATAATACTATCAACGCGAACGCACTGTGGAATTTCTCCGTCGCTCAAGACGCCCAAGTAAGTTCTCAACTACCAACCGAATTCTCCATCGAGACGCCAGAATACGTAAATACAACGCTTTGCACCACAAAGGCTATCACAACAAGCATAGGCAAGTTTCACAACAACAAGCGTAGGCAAGTTTCACAACGACAAGCATAGGCAAGTTATACACAACTCAAAGTACTTTCATTTTATGACAAAATCCGGTTTTAACCTAAAGTACTCGACGTTAAATTCTTTTAAAAGAGATCCATTACTTTTATAAAAGTCACCCGATACGTAGTATTAGAATGACCAACCCACATTCCTTTTCAAAATCAAGTAACAACATTCTTTTCCTAAGTTCCAGTTTGCCTAGTTTCAATTACTCAAGCTTCTCATTTTCAAATGGTTACATAGTTCATAAACTTAATCACTCAATTCCTTTTTAGAACAATTGAGTAATATATGTCTTACGTGAGAGTAGGTTATTCTTGTTTACAACATTCTTATTACAAAGACCATGATCTAGAAAATGTAATATCATTTTGTCTCATCTTAGTTTCTATGCGGATGGAGGTTTCACTGGTTTTAATACGATACATCATTATTCAATACATTTTCCTTTATTAACGCCGCAGTTGGTCTGTCGATACACATTACGATTTCCAAATCAAGAAACATTATCCCTTTAAATAAAACCAAGTACTCATTACTCACGAATGAGGTTTCACGCAAACACCCACATTAAAACAAATAAGTTAAGTCTCTTATCTTATAAGATCAAGTCTCTTAACTTCTAACATCAAGAAACCATTTTCTTTACCTCTTAAGACATTATACCTAACTCCCATAAAGCTAGTATAACTCTTTTAAAACCTTTAAAACCAAGTGTTACTCTCCTTCGTAACGATTTATAAATCTTTTGAAATACATCAAGTTTCTTTATTATAACAAGCCGATTAATATTTCACACCGATTACTTTTAAAACCACAAAGTATTTTCTTACCTACATAAAGTCATTATAACCAACTTCCCATAAAGCGTTATAACACTTTATGTTTCAAACCAATCAAATACATTAAACACATGACGCCTACCGTACTACATAGTTACACACATATCATGCTAGAAGAGATAGGAAGAGGTTCATATACCTCGCGACGATTGTCGACTAATAGCAAAACGCTCCAAGTACCTCAAACCGCGGCTACTCCTTGCTGCCGATCACTCCACACGTAGTACTTCAACCTATAAGGCCACAAGGCGCTTATTAACATCCAGATCTCAACGTTCCATAATCTACGTAAAATTAAAGACTCTCCCCGCATGCCAGAAATCTCTCCTTTATCGAGGCTCGCCACCAAGCCAACCGTGGGGTTAACACGCCTAACCTGACGCTGCATATTCTACTACACAAGAATGCTACATAAGTCTCATCAGAATACACCCTAGGTAATTACGCTCGATTCTTCTTTATTATCCTTCATGTGATTACTGCTCAATTCTTCATTCTTCAGCTTAAGTCAAAAGACATTGCCACAATACTAAGTTCGGTTCTATATATAGTATACAACAACTATATATTCAACACTTATGTAATTTCCAATTACAATAGGACAAGATATTTACCTCGATAAGCCCAAAATTATCCTAGTTTAAAGTCGCTCAGAGCAAGGTTTAGCTCCAACTCCGTAGGCCCAACCCGCTCCAACTACCCTTAGAAGTTCTAACCAACTTCTACTTACAATTTCAACAACGGGTGAAGATTTCCTTAGGGTTTCGTTTTAGTGATCGAGGGAAAGTATAACGGTATTTTCCGGCTTGATAAGTGTAACCTTGGGAATACTACAAGGTATTTGGGCCAAGGTATTTGGACAATATAACAATACTAGGAGAGTATTTCTATACCACAACAAGGGGTATTTATACGAGACAACTAGGCAGTGGGGTTACTCTACCAACAAGGCCTTCACGAGGAGGCTCTCGGCAGGGGAGGGAGACTAGGGCGAGAACACCACAAGAGAGGAGGAAGGCTTAAACACTTAGGAAATATTTTTGGATGAAGAAGTCTTCAACTTAGGGTGGTATTTATAGCCAACCAATGGCCAACCAATGGCCAAGATTAAGCCAAGTGCTACTGTTGTAAGGCCAAGATTCACCCAAGTACACCTTATCCATCTACCACACCAAACAACACAAAATATCCTACCTACTCCCACTCACCCAAATCGTCCAAACCGCCTAACACTCTACCAATGAGAGGTGCCGTGTCGCCTCTTGTTGGTCCAAAATGTTTCGTCTCTGGAAAAATCCGCAAAAATTAAAAATGACATAGCGAAATTCCCTACGAAAGTCGTGGAAACGTTTAGTTAAAAACGACTCTTTCGCACTTTGTGTACAAATTTCAAACTAGCCTACTTTAAGGCTCAAATTATAATACGTACACACTCACGCATACTGCGGAAATACGGTATAACATTCTCCCTCTTAGAAACATTCGTCCGAATGTTCCTTCTCAGGCGGATAAAGATGAAGTTCTTCTAACAAGTTTCCACCGCCACACACGGCCATAAACATAACACACGCTCTCTTCCTTCCTTACTCGCCGTGCCTCACGAACACGATCTCTTCTAGTATATGCACCATACTCCGCCATCGCTTCGCTTTCAAAACTTTGGAGTCACCACTCCAAACTTGGTCATCTACTAGCCTCAATCTTCCTTAAGGCCCTTCCCGCCTTCACGTCCGCTCGGTCGAACATATCCACGAACTCATACGATGGTTACCAAAACTTGGGCCTAGCACCCGTGACCCTACCACTGGCGGGACCACCCAGAGCTGACCTACCACGAACAGGTCGCGGTTGGCCCGCAACATGGCCCCAACCCGACCTACTAACGCATCAAGCTCTTGTTCCCGATCCGAACAATCCTACTATACGGTCGTGAAAGCTACCACTTCCATTTCACACTACCTGAGGACTTACCCTTTTCACTAACTGTGTTTCTAAATCACATTTTAGCACACACTATCCAAACATAACACTAAACACATCAACAACATCAATACATACAAAACTCTGCAGGTTAGGGATATACCGAATCTACCGCCTCCTCTAATCATAGGCCGCCGCAGGCGATAATGTAGAGCGATGAACCACCATCGATCCTCGGCGCCGAGTCGTAACATCCGTGCTTCCCTTGGTCGGACAGCCGCAAAATGGCCCTCGCTGGCCGCATGCAAAACAAACTCCCATTTAGCACGACACTCTCCAAAATGGAGTCTACCACAATGGTCACAACGAGGTAGGGTGGCTTCACCGGTTAACACCCTCGCTTCTCCCGAAAATTCAACCTCGAGCCCCGACTGCCTCAAGACGGTGGAGGACCACTGCAGAGCGGGGTACATAACTAGCTCACACGAGGCGGTCCGCCGAAAGTCACCAAAGGACCTCGCTGCCCCGGCCCTCTTCTCGCCGATCCCGGCCATTCCGCTGACCTCCGTGCCTCACATCCCAGCGCACGAGCTGCGTGCGGCAATGTCCATGCCCGGCCAAGAGAAACACCCGCACAAGACTCACCATATAATCATCTAGCGGTGACGTAGCGATGCACTTATCCTCCATACTAGCTACTAATGCGGAACATACCGCCAACGAGTGAACTCCACGCCAGACTTCAATCAGACGCCATTCTCGCCTCAACATCAAAAATCGTTTACCGAGCCTCTCATCCGCGAGGCAAGAAATGTGCCGGAAGGCCTCAAAACTCGTCCCAATGGTGGAAGTGCATTCTCTCCCGGGAGAGCTCCTACGAATCAAACCACGATCATGTATCACGCACCGACGCGAACCTAGGACCACCGACTCGGTCTCCGGCTCGATCACTCTACGATCGTCAGAATCGCTTGGATGAACTCCTGCGGATCATCCTCGGGCCTCGACCCATAAAACTACGGAGGTTACACTCGTAAAAATCCCGTAGTCTCAAATCGCTCGCGGGGTGAACTACGGTGCTCTGACTGAATCGCTGATTCAAATTTATCTCATATCTGCCACGACCACGCCAAGAATCGGGCCATCTCAGACTTGTCCCATCTCATCCGCTTCCAGCCGTGGACTGAGGCTCGTATCGTAGTCTCGGCGGCCTCGCCGCTCTAAACTCTGGTGGTAGCGGTGTCGCCAAACTTCGCCGTCAAGTACTATTCAGTCTGCACGCTCGCGCTCGCATTCTCCTCAGTATCTCACTAGCGCCTCGCCGCTTGCCCTTCGGGCTCGCAGTTTGCGCTACGAGGCATAATCTGGTAAAAACGAGATACGTCGGAGGGTCCAACTTACAACACGACTCTAAGGCACGATCTCGTAATGAGAAGAATGGAAACCAATCCTAAATGTCCTATAGCCTCGATTATAGATGTGGTGCACAACACACCGATAATCAAGACTCTACTAGACACGGTGCAGACACTTTCCGAGATTAAGCGCTTCGATACCACTATGTCACACCCGAATTCGGGCGTGATCGTGCCTTACCGGCACCCTAGTGATACAATATCGAGAAAACCAGTGAAATAAAAACTTTAAACATGAAATGAGAGACACAATAAATAAGCAAAGCCAACCAAGCGGTTGCCTTGATATATACATAAAAACCCGACAGTTATCCTTTTTACAAACCCCGCCACAACAAAGGCATGCACTCTAAGATTTACAACAACTATGGCGGACAGTGGTCTCGCCATACCCCGAATGTACAAGAACCTACAACTCAGTGGAAACATACCAAAGATAAGCCTCCGAAGGACGGAGCTTTCCAACGCTGAAATGAGATCCTAAGAGCGGATCCACGGCCGATGTACCTCTACCGCGTAGATGAACGCACTTCAAGGAGGTCGACAACAGTACCAAGTATGTGAAATGCATAATATCAGTAAATGAAATCATAACGCTATACAAAGCGGGAGACATGTATGATAGCCAAACTACGATACAACATATAACGATTATATCAAGTCGTGGTCTCACGCCCACAACATCAATCATGCGTGGAATACCTTCCTCACCGCCGCCTATGATATGATAACAACAAGACAAAGAATCCAAATGGAAGCATACGTGCGCTACGCATCGGGTCAGTATGTCCAAAGGGAAAAAATAGGACAGAATTCCAAATTGAAGCATTCACTTGCGCTTCGCATCGTGTCAGTTTGTCCAAAGGGAAACACTAGGACAACATTCCAAATGGTCGCATACCCGTGAGCTACGCGTCAAGGTATGTCCAAAAGGAAATCACAAGGCGATAATCAAAATGGAAACATACGCGCGCTACGATCGCATCGATATATCCAAAGCGACAACCACAAGACCTCAACCAAAATGGAAGCATACGTGCGCTACGCATCGTGTCGGTATGTCCAAAGCGATTAACAACAATAATACTATCAGCAGAAGCATCTGCGGAATTTCTCCGCCATCACGCACGCCCAAGTAAGTTCTCAACGATCAACCGACCTCCATCGAGAGACGCGGTAACACGAAATACAACGCTTTGCACCACAAAGGCTATCACAACAAGCATAGTAAGTTTCACAACAACAAGCGTAGGCGAGTTTCACAACGACAAGCATAGGCAAGTTATACACAACTCAAAGTACTTTCATTTTATGACAAAATCCGGTTTTAACTCCTAAAGTACTCGTCGTTAAATTCTTTTAAAAGAGATCCATTACTTTTATAAAAGTCACTCGATACGTAGTATTAGAATGACCAACCCACATTCCTTTTCAAAATCAAGTAACAACATTCTTTTCCTAAGTTCGGTTTGCCTAGTTTGATTACTCGAGCTTCTCATTTTCAAATGGTTACATAGTTCATAAACTTAATCACTCGATTCCTTTTAGAACAATTGAGTAATATATGTCTTACGTGAGAGTAGGTTATTCTTGTTTACAACATTCTTATTACAAACCATGATCTAGAAAATGTAATATCATTTTGTCTCATCTTAGTTTCTATGCGGATGGAGGTTTCTGCGGTTTTAATACGATACATCATTATTCAATACATTTTCCTTTATTAATCCGCGGTGGTGCAGCGATACACATTACGATTTTCAAATCGGTAAACATTATCCCTTTAAATAAAACCAAGTACTCATTACTCACGAATGAGGTTTCATAAACACCCACATTAAAACAAATAAGTTAAGTCTCTTATCTTATAAGATCAAGTCTCTTAACTTCTAACGTGATAAACCATTTTCTTTACCTCTCTTAAGACATTATACCTAACTCCCATAAAGCTAGTATAACTCTTTTTAAAACCTTTAAAACCAAGTGTTACTCTCCCTTCGAACGATTTATAAATCTTTTGAAATACATCAAGTTTCTTTATTATAACAAGCGATTAATATTTCACACGATTACCTTTTAAAACCACAAAGTATTTTCTTACCTACATAAAGTATTATAACGACTTCCCATAAAGCGTTATAACACTTTATGTTTCAAACCAATCAAATACATTAAACACACGTACGTCTACCGTACTACATAGTTACACACATATCATGCTAGAAGAGATAGGAAGAGGTTCACATACCGCGGCGATTGTCGACTAATACCCAAACGCTACAAGAACCTCAAACCGCCGGCTACTCAATAAGCCAAGTGGATCACTCCACACGTAGTACTTGAACCTATAAGGCCACGCGCTTATTAACATCAGATCTCAGCGTTCCATAATCTATGAAAATTGTGGCGACTCTCCCGCAAACAGCGTAAATCTCCTCGCTATCGAGGCGGCTACCAAGCCAACAGGGGTTAACACGTCTAACGGACGCGCACAATTCTACTACACGGTAATGCTACATAAGTCATCAGAATACACCTAGGTAATTACGATTCGATTCTTCTCTTTATTATCCTACATGTGATTCTGTTCAATTCTTCATTCTTGAGCTTAAGTCAAAAGACATTGCCACAATACTAAGTTAAGTTATATATATAGTATACAACAACTATTTATTCAACACTTATGTAATTTCCAATTACAATAGGGGGACAAGATAATTACCTCGATAAGCCCAAAATTATCCTAGTTTAAAGTCGCTCCTGAGCAAGGTTTAGCTCCAACTCAGGCTCAACCCACTCCAAACTACCCTTAGAAGTTCTAACCAACCTACTTACAATTTCAACAACGGGTGAAGATTTCCTTAGGGTTTCGTTTTAGTGGTGAGGAAAGTATAACGGTATTTTAAGGCTTGTATAAGTGTAACCTTGGGAATACTACAAGGTATTTGGGCAAGGTATTTGGACAATATAACAATACTAGGAGAGTATTTCTATACCACAACAAGGGGTATTTATACGAGACAACTAGGCTGGGGTTACTCTCCAACAAGGCCTTCACAAGGGGAGGGCTCTCGCAAGGGGGAGGAGACTAGGGCGAGAACACCACAAGAGAGGAGGAAGGCTTAAACACTTAGGAAATATTTTTGGATGAAGAAGTCTTGACTTAGGGTGGTATTTATAGGCCAACCAATGGCCAACCAATGGCCAAGATTAAGCCAAGTGCTACACAAGTGTAAGGCCAAGATTCACCCAAGTACACCTTATCCATCTACCACACCAAACAACACAAAATATCCTACCTACTCCCACTCACCCAAATCGTCCAAACCGCCCAACACTCACCAATGAGAGGGTGCCAAATGTCGCCTCTTGTTGGTCCAAAATGTTTCGTCTCTCGGAAAAATCCGCAAAAATTAAAAATGACATAGCCGGAAATTCCCCTACGAAAGCTGTGGAAACGTTTCGTCGAAAAACGACTCCTTTCGGCACTTTGTGTACAAATTTCGAAACTAGCCTACTTTAAGGCTCAAATTATAATACGTACACACTCACGTACATACTCTGGAAATACGGGGTATAACATATGTTGAGTTTAATTGCCTCTCCATGACTATGTTTTGCTTGCAATTCTTTAATAATTGAGTCTTAAGATTGCCATGTTGGTCAAAATATCTTGAGAAAAAAAATGAGCCAAGATGTGATATTGTAGTTTACTCATATTTGGTCTGAAATGTTATTTGAACTAGTATGATCAAATGAGGTTCTCATGATCTGTTTGATTGTGTCGGGGGATTTTGAATGAGCAATGTAACACCCTATTTTAACCGGAGTCGAAACGGGACTACTACGTATGGTATGATTCCTAGATGTATTTAAGGAGTCGCCACCTAATTATTTAAGTGAATTAGGACACTTGATTTATTGCAATAAAAATACTGCAATTAATGATCTCCATTTAAAGGTCTGCGAAAGCTATGTGAGATTCTAGGTAAGGGTTCTTTATTATCCTAAAGGGAAGGGGTCAGACATCCTATAGGATCCGCTAACTTGCGGCTATCCGTTCAAACCTAGGTTAATTATTTATTGCCCTTTTATTCTACGTATTCTAAGCATTTTCATAATTTATAATTAAAACAAAATGCAATACAAAATAATAAAACTAAAATTAAATGCGACATGAAAAATAAAACTTCGGGACATCTTTTAGCCATTTTTAGGCCTTCTGCACAAGATGATCTCCGGGTACCTGCATAAACACTTAGTAAAAGTGTTAATAATAGGATAAATAATTTAATGCAATGACAAGAATTAATAAGTAAAGCCAAAATAAATAAATCCGTCTTTTGCACAGAGGAGACCTTGGAAATCAGACGGGGATTCCTTCATCGGTCAATATTGTTAAAAGCAATAAAATAAATAAAACCTTCATATCCGCGCCAAAACAGTAATAGTTTTAAACACGGAGGGCTCAGATATAAAAAATGTAAAGTGGGACAGCCTAAACAAGTGCGGCTGCGATAATTCGCCCTGCCAGCGCATGTTGGTTATCCGGTGTAAGTGGAAGAAATCATCCTTGCCCAGAAAGCTTCATTTATTTTATTTTCCGTCTTTGCAACTGTGGAGGCCTCAAAAATCGACGGATAAATTTTTCATTGGCCATCAAATGTAGTATCATGTTCAAATCAGTAAATACCCCATAATCAATTGTAGAAATCTGTTCGACCAGTTTAACAGATGAATAAAGGGCCAAAATTTGTCAAACTCAGTCGGAAAAAAATAGTCCAACAACAGAGATACCAACAATAATAAAAGAAACCAAACACCTGCACACGCTGGAATATTTCCAAGCCAAAACCAGTCAACAATGGTCGAAGAACATTAGGACATTTAGAGCTGAATCAGTCCAACAAAACCAGAAGCAGCGACAACAATATAGAAAACAAAAATGGTCCAGAAACTAGTGAAAACAACAACGAGTTCGCCGGAGCCAGAATAAGGCACGGAAACAGTAGAGCTCGCCGGAGTTCTAAAACTCCGGCGAATCACCAAAACAGAAATCAAATCAGTCTCCAACCAATATACCAACAACAGATATCCAAGAACAAAACGGGGTTCACTAGAATTTCCAAGAACTCTATTAAGATATAAAAAATCAGAAAATAACGTTAAATCACCAAATGTAGCCAAAAAAGAGATACAAACAGTGTTATCGCCAGAGTTAACAACACGGTGCGCAAAGGGCGGTGGGGATCCGACGGATGGGGTTATTTGGGAGCGATGGTGTTGTGGTTATTGGTGGCGGCTGAGAGGGATTTTAGGGTTGCTGAAGTTAATAAAGTAGGGAATGAGGGTTGATTTGGAATGTTGCGGCTGAATTGTGAGGGTGTTCGCCGGGAATGAGGTTCGCTGGGAACAGTGGTGTTATGGTGGGGTGCTGGTCGGCGATGGATGGGGAGAAGTAAGGTTAAGGTGAGAGGGTTTTTTAGAGAGGGGAGAGACGAAGGAGGCGGATGAGGGCATGTGGGGTACTGAATGGTGGGCTGTTGAAGTAGGGTGAGGGAATGTTGCGGCTGGATAGAAGTAGGGCTGGTAGGGTGTTCGACGGGCGGCGGCAAGGGCGGCGGCGAGAGAGGGGAAGGGATGAGGGAGATGATGCTGAGAGGGTCAGGGTAGTGTGCGGCTAGGGTAGGTTTAAAGTGAGGGAGTTAGGGGTGACGACTGGAAAGGTAAAAGTAGGGTAATGTAGGGTAGGTTTTAAAATGAGGGGGTAAGGTTTTATTTATAGTGTGGGATTTAGGTTTAGGGTTTTGGGTATTGGGTATTGGAGGGAAAAGATGAAAGGTGTATTGGGCCTCAGTTTGGGCTTCGGTTTTTTGGCGGATTGGACTGATTCAGATTGTGTTTTGGACTGGACTGGTTTTGACAAAAAATGCAAAATGGATTAATTATTTAAAAGAAAATTATTGTTATACCCCGTAGTTCTGACCCTACGTACGAGAGCGTACGAAAGTATGTAAGACTTAAATTTTTTAAGGATAGGTTGACGGATTGTTCCGGGCGGGTTTTAGTCAACTTTGAGGCGGGTTATGACCCGGTATATTGAGAGTTCCTAAGTGTTTCAAAGGCCTAGGGCGTAGTTCGTTGAGTCTGGATTCCAACGCAACCAACCGTTCGTCGATAGGGCGTCGGAGTAGGAAGTTATGAGAATTACAAGTTCGGGCTTGATCGAATGAACGTGTTTGGACTAAAGCGGCAGGCCGCGGTGCGGAGTGCGCGGCGCCTAAAGTACCGCAGGGTCGCAGCGATTCTGAGCAGCCGCGGCGCTGTGGCGAGGCCGCGCGCGAAAGATCGGAGGATGCGGAGGTTTAGCATGGCGCGGGCGTGGCAGCGCCGAGGCGGAAATTTGGGCGGAAAAACTTGGAAGATCTGATTTTTGGTTTAAAAGAGACCATGGGAGGTGACAAGTGTCCCCATCTGATTTTCTGTCAGATGCAATATATTGACCAAGGCTTGGTCATTTTCTATCTTTTCATCTTCACTCTCTCTCTCAAGTTGCTCTCTTCTCTCTAAACTTCCAAATTTCTCTCTAGAACCCCAAGAGAAATTCTAAGCCTAAGAAAAATCTGAAAGATAAGAGCAAGAAAAAGGAAGCTTGTGGCTAGCTTGTTGGCATTGTTGTGGTGGTGTTCTTGGCGAGGAAGCTAGCAATATTTGGAATAAGTTTGGCTAAAACTTTAAGGTAACATTTCTTCCTTTAGAATTAGTTCTAGTGTTGCATGTTTAGAAGAAGGAACTTGTGATAGTAGATAATGCTCTTAGAATCATTGCATGCTAGAAATGTGGTTTGGATATGAAGAATGGGTTAAGAAGAGATTATGAGCATGTTGTAGCCTAAAAACTACCTTAGAATTGTTAAGTAAATTGTTGTAAACCTATGGGGCAGAATTTTGGGTGTGAAATCCCCTTTGAATTGTTGGATTGAGTGAGCCTTAAAGGTGGTGTTTTGATGATAAATTCGGCCTTGAGAAAGGTGGCAAAGTGAGTAGAAACAAAGGAAATCTTGCCCAATTTTCCTTAGAATTTAGTGACTTTGAACTTGGATTGTTCTACATTAAGATTAGAGGGTAATAAGCGTATCATGACTATTATAGGTTGAAATATTACTCGGTAGTTTGGACTTGGCAAGTGGATTGACCAAAGAGGTATGTGAAGCTTTCCTATCTCTTGAGCATGAATAGATGAAACTATGTAGTACGGTGAGCGTCAAGATTTGGTATTCTTACTTGTTTTGAGTATAAAATGACTTATTTCGTTTTAAAATGTATAAGTCCCTCGTTAAGGAAAAGTATGATTTTACTAAAGTATAGAGTTAATATAACAACTTTATGGGAAGTTGGTTTATTAGCTTCATAAAAGGTTAATGAGAAGGGATTTACTCTAAGTAAGATAATTATATGAAGAGGCAAATTGATTTAAAGGCATCAATTGCCCAAAGGCTTTATGTATAAAGAAGAGTCACTTTTGAAAGAGTTGAAGTATGTAGTACTTGGGTTAAATTCCCGGTGTTCTTTTATTAAAGATATGGTTAAGTGCCTTAAGTAAACTAAAATGAGAGAGTATGTGAACAAGACTAAAAAGAAGTTATAAGTTTTCTTAACTTATTATTATTATGATATGTGATTTGAGATAGGGTAAGAGTATGTCTGAGGGGCAAGCCCCAAGATCGTCATACCACCTCCTTCAGTGTAAGAGTATGTCTGAGGGGCCAGCCCCAAGATCGTCATACCATCCGCCGGTGTAAGAGTATATCCGAGGCGATCCAAGATCGTTATACCATCTGCACGAAGATAAGAGTATATCCGGCGGCAAGCCCCAAGATCGTTATACCATCTGCTCAGTGAAGAGTATATCCGAGTCTGCCCAAGATCGTTATACCATCTGCTTGGTAAGAGTATATCCGGCGGAAAGTCCCCAAGATCGTTATACCACATTAGTGGATTTGCTACCCGTGACGCGAGGAATACCTCATGCGAGTCCTTATGGGCTTATGCGGGTGAAATAGTCCCACGCCAGTACACCGATCGCGAGAGTACCTCATGCGGTCCGCGGGACCCGTGCGGGTGAAATAGTCCCGGGAGTAGGATGGTTTTTTTTGATACTACGAGTAGGTACCTGTTTTGATCACGAGCCTCCTATTTTATGCGATTATATATATATATATACTTGTCACTCTCATTGTTAGTAAGGCACAAGAATGGTATTTTATTGTCTTCATGACTCGACTTGCTTTTAGACTTATGATATCATATTACGATTTTTCCGACTTTACATACTTGGTACATATTGGTATCGACCCCTTCCTGGCCATGCGTTCACGCCGCATGGTAAGGTAAGCGATTGAGGATCCTCGTTTAGGATCACTATTCGGTGTCGAAGCTCCATTCCTCGGGACGCTTGTTGTTTTGGTACGGATTTTCCACGATGCTATAGGTATTTTATACATTCGGGGTATGGCGGCCCCGTCCGTCGTAGTGTTATACTTTCTAGAGGCTTGTAGTCTGTCATGAATTGGGGTGTAATGATGTAATCGCTCGTTTAATTATATTTAGGTAGCCACTTTGGGTTGCTTTGTTTTATATTCTAGATGGTTGTTTATCTTGAGTTTACATTCATTTGGTTTTCTCTCGATGTTGTGTCACTAGGGTGCGGGTTAAGCACCGGTCACGTCCGGTTGGTCGTGACAAAAGTGGTATCGAGCGATTAATCCTGAAAGAGTCTACAGCCGTATCTAGTAAGTCTTGATTATCGGTGTGTTGTGCACCACATCTATAATCGTGAGGTGCATGATATTTAGGATTGGTTTCCATTTCTTCTCACTCTAAGATCGTGCGATAGAGCTGTGGTTAGTGGTCGTCTCCCTAACAGGTTATGGTGTTCTGCAGCCACGAAAGCGATGACCAGGGGAAGATTATGTGGATTGCGTATCGGGTTAGTAATACTTGTAGTATAGTTGGTATTGTGACATACTATACTGATTTAGTATGAGGTCACATATGTTGCCTAGAATGATTTTAGATTACCAGGATTTGGTAAGGACTAAATAGATACCGGGAAGGTAGGAGCAGTTAAGGAACTCTCATCGAGGTTTTACGTGCTAGTTGAGAAAATTAGGAGAAGATGAGTTGTCGGAAAAGTAATGGAACCTTAAGCTTAATTAAGGGGCCCGATGGAGACTATGTTTGTAAATTGAGCTACGTGGTATGCTTAAGAGGATAGTGCGAATGAGATCCGTGTGGAGTAAGTAATGGTTGTTGTGACCAAGGCGACACGACTATGGTATTATGAGAAGTTAGTATACCCGTATGGGGTGGGATCGATTGATAGTAGTCACGCGTGCAGTCACGCAGGTACAAGCCCAAGTCTAGTTAATCGTTTTACTGATTCGTGGGCGCATTCCACGGAACCGTTGTGAGAGCCGGAAATGACCTTATATTGTTTAACTTAGTAACTCCAAGATCGAAGACCAACTTTATTATGGAAGTTATGTGCGTAAGCTAGAATAAGTTTGGAAGTACGGAAAAGAGTACGACCGGTAAGGAAGTGAGCAACCAAGTGTGAAAGAAATGAAGCCAGAATCCATGAGAACCTTTAGGGGTAACCACACGTGAGTGTTGGGTGGTAGCCGAGTGGCGATAATAATTATCGATAACGATACGATCGTCGGACCACTAGCAGAGCTGTATGACAATGACGTTGAGGTCATTATGAGTGCGCTAGTTGGCCTCGTTATGCCAACGTGGACAATGAAGAGATTGATTCGGTACGCTTCCGTGGCGGTTATCAGTGGAGAAGAAGGAAGTAGTAGTAACCAGTGAATTATCCTTCCTTCTTTGGCATCATTGTTTTTAATAAGTCTGTGTGACTTGTCCATTGGGAAAAATTGACGCAGAAAGTAAGTAATACTTGAATTTGAAGAAATTTATGTTAAGTGCTCTTGGAGGTACTTGAGTTGGTTTGGTGTGGCGGTGGCCACGACCTTCCTGATAACTTCAAGGAAATGTGCAAGGCAAGAATAAAATAAGACTGGTACATGACGGAAAGCGAGGGCATCTTTGGTAGGTTTTGAAAATCTACACGATTTTAAGGCTGCGTAATGATTAGATATTTACAGACCATGAGAGGACCGGTGATTAGGGTTGTGACACCAAAGAAAGTTTATTGAAGGGAGATAAGTTCTCTCCCATTCATAAAAGGATAGTCTTACGTATTATGGGGTTATGTGTACCATGTAGTTAGGCGAAGAATGTGAGGCGTAGGTCTTGATGATCGTCATGCCATAAGTTCTGATTTTAGATAACAGTGGAAAAATATTATGTTGGGGTAATTAAGAACAGCGTTCAAAGCGGTCGGGAAGTGTCGTAAGAAAAATGCAGTAGTACACATATTTGAAATCATGCGATTATAGATCGATTATAAACACTTTACTATTAATAAGCATAAGGTAGGTTATGACCGGAAGGATAAAGAGAATACAACTATGGTTATGTAAGTTGCACGAGATACGATTACCTCGGACTAGTGTAAGACCATTAGTAGGTAATGGGCGGTAGGAACACCTCGAGGAAAGGTAGTAGCATCCATCGGCGATAAAGATAGTAAGAGAATACGGAGAGGTAGGGACCCCGGACAACTTGAAATAACTTATAAAGGAAAGGCGAGTAGACACTCGAGCGATAAGAAATCTTGACAAGTCATTGGATTATGTAATAGTGAATTGAGGTTGAACATCGGACTATAAGCTCTACGGTGAGAGAGGATAATAGGATTACTACTTGACAAGATCAAGGAAGTCTTCCTAAAATTGTGATTGGCGGAAGTCTTAGCCATGCGGCGAGCAAATGAATCAGATCCAAGTATAGTAACCAAGTTTGGTTGCAACAGAAAGGGAAACAGAACCATGGCGAGATTAAGGATGCTCGAATATTTAGCAAGTACAAGAGAGGCTTCGATTATTGGAAGAGAAGTTGACCACGACTAGATTCTAACCCCTCTTGAGAGACTAGAGGTTAGGGTATTATTGTAACACGTTGGGTGTTAGGCTAGGTTGTGTCGACGCAACACGATAAGGTTAGAGCTTATGTTTCCGTGGTTAGGAAGCAAGAAAGAATTACGTTACTCACGATTTAGAGTCGGCGATTAATCGTACCTTGAAGATTTGGAGGCAATTTCCTATATAGATTTCATGTGGATATTTGCGTAGACCACAGAAACTCGGTATATCTTGACCGAGGCGGCTGAATTGCGGCGAGGCGGTGGTTAGGGTTACTCAAGGATTGTGATATTGATATCCTATACCACCCGGAAGGCCAATGTAGTTGCAGATGCCATAGTCGCAGAATCGATGGGTAGTCCGTTAGGTGCGCAGGAAGAAGGACACGGTCCGAGGTTACACCGATTAGCAAGCCTTGGGTTCTTTTGGTTGATTCCGTTAGTAACGAATTGGGTTCGAAGGTCGCGAGTCTTCCATCGTCGGCGAGGTGAAGAGGCGACGATGAGATCCGATTTTGGCACGGCATCGACGCAGCTCTCCGGAAGGAGAAGATTCTATTTGAGGTGGCGCTGATGGGGTGCTAAGATTCGAGGGTTGTGTGTTCCCGATGCGGACAGACTTCGCCAAGATTCTCGGTGAGGCACGGTGCTCGTTATTCTATTCATCCGGGTCGACTAAGATGTACCATGACCTCGATCGTGTATTGGTGGGATGGCCTAAAGAGGGCGTTGCGAATTCGTGGCACGCGCCCGAATTGTCAGCGAGTTAAGATTGAGCACGGAGGCGGTGGTCATTGCGAGCCATTGATATTCCAACTTGGAAGTGGGAGGTGATAAATATGGATTTTATCACGACTACCCACCACTCGGAAGCGTGATTCCATTTGGGTGATTGTCGGCAGTTGACGAAATCACCCATTTTCTTCCGATCGAACAGCGTTCACCGTGAGGACTATGCGGATTATATATTAGAGAGGTTGTGAGATCGCACGAGTCGGTGTCGATCATATCGATAGAGAGCCCGATTCGGCTAACTTCGAGGTCTTTTCGAAGGATTAGGGACACAGTGAGTCTCGACGGCGTTTCATCCTCGAGACAGACGACAGCCGAGCGCACTATCCGCACTCGAGGATATGCGGGCTTGTGTTATTGATTTCGGGTAGCCGGGGATCACTTGCCTCTTGTGGAGTTTTCTTATAACAACGGCTACCATTCCAGATTCGATGGCGCCTTGAGGCCTTATACGGAGGAAGTGCAGGTCACCGATAGGGTGGTTCGAGGTGGGAGAAGTTCGATTAGTCGGGCGGACTTAGTTCAGGTGTGGATAAGGTGAAGCTTATCCAGAGCGGTTATTGGCGGCTGCAGTCGTCGACGAGATCATCGGCGTCGACACTTGGAATTTGAGATAGATGATTGGGTTTTTCTAAAGGTATCGCCACGAAGGCGTGATGAGATTTGGAAAGAAAGGAAGCTTAGCCCAAGGTACATTGGGCGATTGTCCGTAAGGTAGGCAAGGTTGCTATGAGTTAGATCTTCCGTCCGATTTGGAGGCGGTGCATCGATTTTTCATGTGTCATGTTGCGGAAATGTATTGGAGATCCGTCTCAGAGTGCACCCGATTCATGATGTCCAGTGAGAGGAGTTATCGTATGAGAGAGTCCCATAGCGATACTCGATCGGCGAGTTAGACGACTTGGACGAAAGAGCGCTTCCGTCGAGTCCCGTGGCGAACGAAAACAGGAGGAAATGGCGTGGGAAGCGAGAGGATGACATGATGAAGAAGTATCCTCACTTATTCCCTATACCTCCGGTAACCTACTTTCTGCTTGTTAGTTTTGATTTAGCATTTACGCCAGTATGTTGTGGCTCGTGAGTTTCTTTTTGCAAAGGAATAGTTAAGAGGGTCTATGTCGACGTTGTGATTTGAGTAAGTCTAGAAGGAACATTCGGGACGAATGTTTCTAAGGGGGGGAGAATGTTATACCCCGTAGTTCTGACCCTACGTACGAGAGCGTACGAAAGTATGTAAGACTTAAATTTTTTAAGGATAGGTTGACGGATTGTTCCGGGCGGGTTTTAGTCAACTTTGAGGCGGGTTATGACCCGGTATATTGAGAGTTCCTAAGTGTTTCAAAGGCCTAGGGCGTAGTTCGTTGAGTCTGGATTCCAACGCAACCAACCGTTCGTCGATAGGGCGTCGGAGTAGGAAGTTATGAGAATTACAAGTTCGGCGCAATGACGTAAACGTGTTTCGGACTAAAGCGCAGGCCGCGCTCGGTGCGAGGTCGCGGCGCAAAGTACCGCAGGTCGCAGCGATTCTGAGCCGCGCGCCAGTGGCGCAGGGCGCGGCGCCGAAAGATCGAGGATCACGGAGGTTTTAGCCATGGCCGGGCGGCTGCGCGCCGAGGCGGGAAATTTGGGCGGAAAAACTTAGAAAATCTGATTTTTGTTTTAAAAGAGACCATGGGAGGGTGACAAGTGTCCCCCCCCATCTGATTTTCTGTTGCATGCAATATATTGACCAAGGCTTGGTCATTTTCTATCTTTTCATCTTCACTCTCTCTCTCTCTCAAGTTGCTCCCCCTTCTCTCTAAACTTCCAGCCCTCTCTCTAGAACCCCAAGAGAAATTCTAAGCCTAAGAAAAATCTGAAAGATAAGAGCAAGAAAAGGAAGCTTGTGGCTAGCTTGTTGGCATTGTTGTGGTGGTGTTCTTGGCAAGGAAGCTAGCAATATTTGGAATAAGTTTGGCTAAAACTTTAAGGTAACATTTCTTCCTTTAGAATTAGTTCTAGTGTTGCATGTTTAGAAGAAGGAACTTGTGATAGTAGATAATGCTCTTAGAATCATTGCATGCTAGAAATGTGGTTTGGATATGAAGAATGGGTTAAGAAGAGATTATGAGCATGTTGTAGCCTAAAAACTACCTTAGAATTGTTAAGTAAATTGTTGTAAACCTATGGGGCAGAATTTTGGGTGTGAAATCCCCTTTGAATTGTTGGATTGAGTGAGCCTTAAAGGTGGTGTTTTTGATGATAAATTCGGCCTTGAGAAAGGTGGCAAAGTGAGTAGAAACAAAGGAAATGCTGCCCAATTTTCCTTAGAATTTAGTGACTTTGAACTTGGATTGTTCTACATTAAGATTAGAGGGTAATAAACGTATCATGACTATTATAGGTTGAAATATTACTTGCGGTAGTTTGGACTTGGCAAGTGGATTGACCAAAGAGGTATGTGAAGCTTTCCTATCTCTTGAGCATGAATAGATGAAACTATGTAGTACGTGACGTACAAGATTTGGTATTCTTACTTGTTTTGAGTATAAAATGACTTATTTCGTTTTAAAAATGTATAAGTCCCTTGGTTAAGGAAAAAGTATGATTTTTACTAAAGTATAGAGTTAATATAACAACTTTATGGGAAGTTGGTTTATTAGCTTCATAAAAGGTTAATGAGAAGGGATTTACTCTAAGTAAGATAATTATATGAAGAGGCAAATTGATTTAAAGGCATCAATTGCCCAAAGGCTTTTATGTATAAAGAAGAGTCACTTTTGAAAGAGTTGAAGTATGTAGTACTTGGGTTAAATTCCCGGTGTTCTTTTATTAAAGATATGGTTAAGTGCCTTAAGTAAACTAAAATGAGAGAGTATGTGAACAAGACTAAAAAGAAGTTATAAGTTTTCTTAACTTATTATTATTATGATATGATGTGATTTGAGATAGGGTAAGTATATGCGAGGCAAGCCCCAAGATCGTCATACCTCCTTCGATGTAAGAGTATGTCGAGGGCGGCCAAGATCGTCATACCATACCGCTTCACAGTAAGAGTATATCCGGCGGCGGATCCAAGATCGTTATACCATCTGCACCAAGATAAGAGTATATCCGGCGGCAAGCCCCAAGATCGTTATACCATCTGCTCGGTGTAAGAGTATATCCGAGTCTGACCCAAGATCGTTATACCATCTGTTTGGGTAAGAGTATATCGAGAAAGTCCCCAAGATCGTTATACCACATTAGTGGATTTGCTACCCGTGATGCGAGGAATACCTCATGCGAGTCCTTATGGGCTTATGCGGGTGAAATAGTCCCGTGCCGTGCAGTACCGATCACGGTGGAGTACACCGTGCGGTCCGCGGGACCCGTGCGGGTGAAATAGTCCCGAGTAGGATGGTTTTTTTGATACTACAGGCGAGTACCTGTTTTGATCATGAGCCTCCTATTTTATGCGATTATATATATATATATACTTGTCACTCTCATTGTTAGTAAGGCACGATGAGTATTATTTTATTGTCTTTCATGACTCGATTTTGCTTTTAGACTTATGATATCATATTACGATTTTTCCACTTTACATACTTGGTACATATTGTGTCTTGACCCCCTTCCAGGCCGTGCGTTATGCCGCAGTGGGTAAGCGATTGAGGATCCTCGTTCTTAGGATCACTATTCGGTGTCGAAGCTCCATTCCTCCGGACGCTTGTTGTTTTAGTGCGGATTTTCCACGATGCTATAGGTATTTTATACATTCGGGGTATGGCGGCCTGTCCGTCGTAGTGTTATACTTTCTTAGAGGCTTGTAGTCGCATGAATTGGGGGTGTAATGATGTAATCGTTCGTTTAATTATATTTAGAGGTAGCCACTTTGGGTTGCTTTGTTTATATTCTAGATGGTTGTTTATCTTGAGTTTACATTCCGCTGGTTTTCTCTGATGTTGTGTCACTAGGGTGCCCGGGTTAAGGCACCGGTCACGGGTCCGGGTTCGGGTCGTGACAATTATTTAAAGATACAAAATTATTAAAATGCAAATGTTGATGCAATAATAATAAAATACAATATTTAGCAAATATTTAATGTCTGATTAAAAGTAAAGACGGGATGTCAGTTAATTATTTAAAGAGATGCAAAATTAGTAAAACAAAATGATCGCGCAACAATAATAACATAATATTTTAAAAATGTTTAATATCTAATTAAAGTAAAAACATGATGTCAATTTACAAAAAATAAAACAACATAGAATGTTAGGTAAAAAATATACAAAAATGTCAAAAATAAGATAAAATGCGGTGTCCTAAAATGCTTAAAATTGCAAGAAATGACTAAACGATGGGTCAAAATTGGGTGTCAACAGTTGTCCCTCTTTGATGAAGACGAAAGAGTGTTAGGACAAAGCGTTGACTTGAGCCAATTTTGTTCCCATCGTCGTAATTAAAACAATGATCAAGCAAAGAATGGACAAGCGCCCAACCGGTCGTTGTGATGCCAAGATAAAAGACAAAGCGATGCAGATTTAAAATTTGTCGATGTCGAATTTATGAGAACACTGGAGTTCCGCAATGCTAGAAAATAAGCGGTGATTTGAAATTAAATTTGTCCAGGTCGAAGTGTGATTGACACTGGGTTGCAGGAGATGTGTTGCTGGAAAAGACATGGTGTTTGTAGAGTTGATGAAGTGATGTGATAATACGCCGTCTTGTATAAGCGAGATGAAGATGACGCCTTATGTGGGCGTTGTCGTCTTGTATGGACGAAATGCAAATGACGCCTTGTATGGGCGTTGTCGTCTTGTATGGACGAAATGCAAATGACGCCTCGTATGGGCGTTATCGTCTTGTATGGACGAAATGCAAATGACGCCTTGTATGAGTGTTGTTATCTTGTATGGACGAACGCGAGATGGCGCCAGTATGGGCGTTGTCGCTTGTATGGGCGAGACGAGATGGCGCCAGTATGGCGTTATGCCTTGTATGGGCGAATGCAAATGACGCCTTGTATGGGCGTCGTCTTGTATGGGCGAGATGTACGCGCCTTGTATGGGCGTTGTAAATGTATGGGCGAGATGCAGATGGCGCCAGTATGGCGCTGCTGTCTTGTATGGGCGATGCAAATGACGCCAGATGGGCGTTGTAAATGCCTTGTATGGACGAGATGCAGATAGCGCCTGTATGGGCGTTGTCGCTCATATGGCGAAATGCAAATAGCGCCTTGTATGGGCATTGTCTTGTATGGGCGAAATGCAGATGACGCCAGTATGGGCGTTGTAAATGCTGTATGGGCGAGATGCAGATGGCGCCTTGTATGGGCGTTGTCGTCTTGTATGGACGAGATGCATGGCGCCTTGTATGGGTGTTGTAAATGTATGGGCGAGACGCAGATGGCGCCTTGTATGGCGTTGTAAATGCTGTATGGGCGAGATGCAGATGACGCCAGATGGGCGTTGTAAATGCTTGTATGACGAGATGACGCCAGATGGGCGTTGTCGTCTTGTATGGGCGAGATGCAAATGGCGCCTTGTATGGCGTTGTAAATCGTCTTGTATGGGACGAAATGCAAATGGCGCCTTGTATGGGCGTTGTATGCCTCATATGGGCGAAATGCAAATAGCGCTTGTATGGCGGAATCGCTTGTATGGACGAAATGCAAATAGCGCCTTGTATGGGCATTATCGTCTTATGGAGCGAAATGCAAATGACGCCTTGTGGCGCGTTGGCGTCTTGTATGGACGAAATGCAAAATGACGCCTTGTGGGCGTTGTCGTCATATGGGCGAAATGCAAATAGCGCTTTACGGGCGTTGTCGTCTTGTATGGACGAAATGCAAAATGATGCCTTGTATGGGCGTTGTCGTCTTGTATGGGCGATGCAAATGACGCCTTATGGGCGTTGTCGTCTTGTATGGGCGAGATGCAGATGGCGCCAGATGCGTTGTCGCTTGTATGGGCGAAATGCAGATGACGCCTTATGGCGTTGTCGTCTTGTATGACGAAATGCGAGATGGCGCTTGTATGGCGTTGTAAATGGATGAGATGCAAATAGCGCCTTGTATGGGCGTTGTCGTCTTGTATGGGCGAGATGCAATGACGCCTTGTATGGGCGTTGTAAATGCTTGTATGGGCGAGATGCAAATGACGCCTTGTATGGGCGTTATAAATGCTATGGGCGAAATCTGAGATGACGCCTTATGGCGTTGTCGTCTTGTATGGACGAAATGCAAATGACGCCTTGTATGGCGTTATCGTCTTATGGGCGATGCAAATGACGCCTTATGGGCGTTGTCGTCTGTATGGGCGAGATGCAGATGACGCCTTGTGCATGCATCATCGTCTTGTATGGGCGAGATGCGAGATAGCGCCTTGTATGGCGTTGTCGAATGCTGTATGGACGACGCAGATGGCGCCTTGTATGGCGTTGTCGTCTTGTATGGAGAGATGAATGACGCCTTGTATGGGCGTTAATGCGTCTTGTATGGACGATGCAAATAGCGCCTTATGGGTGTTCGCCTAGTATGGACGATGCAAATGACGCTGTGTGGGGAGTTGTCGTCTTGTATGGACGAAATGCAAATGACGCCTTATGTGGGCGTTGTCGTCTTGTATGGACGAATTGCAAATGACGCCTTATGGGCGTTGTCGCTGTATGGGAGAAATGCGCCTTGTATGGGCGTTGTCGCCTTGTATATGGGCGAGATGCAAATGTTAAATCGTTGTAGTGACGAAACATGAATGAAGCCGTTGCATAGGCTTACAATGAAATGGTGTCATTTTATGGACGTACCTGCTTTGTAACTCGCCTGGGTTGAGATAACGTCATTGAATAGACGTTGTGCGTTTGTAACCCACATGGGCTTATTGTTGTGCTCCGCTGCGATATGAAGATCGAAGGCTGCGAGTCTCACGATCTGCATGCGGACTTGCTGGATGCTGCGAATGCTTGCTGAATGATGCGATTGCTGATTGCTTTTGGAATCCATATTATGATCTCTTCATGGTGCATTTTCCAAAATTGTCCCAGTTTCATGCGGGAGCATGGACAAGACTTAACTCGCGGAAATTGCTCATATCTCTTTAGAATAATCAAACGATTCGCCGCATACGAGCCATGGGAAGACTTGTAATGGTGTGGCCGGCCGATTTAGGCGCCACGTATCCGTTGAGGAATCGGTCAAGCGTAGTTCGTGATGCAAAAATGTCCGTACAATTTTCAAAAATGAGGCCAGAACGTGGCGCCACGTATCCCGTGAGGAATCAGTCAAGACGTAGTTCGTGATGCAAAAATGTTTTTATGGGTTTTTCAAACAATGTGGACGAAGCCCGTGTGGCGCCACGTATCCTGGTGATGCGCGGTAAGATGCACACTTTAAACGCGCGCACGCGTTATCGTGACAAGTAGTATAGTGTTGATAAGACCAATATCGTCCCGAGATTAGGTTCAATTACCAACTATCTATTTTTGGTATCTATTTGGTAAATTGATATTTAGATTTGTTGTTTATAACTAAGGATTAGAAAAGCTATTTAACTATAAGTGGTTTACTTGGTTGTGATGAGAATAAGGCTTCCACGTCCTCACTATCCGCTTATGTTACTTATTAATGCAATAACTTACGGTCTTCTTTTGGAGAAAGCAGTTCACTAAATCGTTTTATACTCCCTAGGTTATATAAACACTCAACCCCAAATTGCACCTTACCTACCTTTGGTGATAAGGATAACTCTAGGAGGATTAAGAACAAGAACCTAGTTAGCCCTCACGCACAATGCGCAAAATTAGGGTTGTTAAGCCTCATTAACGCTTACATAAATAATTGAGGTATTTTCATCCCCAATCCAAGAATGTCTATCCGACTTACAAAGATATTCACAATCCCCTTTCGAATCGATTAGAAATCATATAGTGATAATTAGTTGTCAATTAATTACCAAGAATTCAACTCAAATATTGAATAGATCTCACAATAAGAAAAATAACCATAAGCGTGCATTAACTCATAACAAAAGTTTCTAGAGATTCAACATGGAAAGCTATAGAGGAATTAGTTCCTAGTCATTGATATGACAAGAACTAATCTATGTTCATCATACAAAACAAATAAAGTAAAGAAAAGGAAAAGAAATTACTAAACTATGGTCTCGATCTCCAAGCAAGAATCCTTGTGTTGTGCAAGAAAGGAACCCTTAAAGCGCCTAGGGTTCTCCTTTTATAGCCGAAACCGCCTCCTCTTTCCTTCGTTCGCCTGTAATTTCGTCCAAAACCTAATTTTTCTCGCTTCGCGCCATGCAGTGCACGGCGCCGGAAGTTCGCAATCCGTCGGTGTTTTGCGCGCGGCCGAGATTCGCTGTTCGAGCGGCCGCGGCCGCAACTCACCGTAACTTCCGGATGTTTAGCGCCGCGCCTGCATCTGTTGTTCGGTAGCCGCGGCGCCGGGTCTTCGCACTCTTCGAATAGTGGCGCCGCGCTCGCGATCAGCGAGGCCGCGCGCCGGTCCGATTTCACCCTCGCTTACACTTTCTGTTTCGGCTACGGCGTCGATGCGCGGTAAGACGCACACACTTTAAACGCAAGCACGTTATCGTGACAAGTAGTATAGTCTTGATAAGACCGAATATCGCCCTCGAGGATTAGGTTCAATTACCACTATCTATTTTCTAGTATCTATTTGGCGAATTGATAAATGATTGGTTGTTTATAACTAAGAATTATGAAAGCTATTTAAATATAAAGATTTACTTGGATGTGATGAGAATAGGCTTCCATGTATCCTTACTATCCGCATGCTACGTCTAATGCATTAACTTATGGTATTCTTCTTTGGAGAAAGCAGTTTACGAAATCGTTTTATACTCCCGTAGTTATATAAACACTCAACCTCAAAGATCGCACCTTACCTACCTTTCGGTGATAAGGATAACTTTATAGGAGGATTAAGAACAAAAACCTAGTTGAAGTCACGCACAATGCGCAAAAATTAGGGTTGTTAAGCCTCTCATCAACGCTACATAAATAATTGAGGTATTTTCATCCCAATCCAAGAATGTCTACCCAACTTACAAGATATTCACAATCCCCTTCTAATCGATTAGAAATCATATAGTGATAATTAGTTGTCAATTAATTACGTAATTCAACTCAATTATTGGATAGATCTCACAATAAGAAAAATAACCATAAGCCCGCATTAATTTATAACATAAGTTTCTAGCAATTCAACAATGGAAAGCCTATAAGAGAATTAGTTCCTAGCCATTGACATGACAAGAACTAATTCCATGTTCATCATACAAAACTGAAATAAAGAACAAGAAAGGAAAAGAAATTACTAAACTAATGGTATCCAATCTCAAGCAAAAGTCTTGTGTTGTGAAGAGGGAACCTCAAAACGCCTAGGGTTCTCCTTTTATAGCAAACCGCCTCCTCTTTTCCTTCAGCTGGCCCAATTTCGTCAAAAGACCTAATTTTTTCAGCGTCGGCGCACGGAAGTTCTCGCAATCCATCGGGTGTTTTGCGCGCCCGATATTCGCTGTTGGCAGCCATGGCCACTATCATGTAGCTCCCGGATGTTTAGCGCCGCGCTCGATTTGTCTCGAGCGCCGCGCACGAGTCTTCTGCAGCCTCTACGAATAGTGGCGCCGACCGCTGATCGCAGGAGGCCATGTGCTGGTCCAGATTTTACCTCGTCGCCACTTTCTGCTTTCCAGGCTGCATCTCCTCTTTGTCCTCTTTTGCTCCTTTTACGCCATTTGGCCATTTTAACCACTTTGACTCAAAAGAAAGAAAACTATCATAATACGACACTTATATGTGCAAACGACAAAAGACTAACTAAAATCGACTAAAAGGTGTATATAAAATACACCGATCAAATACCCAAACTTAACCTTTGCTCGCCCTCGAGCAAAGATAGAAAGAAATAAAATAAAAGACTCAAAGAAACGAAAAATAAAAGACTCACTGCCATTGATTACTTTTGCTGCATTAGAGTTAACTAGAAAAACATGAAGGTTAACAAAATAATATGCAGGAATATATTAGCATGAAATTTTCAGCACACTAAACACATGAAGCTAAATATTTCGCAAACTCATATTCATCATGCTTAATGGAAGTCAATATACTAAATCATGCATATAAATTCAAGAATTCCTATGACATGCTTACTTGCTATTCTCCACTAATTCGGATATGCATAAAGAGATCTTGAGACTTTAGGTTGTAATGTAGGCTTAGGTATAGGTAGGTAAAAATAGGCAATTTAGGCTCATTTCGTACCATAAGCTCTTTAGCTTTTCAATATTTCCCTTTTCTTTTTGTTCTTTCCTTCACTTCGATTCTATCTTTTCCCTCTTTTGTTTTGGGAGAGTGAAGTATATAATAATAACAAGCACCCCCAAACTTAGGCTTTTGCCCGTTTCTTATTACTTTTGTATTGGGGTGCAACAGACTTATTCACTCTTTTTGTCTCTTTTTTAACACAATGTATTCCACTATTTCATATTTCACTTATGGTACAATTTGTGGGAATATAGGGTGTCAAAGAAGAAGTTTCAAATTTAGGCTCAATGGGGCTGACTAGAGATATTTTTAAAGTACAGGATAGAAAAGAATGGTAAGAATTGGCTATCAAAGAAATGTCTGAGTCATCTCTCTAACATGCATATCCTAACTATTTCGCCTCAAATAGCAAGCAATCATAACACATAAGCATTTATCATTTAGCATGCATAACTCAAGCAAGAAACTCCAAATAGACAGATTCTGTGAGTTTTTGGCATATCTAACCTAAGTGTTTAGATAGTTTCTTTAATTCCTTTACATTATTCTACCTTACTTCACTAGGTGTTTCTAGCAACTACAACATATATGATCTTTGACAGACAATTATGACTCAAAAAATAAAAAATTTTGGTGACTCAAAATAAACATAAAACAATAAAAAAGACTTAAATAAAACGTAACATGACACACAAATAAAACACCCCCAAACTTAAATCACACATTGTCCCCAATGTGTGTAGACTCAAAGACAGTAAAAGAAATAAGACACTTACAAACTTTGGTGGCCACTGCTTCTACCCATTTGGACACATAGTCAACTGCCAGAAGGATATATTGATTTCCAAAGGATGGCGGGAATGGCCCCATGAAATCGATTCCCCACACATCGAATAGTTCTACTTCCAATATCCCTTGCGAAGGCATTTCGTTTCGTCTTGAGATGTTCCCTGTTCTCTGACAATTATCACATCTCTGCACAAAGGTATGGGCATCCTTAAAGAGTGTTGGCGATAGAATCCGTGATCGCAATACTTTTGCCGTTTGATGCCCAAAGTGTCCACCACGTGATAAGGTGCAATGCGAACACAGTGCATCTCTTCCTCCGTATACATCGCTTGATGACTTGGTGGCACGGTGTTTGTATAACATCAGTTCCTCCCAATAGTAATGTTTTACTCGAATAAAACCTATTCTTCTGTCTTGACAAGCCCGGGGTAGTACTTTAGGCTGAAAGTTAACAAAATCAGCGTACGAAGGTAAATTAGAATTCATACTTACTCAAAAGCGGTTGTTAAATGCAGAAAGTGATCATTTATTTGCACATCCTCGGTGTTACGGCTCTCTGTGTTTTCGGTCTTGACAAGTGATGCATCGAATTCTCTGTTCCTTTCTTATCACGAATCTCTACGTCAAATTCTTGTAGAAGTAGGACCCATCGAATGAGGCGAGGCTTAGCGTCCTTCTTTGTCATCAAGTACTTTATAGCGAGTGGTCGTTGTATACTATCACTTTATTCCCAATCAAGTATGGCTCGAATTTCTCAAACGTATATACTATAGCTAGTAGTTCTTTTCGGTAGTTGCATAATTTAAGCGTGCGTCATTTAGAGTTTTACTAGCATAGTAAATGGATCTAAATACCTTGTCGATTCTCTGTCCAAGCACCGCTCCAAGCTGCATAGTCGCTTGATCACACATTAGTTCGAATGGAGCTCGCGGTTTGGTGCGATGACTATGGAGTCTTTGAAATGAGCTTCTCGCGAGCGTTTGAAATGCGGATAAGCATTCTTTATTGAAGTCGAAGGCAACCCCGTCATTAGCAATGTGGAAAGAGGCTTTGAGACTTTGAAAAATCCTTGATAAATCTTCTATAGAAACCTGCGTGTCGAAACTTGACTCCTTTTGTTGATCATCGGAGGTGGTAGATTTTCGATCACGAAATCTTTGCTTTGTCCACCTCAATACCTTGGTTTGATATTTTGTGTCCCAAGACGATTCCTTTACCATGGTGACACTTCTCCCGATTTAGCACAAGGTTAGATTCTTCGCCGCTTAACATCGCTTCTAAATGCCTTAAACACTCATCGAATGATGCTCCAAAGACCGAAAAATCATCCATAAAGATCTCTATAATTCTCTCTACCATATCGAGAAAATTGCCATCATACACCTCGAAAAGTTGCAGTGCATTGCGAGTCCGAATGGCATCCTACGAATGCAAATGTACCAAAGGACAAGTGAATGTGGTCTTTTCACGATCTTACGGGGCTATTGCAATCTGGTGATACCACGAGTATCCATCCAAAAAGCGAGAGTAGTTATGCCTGCAAGTCTGTCCAACATTTGATCTAGGAATGGCAACGGAAGTGGTCTTTTCTAGTTGCTTTATTCAACTGCGATAGTCGATGCAAATTCTCCATCCGGTGACGTTCTCGGGTATCGTTCATTTCTTTCGTTGGTCACCACCGTTATTCCACCTTTTTGGCACCACTTATGCGGGCTTACCCATGTATGGCATCGGATATGGGTAGATTACTCTGCGTCGAGCCATTTTAAGATTTCCTTTCTACCTCTTTCATGTTTGGGTTTAGTCGCTTTGGGCTTGATGGACGGTCTTCTTTCCTCATCTAGACGGATCTTACATTCTTGTTGATGGACTTATCCCTTTATGTCCGCTAATGTCCATCCAATGGCCCGCCAGTGATTCTTTAGTACTCTTAGCGGTTTGTCAATCTCTTGGTGGATAGGTGGCGTGAAATGATCACCGTAAGGTTTTTTCTTCACCTAGGTATTGGTATTGTAGATGATTGGGTAGGGTTTTTAACTCTAACTCGAGCCTTCTGCGTGGATGGTAATGATCTTTACGGTACTGTCGAGCTCTTCATACTTCCTTGTATCCCATTTTCATAAGCATTCATCCAATTTGCATACTCATCGATCTGGATCGTTTTACTATCATCATCCCGTATGGTCGATCTTCAAGCGTATCATCATATCCGAACTCTTTGGTGACATCGCTTCTTCGCTAAGGTCAATGGTGGCGATTATCCTTGGCCTCTGAAAAAGTTCTTGCTCGAAACACATTGAAAATCACCTCTTCTTCGCCTACTCAAGCTTGATTCCCACTGTGAACATCAATGGCGTCGTTCCGTGGCTAAGAAGGTGCGCCAAGTATGATGGGGATTCCATCGTTATCTTGTATGTCTAAGATAACGAAGTCGGCGGGAAGATGAACTTGTCCACCTTCACTAAAACATCTTGATGACTCTCTTGGATGAACAATTGAGCGGTCACTAAGCGCAAGTGATGTTTGTAGGTCGATTTCTCCCATTTCTAGTTTGCGAAAACTAGATAGGGCATCGATTTATGCTGCTCTAGGTCGCATGTGCCTTCCGACATTCAAACTTCCCAATAGTACATGGGATGGTAAAGCTCCTGAGTCTTGTAACTTCGAGGCGGTTGTCTCGTAAGACGGCACTACATTCCTCGACCAACATCAACGTTTCGTAATCCTCTATCCTCCTCTTTTGCTAAGCACATCCTTCATGAACTTGACGTAGCTCGGCATTTGTTCTAATGCTTCAAAGCGGGATATTGAGTTGCAATTGTTTGAGGACCTCGCGAATCGGAGAATTGCTTGTCAAGGTGCATGTTTTTAATTTACGAGGATACGGTATCATCACCTGGGTGCGATCGCCACAATGGTCTTGATTTCTCGATTACAGGTTACGGCGCGCGCCACTTTCTCAGATCGCCTCGGATGCCGAACCTTCGTGCTGTCTCTGTATTGTCTCAGAACTTTCGGCGCGGCTTCGCCATCGGGCGCGACTCTCTTCGCTGCGAACTCTCTATCTCCTTGATTCGGCATCCTTCGGTCAATTGCACGACATTGTGTTTCCTCATTGCCTACCCCAGTGCAGTTGCTCTTCATATGTTTATTTGTTGAATATGATCGCGAGCTCGCTATTTGCGTTTCCAATTTCTGCGTAGCCATTCTTGTTTCGTCTATGAGCGATTTTGGTACCTCGTGAGGCTGAGTATAGTTTCTCTTAATTCCTCCCTCTCTTCCTCTATGGTTGGTTCTCTGTCATATTGACAGTAAAAATCCATATCTAAGAAATTCCTGTGATAAATCAAAACCAACAAAGAATCACGGCACCTCAAACTTTTTGAAAATATAAATAAAAACGTAAAAACGTAAAAATTTAAAAATTAAAAACCAAATTAGAAATTAAAAATAGACAAATTTGATATTGAACTATGCCTAATCCCAGGCAACGACGCCAAAAACTTGATGCGCGGTAAGATGCACACACTTTAAACGCAAGTGCACGTTATCGTGACAAGTAGTATAGTCTTGATAAGATCGAATATCGTCCTCAAGGATTAGGGTTCAATTACCAACTATCTATTTTCTAGTATCTATTTGGCGAATTGATAAATGATTGGTTGTTTATAACTAAGAATTATGAAAGTTATTTAAATATAAAGATTTACTTCAGATGTGATGAGAATAGGGCTTCCATGTATCCTTACTATCCGCTTATGCTACGTACTAATGCATTAACTTATGGTATTCTTCTTTGGAGAAAGCGGGTTTACGAAATCGCTTTATACTCCCGTTAGGGTTATATAAACACTCAACCTGAGATCGCACCTTACCTACCTTTGGTGATAAGGATAACTTTATAGGAGGATTAAGAACAAAACCTAGTTGGTCACACACAATGCGCAAAATTAGGGTTGTTAAGCCTCTCATCAACGCTTACATAAATAATTGAGGTATTTTCATCCCCAATCCAAGAATGTCTACCCAACTTACAACGATATTCACAATCCCTTTCGAATCGATTAGAAATTATATAGTGATAATTAGTTGTCGATTAATTACGAATTCAACTCGATTATTGGATAGATCTCACAATAAGAAAAATAACCATAAGCTGCATTAATTTATAACATAAGTTTCTAGCAATTCAACAATGGAAAGCTCCTATAAGAGAATTAGTTCCTAGCCGTTGACATGACAAGAACTAATTCCATGTTCATCATACAAAATCGAAATAAAGAACAAGAAAGGGAAAAGAAATTACTAAACTAATGGTATCCATCTCCAAGCAAAGTCTTGTGTTGTGCGAAGGGAACCTCAAACCGCCTAGGGTTCTCCTTTTATAGGCTGCAAACCGCCTCCTCTTTTCCTTGAGCTGGCCTGCACTCAAAAGACCTAATTTTTCAGCGTCGGCGCCACGGAAGTTCTGCAATCCGTCGGTGTTTTGGCCGCCCCGATATCTGCATGCGTGAGCCGCGCTAAATCTTCTGTAGCTCTCGGATGTTTGCGCCGCGACCGCATTCTTTGTCGAGGCGCGCACTGAGTCTTCGACCTCTCGAATAGTGGCGCCTACCGCTGATCGCAGGAGGCGCCGCGGCGCTGGTCTGGATTTTACCCTCGTTCGCCACTTTCTGTTTCCTCCTGCATCTCTCTTTTGTCCTCTTTTTGCTCCTTTTACGCCATTTGGCCATTTTAACCACTTTGACTCAAAAGAAAGAAAAACTATCCTAATACGACACTTATATGTGCAAAACGGGACAAAAGACTAACTAAAACTGACTCAAAAGGTGTATATAAAATACACCGATCAGCATCTCCTCTTTTGCCCTCTTTTAGCTCCTTTTCCGCCATTTGGCCATTTTAACCACTTTGACTCAATAGGAAGGAAAACTATCCTAATACAACACTTATATGTGCAAAACGGGACAAAAGACTAACTAAAACTGACTCAAAAGGTGTATATAAAATACACCGATCACCTGCTGAGGGAATCAGGTCAAGACGTAGTTCATGATGCAAAAAATGAGGATTTTATGTGCATTTTATTTTTGAAAAGTGGAAAGATAGCATCACGTTCTGACTTCAGTTGATATCAACAATTAGTATTGTGCTTAGGAATTAGTCGTTCACTTACGATCTAACCAAGACCGACACGGATGATTCCTATAGTTTCAAATGTTACCTCAGACACCTAAGTATCGACACACTTGCTTGCGGCCAAGGTTTCGAACTACACGTAATCTCATGTTTCAAATGCCCTCACTGAAAGAAAGTCCCATTTTTCACATATATTCCTGTATTTTGAATTTTGGGACGTTTAGAAATGCGCTCACACTCAAAGGATGTTCAATGCATGCAATTGTGATACCATAAACGGCCATGTAAGTATCCACTAATGTGAGAACTCTCAGTATAAGATCATGTAGGGCTTGTCATGGGCTTGTAATGTAGGCTTGGGGAAAGGGATGGATATCATTTGGGTAAAAGTGACTAATCCCTCCTCGAGCGTTGGACTACGTCCGTGCTTGATATTTGTGTGCTTTAATACTGACCTGCTTTCTTTTTTCTTTCCTTTTTTTTGTCCCAGTTTTTTTGTACTGACTTCTATTGAATCTTTCGTTTGGAGCCCGCTTTTTCCAAATTTATTCTTGCATTCTTTTCTTCGGGGCTTTTGATTTCTTCTTTTGTGAGTCATCATTTGTGTTTTCTTTTCCTTTTGGGACTTTGACAATTTTTGTCTTTGCAACCTTTGACGCAAAATTTTGTCACCACTTGCACATTTACAAAGCGCTCGAGAGGTCGGGCCAAAGAGGGATAGTGCGTCTGTTCGAGAAAGGGTATAGGTGTAATATGCGGTTGTCAAAAGAATAGGCTTTAGGCTCAAAAGAGGTGTACTACGGATAATGTTATTTGGTAGGCTGAAAAAGGCTCAAACGGGTCAAAGAAAGCCTACGATCATTTCCCACACCGAGTGTTACTCAGGATTTCGCCTCAACAAACATTCGGGCCAAGTTCTAGATCACAATGCAATGCAATTGAATCGATTCTAAAACTCACCACATGATACGTGAAACGATGAGGTTGGTTTTGTTCTTATCTTAGAAGCATGTAAGGCAATGTCATTTACGGGTGAATAAGAGGTACCAAAAGAATCTATGGTTTACCACGAAGTCGACCCGTATTGATTATTACACATTCTTTCCTATGCACTCCCATTGTGTTGGTATCAACCAAGTCAAACAATGATGCTAAAAAATGTTTTTGTATTTTTGGATAACATTTTTTTTATTTATGAACAAGATATTTTTTGTATTTTTTGAATAAATGGTACCGAACCCGAATAGGGCTGCCTACGTATCTCGTCTTTGACGAGAATCAGTGTCGTGGTTCGTTCAGATATGTTATAAAACGTATGATTTAAAAGAATTTATTCATGAAAGAAATGCAAAAGTAAAAGCTGTGCAAAACAAATGATTGTTCACTATAAGACTAATGCAAAGTAAAAGAATGTAATGAAAAAATGAATGAATGTGATAGAATGAATGAAATGCATGAATGAATGTGATAGAATGATTGAAATGCAATAATGAATGTCCGTGCGATGAATGGGTGAACCAAATATGTACCTTTTTTTTTTGTGGTGGTGTCGAACCCTAGATGGGTTGCCTACGTATCACACCGTATGGTGAGAATCAGACACGCGTAGTTCGGGATAATTATGTTGTAAAATGCATGATAAAAAATTATGTAATCAGTACTAGACATATCAATTAGACTTGATAATATGTATAAAAATACAAAATATAAGACTCAGAGCGATGCTTTGTTGAATCTGGTATAAGCTGACATCTTTCCGTCAACATAACTCAACTCATTCTTGGGATGATTTTTTTTTGTTTTTGTTGTTGTTGTTGTTGTTGTCCGCCCTCGACTATTTGCGAGGACGGTCTTCCTGCAAAAATATGACAAATGAGTGAGAGTAGGCAAGCCACAAAATAGTAAAATGTAAGGCGTGGCGATATAGTCAAAGACTCACGATTGGTTCGACCGGTGGCGGTTGATGCCTCACAAAGTCCAAATCGTCTTTGTTCAAGAAGCGATTTACGTGATAGAAGTCTGATTGTAAAGTAATGACAAAAAGTGCAAAAATTCAAATTCTTGTGGCGTGACTTATAAGGATGATATGTACAGGGGTTACAAGGGTAATTATTGCATTAAATAATATGTACAGAATTGCTAACGACAACAATAGTAAACAAAAACATGCAAATCAAGTGCGCGCCTAATATGCATGGGACCTCTCTTATGCCAGAGGTCGGCCTAAACGCCAGATATGCGAGATTATGATAAATAGGTCCAAGCCGTTAAAGCGCAATGTTTCTTTGGAAATGGCGACCAAATGACGATGCACTTTTCCCAATTTGGTGTATCGCGACCAGACTTGGATCCGTCTATCATTATCACGCTACACATAGTATGCTAACGGTCGTTGGGTTGTGAAACCCGACAAGTTTTGGTGGATATCTAATTGTGGCGTTAATACCAAGGATTAACCCACCTAAGGTTTATGCATGCATGACTTAATAAAAGGGGGGTATAGCTCTACCCTAAGCTTTCTAAGATTTGGCTTACTAGGCGAGGTTCGAGCGGACAACTCGGCGAGAAGGCTACGCGACCGGTTAGACCGGACACTCCACGTATATTACCAACTCTCCTAAATTTGGGTTTTGAAGAAAGAATTTTGCTGATGCACCCAGCGCACCTCGCATGTAGTGTGTGATAGTGTGGATTTTCCAGAGTGGAAGAAATATGAGCGGAATGTCAGTTTAAGGAAAGCAATAAAAGCAAATAGCAATTAAAACAGTTAAGCATACAAAATTACAGCAAACAATTTTAAGGCATTTAAAAATAAAAATAAAGCCAAGCAATAATAAACCTAGGTTTGCTATGGCCAAAAACCTGATTATCCCCAGTGGAGTCGCCATCTGTAACACCCCATTTTAACCGGAGTCGAAACGGGACTACTACGTATGGTATGATTCCTAGATGTATTTAAGGAGTCGCCACCTAATTATTTAAGTGAATTAGGACACTTGATTTATTGCAATAAAAATACTGCAATTAATTATTTCCATTTAAAGGTCTGCGAAAGCTATGTGAGATTCTAGGTAAGGGTTCTTTATTATCCTAAAGGGAAGGGGTCAGACATCCTATAGGATCCGCTAACTTGCGGTTATCCGTTCAAACCTAGGTTAATTATTTATTGCCCTTTTATTCTACGTATTCTAAGCATTTTCATAATTTATAATTAAAACAAAATGCAATACAAAATAATAAAACTAAAATTAAATGCGACATGAAAAATAAAACTTCGGGACATCTTTTAGCCATTTTTAGGCCTTCTGCACAAGATGATCTCCGGGTACCTGCATAAACACTTAGTAAAAGTGTTAATAATAGGATAAATAATTTAATGCAATGACAAGAATTAATAAGTAAAGCCAAAATAAATAAATCCGTCTTTTGCACAGAGGAGGCCTTGGAAATCAGACGGGGATTCCTTCATCGGCCAATATTGTTAAAAGCAATAAAATAAATAAAACCTTCATATCTGCGCCAAAAGCGATGTAGTTTTAAACACGGAGGGCTCGGATATAAAAATGTAAAGTGGGACGGCCTAAACAAGTGCGGTGCGATAATTCGCCACTGCAGCGTTGGTTATCGGTGTAAGTGGAAGAAATCACCGCGCGAAAGCTTCATTTATTTTATTTTCCGTCTTTGCAATTGTGGAGGCCTCAAAATCGACGGATAACTTTTTCATTTGCCATCAACTGTAGTATCATGTTCAAATCAGTAAATACCCCATAATCAATTGTAGAAATCTGTTCGACCAGTTTAACAGATGAATAAAGGGCCAAAATTTGTCAAACTCAGTCGAAAAAAAAATAGTCCAACAATGAGATACCAATAATAAAAGAAACCAAACACACGCGACACTGGAATATTTCCAAGCCAAAACGATCAACAATGGTGAAGAACATTAGGACATTTAAATTGAATCGATCAACAAAACGAAGCGGCAGCAATGATATAGAAAACAAAATGGTCGGAAACTAGTGAAAACAACAACGAGTTCGCGGAGCGAGAATAAGGCGGAAGCGATGAGCTCGCGGAGTTCTAAAACTCCGTGAATCACCAAGCAATCAAATCAGTCTCGGCCCAATATACCAACAGCGGATATCCAAGAACAAAGCGGGGTTCACTAGAATTTCAGAACTCTATTAAGACATAAAAATCGAGAAAATAACGTTAAATGGCGTAGCGACAAAAGAGATACAAGCATGTTATCGTAGGAGTTAACAACACGAAAAGCGTGAGCGGTGGGGATCCGCGGGATGGGGTTAGGAGCAGTGGTGTTGTGGTTATTTGGTGGTATTTGGCGGTGAGAGGATTTTAGGGTTGCTGAAGTTAATAAAGTAGGGAATGAGGGTTGATTTGGAATGTTGCGGCTGAATTGTGAGGGTGTTCGCCGGGAATGAGGTTCGGCCAGAGCAGTGGTGTTATGGTGAAGTCTTTGGTCGATGGATGGGGAGAAGTAAGGTTAAGGTGAGAGGGTTTTTTAGAGAGGGGAGAGACGAAGGAGGCGGATGAGGGAATGTAAGTCTTGAATGGTGAAATTTGTTGAAGTAGGGTGGGAATGTTGCAATTTGGATAGAAGTAAATTTGGTAGGGTGTTCGACGGGCGGCGGCAAGGGCGGCGGCAAGAGAGGGGAAGGGATGAGGGAGATGATGCTGAGAGGGTCAGGGTAGTGTGCGGCTAGGGTAGGTTTAAAGTGAGGGAGTTAGGGGTGACGACCGGAAAGGTAAAAGTAGGGTAATGTAGGGTAGGTTTTAAAATGAGGGGGTAAGGTTTTATTTATAGTGTGGGATTTAGGTTTAGGGTTTTGGGTATTGGGTTTTGGGTATTGGGTATTGGAGGGAAAAGATGAAAGGTGTATTGGGCCTCAGTTTGGGCTTTGGTTTTTTGGCGGATTGGACTGATTCAGATTGTGTTTTGGACTGGACTGGTTTTGACAAAAAATGCAAAATGGATTAATTATTTAAAAGAAAATTATTTAAAGATACAAAATTATTAAAATGTAAATGTTGATGCAATAATAATAAAATACAATATTTAGCAAATATTTAATGCCTGATTAAAAGTAAAGACGGGATGTCAGTTAATTATTTAAAGAGATGCAAAATTAGTAAAACAAAATGATCGCGCAACAATAATAACATAATATTTTAAAAATGTTTAATATCTAATTAAAGTAAAAACATGATGTCAATTTACAAAAAATAAAACAACATAGAATGTTAGGTAAAAAATATACAAAAATGTCAAAAATTAAGATAAAATGCGATGTCCTAAAATGCTTAAAATTATAAGAAATAACTAAAAGATGGGTCAAAATTGGGTGTCAACAAGCAATATGTCAGCATGAAGGCTAGCTAAATCATAATGTATATACCAATGGCCAAGAGTCAATCCAGTTTGTTTTGTTTTGTTAGCATCCCATGTTTATAATATATGCAATGTGCCTAGATGATAGCCATGATGTGGTTTCTGTTTGGATCTAACAACATGTCAACATGAGTATTTTGGCTTATGTTTTATGAATGGGAAGTATGATTTAATTTGAATTCTCTTGGTATACCTCAATTCTGATATTGTGTGGCATATATGTATGTTTATGGACACTGTTTTCATGGTTTATTTTAACCATGAGTTTTCCTTATCCAAGTGCTTTGAATAGAATGACTTTGGTTCACAATCTGATTCTTTGAATATGATGTATTCCCATTAATGTTTAAAGAAGTGAAACAATTACATGAGAGTGTTTTAAACTGATTTGTTTGTCTTGATAAGGCAGTTAGAATGTTATGCATGAGATATTGGTTTTGTCAACTCAATTTTTTTATATATGAAAAAATGCAGATCTGCTTAAGTTCAGCATTCACTGTGAACATTCTCTTCTCTTTACTTCCCTCCCAGTTCTGAACTGCTGATTGTCAATTATGGATGTAACACTTTGAGAATGGTTGTTGTACCATTTGTTTCTTGTGTTTTGAAGATGAAACATGTTGTATTTATGAGATAATTTTGGGGCTTGGAGAATGTTGTACCTTAGCCATTAACACCTCATTTTGGGTGTGACTTATTGCTGGATTTTGGCCATTCTATTTTTGCTTGCTAGCTGCTGCATTTTTTTATCCAGAAGCTGCAATAGAAAGGAAGTAATATGCTACTATGTTTTGATGAGTTGCTGCTTTATTTTAAGAATAAAACAGATACTAAACTATGGGATGATAAAATATTTGAAGCATGATTAATTGCAAAAAAATCATTAACCTATTAACTCTCCATCTAAATAAATTAGCTAAATAAGAATTGCTTCACACAAGGTTACTAGAATCATACTATTGATTCCTATAGCAAAAAGCCATATCCGAACATGTTTCTAAGTCCTTATTGAGGCATATGGAAAGGATATTGATGTTCCCAATGTTATCCGAAGGTGTAGAGATATTATGTCATCCGTTAAGATTGGATTATTGTATTGTCAATCATGCATTTTCATTTGCATTATACTCATATATTACCCTGGACCACTTGTGCTATGCACACTATTATATATTATATATATGTAGGAGATATGGAGAAAAAGAGAAAGATGTTATATACGCACACCACCTGCAGCTGGTACAAACTATCACAAAAGAGCCCTTAAAGGCCACATATCGAGCATGTGTAGTCAAAATGGATGCATGTGTGGCCAATACAATATAAATTGATGCCCACAGAGGCGGTTATGGGAAGGAAGATGCATGTGTGGCCAATATTTATATATATATCGCATGTGCATTGCATAACATTTAGACATATGTGTTAGGACCCCTCAGAGCCATTTACTGTTGGTCAGCTGTTTCAGTTTCAGATTCTCTGTTATGTTAAATCTTATGCTTGACATACTCAGTACATTAGTCGTATTGACATCCCTTTTGTCGGGGGACGCTGCATTTTATGCTCGCATGTTCCTATTGAGAGGGTGACGGTTCGCACTAGTAGGTTGCTGGTTCAACCGGTATTTGGAGCACTCTATTTGTTTCGGAGTTGCGGTCTGGTCGTTGTATGTTCTACTCTTTAGAGGCTTGTAAATAAGTGTCTTGTGAATAGTTGTCATGTATGGCCTTGTCGGCCTTAGTATGTATATATATAAGTTGGTATTTTCCGGTTAAAACTTTATATAATCTTTTCGGCTCAGTCCGTATTTAAACATGATTAAGTGTGAAGTGTATGATTAGTGTACCCGGCGGTTGGGGTCCGGGTACCTGTCACGGCTCTCCGGTTTGGGTCATGACAGTAAAGATGGTTTTGAAGAAAATAATTAAGGATAGAAGTGAAGAAGACGAAGAGACCGCCCATTTATTTCTCCCTCTCTTTATGTGCTCTCTTTATTTTCTCTCTTTCTCTGTAATCTCTTCATCAGATACGAGATTTTTTTTCGTTTATCTCTTTAATTGGCAGATAATTAATTTTTTTATGGGCCCAACATATATAATACTAATACTAGTATAAGTGTACATGGGTTGGGCCCTCTATCACCTCGGTTTGCCGGCCCTGCTGGCAAGGAAAGATATCTGAATATATATGTTCTTTCATATTAAGGACCTACCATTATTCAAGTGGAAAAACTGAAGTCGATGTCAGTTGTTTAAACATGAAAAGCCTAGTGATTTTGAAACATAAACGGTTAGTATCCTGTGTTAAAAAAAATCAGTAAATCAGTAACGAAAATAAATTGGAAAACAGAATGGAAATGCAAGAATTTAAAATACCCGAGAACACATAATTCACTGTGTGTCTTTGAGGAGTCCCCTACTTGTTGATGGCGTAGCGGTACCTCAAACTCCACTGTTTATGCAATTACATTCTTTAAATTTGTACTCAAACTAAAAAATCAAGAGGACAGAAAACATAATATTGTTCCTTTTTCTCCTGAAATAATCTATGCAATTACATTCTTGAGCAACTTCACATGTTTGGTAATATGATGTCGAGTTACTACTATAAATCATGGACTTAAGATCACACATATGCACTTACAAATAGATTATTGTATAATCAGGAAAACGAACTAGTCGAAGAACTTGTTACGGAACTTAGTTGCTTTCACATTCATAATGATGATCTTCATGCCTTCACTCAATGCGGTTGGCTGAAAGAAAGAACCAAATGAGCCAAAGCCGTCATAGCATGAGATTGGTTTGAAATTATTGCTGCAGTTAAAGGGCTTTGTCCCAAAACATTAATGCAATAACCATCATCATAATTCTCCATCCCTTGCGCCATGAATTGCCATACTAGACTTCCTGCCATGGTTACTCCTTTTTTGCCAAATTGTAGACATTTCTATATACACTATTCATGAATGTATCTCTTGATTCTTGACCTCTGCTAGACTTGCCAAATTCAGCAAGCTCTAGAGATTTCTTTAGTACGCTTCTTGCATCTTTCCAATGGCTTGTTATCCACCTTTCCATCCATTTCAATTGTGCATCATCGTTCGTTTGTTCAACACCCTATAAATGTAAAGAGTTTAAGTTTTATGCACTAAAAGTGCAAAGAAATTCTTACACAATTGTGTCATTTATAATGTAATTAGAAGTAAAACTTTATAATAAGCTTTGTTAACTTGATAGATATGGTGACTACTATAATAAGTTAAAGTATGTTATTCGTGTAAGATATTTTTAGTCTGTCAGTGTATATTATAACTTAGATCCAAGTTTATATATTTTCCTATAAGTAAACATATTTACAAGTCTATGTGATCACTAGATATTTTTACACCATCAGTGTATATATCCGTACAGACTCTAAATATATATCATTGCTTGACAAGTTTGTTTCTTGTTCTGTAGTCTCTTTTGTAACTTGTCTAACTAGAACTATTGACTCCAAAACCTGTCTAAAGCTGTTAACAATGTTAATTACATGCAAGTCTGACAGTATTTGAATAGTTGTTGTTACTTACAAAGCCATTTAGTAATAAAAGTCGTCAAAGAAATTGTGATGAAATATGTTACACCACATAAAATAAGATCAAGGATAGTACTTCTCTTTTTCAGCAGTATAGAGTTTTTCCTTTTACATAGTCTCAACAGTATCATGTAAATAACTTATACAGCAATTTGAACAAAGCTATTCAAATTAACTTTATAAGCAACATTCAAAACAAATAAACTATGTAAGCAAGATTAAAACTGAAAGGATTTCTCAGGTTTTTGCTCGGATGCCACAAGTTTGATCACTTCATCAATCATTCATGGCAACTCAGTATCTGTATATTCACCATAGACTGAACACAACGCCTCCATAATTATTTTTAACGAGCAGAAAGCTAATTTGCCAGAACCGACTTCACCTATCGAGCATCATTGGAGGTAAAAGAATCCGCAAATCCAGTTGGCTTGGCAGGTAGACTTCCTTTACTATCTTGACTAGTATTGTTGATGTTTTGTGAGTGTTGTGACAACATCAGGTTTTATGTCTGGACAACATCTTGCAGTGTTCTGCAGATGTTGGCCGCAATGTTGCGCAACATCCGCAGTGTCCTGGCATAGCTGTTCTAAGAAAACTATTACTATAAGTTGCGTAACTGTTCTGCAGATGTTGTCTCCGATGTTGACGCAACATTTCACCCGACATCTTTGGAAACGATTTTGCCTATTCTTCCGGCCAAAACAGTATTTGTTACTGTGAGTTAAAAATGTCATAGACAAGCTGAATATGGAGCTGTGTTTAAAACATGAGAATTGAAGGAGTCAAGCTTGGAATCAAAACAACTTGAAGACCAAGCAACTTGGAGACCAAGTCAAAGCTGTTGAGAAATTCAAGGAGCTGGAAGAGGTCCAAGCTGCTGCCCTCTTTCTCTCAACTTCCACAACCAACCAGTGAGATTTTCAAGGAAGTTCCACACTATAAATAGAGGAAGAACTTCAGAGTATTGGCATCCAGAATCACAATGTAAAAATACCAAGAGAGCTCTCGGGATTTCGCTTCAGAAATCTTGATCAAAACATTTTATTTTAGCCTAAGTCTTTTAACAACATCTGTCTCACATTACAATTGCTATCTCTGTTCTAGATTAAGCTCAATGTAAATGCAATTATAATGAAGATGTTGTATTTGTCTTTTTAGACTTTTAACTTAGGTGAAGTCATCTGCGACTTCTTTTTTGTAATTTCTTTTTTGTTTGTATTGCACAATTTGTAAAAAGAAATTCATTTGTAATTGTATATATTATATACAATTCTTTTGGCCATTGACCATTAAGGGATAAATATAAACTTTTGTGTCTTTTACTTTTTCGCTGCATTTATACTCTTAAGGTTTATTCTGTTTTTTACCAGTGTTGCCAGAAATATTGTCTCAACATTGTAGGCAACATTTGAAACTGTTTCAGTGATTCTTGCTGTTTCGATTTTAATTTTACCTATCCATAGCCCCGGGACCCAACAAGTGGTATTAGAGCCAACACTTGACACAATAAGTGTTTGGTCCTGTTATTCTAAGCTATGGATCGGACAAATTCAAAATATTGGTAGACTTCCCGTTGGTTCAAATTATGCCTATTGGATCGTCTATGTTCTCATATCAAATTAATTGATGTTAGGACATTGATATCTATAATCCGAGTATGTTGTACCAATGTAGCCGCCGGATGAGGAATGTGGCATTCTTGTTACACCCAAATCCAAATGGACGGCGGAAGAAACCAATAAAGGGAGCTACAACTAAAAAGCCTTATATGTAATTTTTGTTTATGGCTAAGGATACTTAGGAGACCTTCAATGCTATGTAAAGGTTGGTAAGACTCAGCAGGTTGGTGTAGATTGTGGTGATACATTTATCCTGGTGGTCAAGCCGACTATCATTCGCACTGTGCTCAGCTTGGCTCTTTCAAAATCCTGGACCATTCATCAGCTAGATGTGAAGAATGCTTTTCTACATGGTGATCTTCAGGAGACAGTGTATATGCATCAGCCCTTGGGGTTCAGGGATACTAGATATCCTAATCATGTCTGTCTATTGAAGAAGTCCTTGTGTGGGCTTAAGAAGTCTCCACGGGCTTGGTATAAGAGGTTCGCTGATTTTTTTTCGACTATGGGTTTTTCGCATAGTAGATCTGATAATTCATTATTCATATATTGTCAAGGGTCTTCTATGGCTTATATATTGTTATATGTTGATGATATTATCTTGACTGCCTCTTCTGATGCTTTGCGGAAGTCTATTATGACAATGCTCAGTTCTGAGTTTTCCATGAGGAGTTGGGACCATTGAGCTATTTTTTGGGGATTGCAGTCACTCGTCATGCAGGAGGATTGTTCTTATCACAAGGGAAGTATGCAGCAGAGATCATTGAGAGGTCGGATCCTGTAAGTCCACTTTCACTCCAGTTGATACTAAACCCAAGTTGGGTGTTGCAGTTGACTCTCCATATGAGGATCCGACCCACTATCGCAGTCTTGCAGACGCCCTTCAGTATCTGACGTTCACGCGACCTGATATTACATATGTCGTACAGCAGGTGTGTTTGTTTATGCATGATCCTAGAGTTGAACATATGAATGCGCTAAAACGCATTCTTAGGTACATTCAGGGAACACTTGAGTATGGTTTGCATTTGTTTCCATCGTCGACGTCTACACTTTTCTCTTACACAGATGCTGATTGGTGGTTGTCCTGACACCAGACGGTCTACGTCTGACTATTGAATGTTTTTAGGTAATAACTTGGTCTCATGGTCTGCCAAGCGTCAATCAACGCTTTCACGTTCAAGTGCAGACGCCGAGTATAGAGGGGTAGCCAATGTGGTTTCCGAGTCATGTTGGTTACAAAGTCTACTGTTAGAGCTTCATTGTCCTATTGAGAAAGTTACCTTGGTGTATTGTGATAATATAAGTGACATCTACCTTTCTGGTAATCCAGTTCAGCACCAGCGTACTAAACACATAGAGATGGATATTCACTTTGTTCGAGAGAAGGTAGTCAAAGGACAAGTACGCGTCTGTCATGTTCCTTCAAAATATCAAATTGCAGACATCTTTACAAAGAGTCTTCCTCGCCCTTTTGAAGATTTTAGCCGATCACAGACGAAGACCTTCCGCTATGATCATGTGAGTGTTAAATGATGTCCAAAGTTGGCATTATCGCGCGGCTCGAGGACACTAAGGCCACGCAAGATAGACCACGCCCGGTAGGTCCTTGGCCAAAGCCATATCCAGGGCCCACAACGTGTCCAGCAGTGGACACACATTATTATTGTATTATTATATATTTAGTAGACTTAGTCTTGTACCATAATGAGAATTATTTTATTACCTTAATTGTATAGAATAGGGATTTAGATGTAAAGTAGGAATAAGATTCTCCTATTGTAACTTGTATATATATGTCTTCAACAGGGTCGTTCCTATACTTTTAAGGGCCCTGTGCGAGAAAAAAAATGTCATTTTTTATTCACATGAAAAATTAAAATTAACTAATTAATCAATATTAAAAAAATTATTGATCAAAACATCAAATTGAGACATGGAATTTGGGCCCAAATTTGTTTTGGGCGGGGGCTGAACTTTGACCCAATTTAATTCTTATGTTTTAAAAAAAATCTTTTGCGGCTCAATGGATTCGAATATGCGACTTCTTACTTGCTAATAACTTTTGAAAGAACCTTCAACCGCTAGGCTACAACTCTCACTGATAATATTGAAGGCATGTATAATACATATCTTAATATTGGAAACCAATAAAAAAATAAAAATTCTGGGGCGGAGCCGCGGAGGCCCCGCCGACCGGGAGGCCTTGTGCGGTGGCGCCTCCTTGGCCGCCCTAGAGCGGCCCTGATCTTCAATCAATAAAAATAATCAAGAGATTATTTCTTTCACGGAGCAATATTGAGTCTCTTTGTCCATAGTATAGGCTCTTCCAGCGTAAAAGATGTCTACTCAGAGCACCCTTTGGCATATATTCATTTACCAAAAGCCTCTTATTTCCTTCGATGGAGTAACCCAAAAGTGAAACTAAATGGCGATGCCGAACCTTAGAAAGCACAGTTATTTCTGCTTGAAATTCATCCAATGCCTTGCTATTGATAATTGCAGATTCCATTCTCTTAACTGCTATTTGAATTCCATCTTCAATTACACCTTTGTAAATAACTCCAAAGCCATTACGACCAAGCTCGTTCTCTGGTGCAAAATTATTTCTTACTCTCCGAAGGTCCTGGGTAGAAATGACAAGGTTTCCGATCTCAATCATTCGACTACCTTCTTTTCCACCACGGTTTGTAGTTTTAGCACCACTATGTACAGTGCACATCACGGGATCTTCTAAGACATTGATCTTAACAATGTTATCTTGATCGAATGGGTCTTTGGGGTGGATAACAATAGTACCAGAATCCTCCTCTTGTTTTCTCCTTTTCTTGAAAAACAAAACAACGGCAAGAAGAGGTAAGACCACAGAAACTGCACTCACAACTATAATAATCAGAGTAAGATTCTTTGATGTGGTCTGCTCTTTAGTTCCAGTAGGAGTCTTCGAGCCTGAACCTGAACTTTTCTCCGGAGAAGGTGGTGAATCTGATAATGTTGGCTGATTATCACCGGGTGACAGACTTTTTTATTAGCGAATATTCTTCAAATATTTACAGTATATATTGTATTTATTAGTATCATCTATTTAAGGTAACGTAGGATTCTTACTGTATTAGGAATCACCTTTGTACAACTATATATATTGTGATTAATGAAAGAAATCCCTAAGGGAAATTATTCCAACATCTTACATGGTATCAATAGTCTAAACTCTCTAAACCCTAGAAATGCCCTACTGATTTCCGCCCCCCTCCTCTCGGAAGTGGCGGTTTCTTTTTTAATTTCTAACCCTGTGGCTATCATGTCTACTACTACCTCTCCTAAATTCACTAGTTCTACCTCCGGATTAATTGACACCCCTCCTTCCTCAAAGTCTTCTTTTTATCCGGCATTTGCTGTCACAAACATCAAGAATTTTGTCTTTATTATTCTTGATCAAGAAGAATGCCAATATTCTATGTGGGTAGAACTATTTTATATCCATGTCTGTGCGTATAACGTGCTCGACCATATTGATGATTCAATTCTTCTCCCCTCTGAGATTGATGACTCGACATGGCGCCGTCTTGACGCCATTGTTAAACAATGGATTTATGGTACCATCTCAAAAGACTTGCTGTGTACTATCCTGAAAACTGGTGCTTCGGCACACGAATTTTGGTTATGCTTGGAAGACATATTTCAGGATAATAAAAATACTCGGCCGTTGTATTTGGGGGACCTGTTCAACAACACTCGTCTTGAGAATTTTAACATGTCTGACTATTGCAAACAACTGAAACTTGTCGCCGACCAACTCTCTCATGTTGGGACAACAGTTTCTGAGACTAAAATGGTACTACAACTCATTGCATGATTACCAAAAGGGGAATATGATACTCTTACAACAATGATTCAACAGGCTGATCCACTTCCAACTTTCAACAAGGCGCGTTCACAATTATTGTTGGAAAAAACACGACGTGCTAAACAGGATGAGCACAATAAAAAATCGTTGAAAACTTGCGCTAACCATCACCATCGCTTACCATCACGGACAACCAAAGCCAGCACAGAGTGCGCGAGACAGAGGCGAGAGGTCGCGCAAGAAATAAGTGGAAGGTCGCGGAAAGGCACGCACATCAAGCGGCAGTGACACAAAGAATTCGGCCAGCGTCGCGGCGAAATGACGCAAAGAGCCCAGTCGGCCGCGAAGAGCGATTCGAGCCTGTGCGGCGCAGAAGAATAGCCCATGAAAACCGGGCCTCACCGCTGCCCATTCCCGACGCAGGGCCTGGGCCATGCAGAAGGCAACTGGTATTCTCGGCCCAAAGACTAATACCCATCTGATGTCGGCCCAACAATTTCCTTTAGCCCAGCAGATGCAACCCACTAATTTGGGTCAAGCTTTCAACACTCTCACTCTGAAACCGCCCGACAATAATTGGTATATGAACTTCGGAGCCACATCAAACCTGACCAACTCTTCAGGTAATTTTTCCCAACTGTTTCGGTTAAAGTATCCTCAATACATTACTGTTGGCAATGATCACCACATTCAAATTGTAGGTTATGGTAATACACACATTAAAAAATCTCATCCACCCTTCTCACTTAACCATGTCCTCTACGCCCCTCAAATTATTAAAAAGTTGATATATGTTAGGAAATTCACTCGTAATAATTGGATATCTATAGATTTTGACCCTTTTGGTGTCTTTGTGAATATCTCAATACGGGGAGAATTCTTACGCGCTGCAATAGTGTGGGAGTCCTCTACCCTTTCACAAACTCTTCCGCTGTCAGAACTCAACAACCAATCTCTCTTGTTGTGTCTCCATCCACCTGGCACAATAGGCTCGGACATCCAGGAGATCATGTTTTTTCTTTTCTTAGAAATAATCAGCGTATTAAATGTAATAATGGAACCGCCCAAAATCGCTTTTTCTTGCCCGCTTGGCAAGCATACTCATCTTCCTTTTCTGTCTTCAATGAGTATTACAGTTTCACCATTTGACATTGTTCATGCTGACTTGTGGACCTCTCCTGTTGTTAGCTCTCTATGTCACAAATTTTATCTTATTTTATTAGATGATTTTTCACATTTTTTATGGATTTATTCACTCAAATTCAAATATGAGGTTTTTGCTAAATTTCTTGAGTTTCACAGATTTATTAAAACCCAGTTTGAAAAATCCATAAAATTCTTTCAATGTGATAACAGACGTGAATATAATAATTCAGCTTTCCATAATTTTTTCTCCCAACAAGGCATGGTGTTCCGCTTCTCTTGTCCTCACACCTCCCCTCAAAATGGTAAAGCTGAATGAATTATTCGTACTATTAATAACATTGTTTGTACTCTCCTCTTTCATGCATGTCTGTCATCATCTTTCAGGGTCTATGCTGTCAAAATGGTAGAATACCTCCTTAATATTTTACCTACTAGCACCCTACAAAACAAGACCCCCATAGATATTCTATATCGTAGGACTCCATCTTATGAACACCTACGGATCTTCGATTGTCTGTGTTATCCCAATCTTACCTCCACCACCCCTCATAAGTTGACTCCTCAAACTACACCATGTGTATTCCTCGGTTTCCCACTAAACCATCGGGGTTATTTGTGCTATGACATGTCCACTCGTCAGATTCATATTTCTCGTCACGTTCGACGAGACGATATTTTCGTTTTCGAACCCTCAGAAATACTGAAAACCAGACTACTCATTTCTTGATGAACCAGTCATATCTCTCAACATTCTAAGTCAGCTCACTCATATCTCACCTTCAGCGATGCGGCCCCTAGGGGATGCGCTTTGGCGCCAGCCTTCTAGTGAGTCTACGCCTCGCATTAGCGCCGCGGTACCTCGGGGATGCGACACTAGTATTCCAGTGAGCATATTGATTTTTCACCGTCGCCAAGACCTGCCTCTGAGGATGAGCCGCGTGCCTAAACTTCAGAGGTATGTCATTCAATGCGGTCTTGCGCGACGGAAAAAATCTTCCACCTTCTTCCTCTTCGATTCTACCATCTGTCTCGGATCCTGCTACTCAACCAATGCAGCCACCCATTGTCCCCAGTCACCAAATGTAAACTCATGTCAAACACGGGATTTTCAAACCCAAAATACAGTTTAACCTGTCTGCCCAAACCATTTCTCCACTTCCAAAGAACCCCAAATTGGCTAAACTAGACCCTAATTGAAATGCGACCATGTCTGAGAAATATAATGTTTTAACTAAGAAGCATACTTGAGACTTAGTACCTAGACCAGAAGGGGTGAATGTGATCCGATGCTTGTGGCTTTTTCGTCACAAATTCAGAGACAGTGGTGATTTGGAACGCTACAAGGCTAGACTTGTGGCAAATGACACTAATCAACAGGAGGCATTGACTGTGGCGATACTTTTAGCCAGGTTGTTAAACCGGCTATGATTCGTACTATTCTTAGTATTGCTATGGGTAAAAAGTGGCTGATTCATCAGCTGAATGTCAAGAATGCTTTTCTTTATGGGGATTTGAAAGAAACAGTATACATACATCAACCACCTGAGTTTGTTCATCCTGCCGTGCTTCAGTATGTATGTCGTCTCAGGAAGTCACTCTATGGTCTAAAGCAGGCACCTCATGCTTGGTATGATCGGTTTGCCACGTATATTATGCAAATTGGGTTTATTTGCATCAGGTGTGACACATCTCTGTTCATTTTTTATCATGGTAGTAACATTGCTTACTTGTTATTATATGTGGATGACATTGTTCTCACTGCCTCATCTGACAAATTGAAAAATGACATTATTTCTCTTCTCAAAATTGAATTTGCTATGACTGATTTGGGCAAGCTGAGTTACTTCTTGGGTATATCAGTTACTAGATCTGCAGATACTATGTTCCCGAGTCAGCGTAAGTATGCAGAAAAAATTGTGTTCCGAGCTAAGATGTCGAATTACAAGGATGTGTCTACTCCTGTTGATTCGAAATCCAAGCTCAATGCTTCTGAAGGTGATCCAGTGTCTGATCCTACTCTCTATCGGAGTCTTGCAGGTGTTCTTCAGTACCTCACATTTACCAGGCCCGATATTGCATATGTCGTTCAGCATGTGTGTTTGTTCATGCATTCCCCGAGGGAACCATATTTTGCTGCTCTTAAGCGTATTGTCAGATACATTAATGGTACTCCTGAATATGGGTTGCATCTCTACCTCTCCGCTCCGAACAAGTTGCTCTCTTACACAGATGTTGATTGGGCAGGGTGTCCTGACACGAGATGCTCTACTTCAGGCTATTGTGTGTTCTTAGGGGATAATCGTATCTCTTGGTCTGCCAAGAGACAAGCCACGTTATCTCGCTCAAGTGTCGAAGCAGAGTATAGGGATGTTGCTAATGTAGTTGCTGAGATCTATTGGCTTCGGAATCGTCTCTTAGAGCTCAGTTGTCCATTGTGTAAGGCATCTATAGTCTATTGTGATAACATATCTGCCATTTATATGTCTCATAATCTGGTCCAGCATCAGCGGACCAAACATATTAAGATGGATATTCATTTTGTCTGTGAGAAGGTCGCACGTGGTCTAGTCAAAATTCTACATGTACCTCCTCCTATCAGTATGTAGACATCTTCACAAAGGGATTTCCCAGACAACTGTTCACAGACTTCAGATCCAGTCTGAGCATTCGGCCTCCTCCCGCTCCGTCTGAGGGGGATATTAGCGAATATTCTTCAAATATTCACTTTATATATTATATTTATTAGTATCATGTATTTAAGGTAACTTAGGATTCTTAATGCATTAGAAATCACCTTTGTACAACTATATATATTATGATTAATGAAAGAAATCACTAAGAAAAATTATTCCAAACATATTACCTTTTTTAAGGTAACTCCTTACTTGGTTTAGGACTAAGGCTCAGTGGACGAAATGGATGAATACTCGAAGGAGGAGCAGCCACAGTTACATTAGAAACAAGATGAGCATTTCCATCTGTAATGACTTTCACACCAACCCGAAATTTCGGCAATGGTGGATCAAAATTATTCCCACAAGTCCAAAAATCTCAAGAATCTGAGCCTTGTTAAGTTTGCTGGAACTGGACCGTGCAAACTATTTCCTTTTAAGTAAACTTCAAGCATCGAATCCAAGTTTGCGAGTGAAGGACTAAGAGTACCCGTGAGGTTCTTGTTCTGTAGATTAACAATCGTAACCTGACCTTTAGGATTACAACTTATTTGTTAAATATACATAAGCCCATCACGGGAAGAGGCCTTGTATCGGACAGCCCATCACGGGCATTGGTATATTGTGTATATTAGAAATATATATTATAGCATAATTAGACTTGTACTATTACCATAATTGTATGGTTAGTCTCCAAATAGAATAGGGTTTTAGATGTATAATAGGAAAAATATTTTTTTATATGTAACTTGTATATATACCTCATTCATTAATGAGAATAATTAAGAAATTATTTCTTTCATGGTATCAAAAGTCTAGATTCTTTTCTTTGCTTCCGCAAAATTTTCTCTTCTTCTTGATTTCCGTGCAGATCCCTACCCTCCTATCGGTTTCTTCATAACCCGAGACCCTTCCCCCCTAAAAAGATTCTTGTCCAAATTTTATTCTTTTCAATATGGCTGATAAAAACATGTTTCATCCTGCCCAACAGTTTCTAACATCAAGAGCGTTCTTTCTATTGTTCTTGATCTAGTAAACGTTCAATATGGGACGTGGGTAGAGTTGTTCAAGATTCATGCAATGACACATCAAGTCCTCCACCACATAATCCCTCTGGATCCTAATACGGAGGGTGTGCCCACCAAAGTGGACGATCCAAAATTATGTGTCATTCTTGACGCAAAAGTTCTCCAGTGGATTTATGTCACTATCTCTTTGGACCTCTTACAGACGATTATGGAACTTAACTCTTCAGCTATGGTTTTTTGGAATAGATTCATGATATATTCCAAGATAACAGTCATTCCCGCATTATCACTCTTGAACAGGAATTTTCTCAAGTCGTTATGGAGAAATTTCCAAACGTTTCATCTTATTGCAAATGACTCAAGGACTTGGCGGATCAACTTCGCAATGTGGGTGCTCATGTTATTAATAGTTGTCTCATTCTACATATGGTTGCAGGCTTGTCCGAGGCCTTTAACGGTGTTTCTTCGATCCTTCGTCAAAGTAACCCTCTTCCGGAATTCTATCAAGCCCGCTCCATGCTCACGTTGGAATAAGCAGGTTTGGCTAAAAAAATGGCTACCGGTACTAGCCCCGTAGTCATGATGACGTCCTCCATAATTTTTCCAAGTTTTATTGATAATTCGGGCCAAAACTGTGCTCATGGTGACGACAAAAATAATCGTAAAAATAATGGAAAAAATCGTGGCGGCAAACGTGATGGTTCCGGCGGTAGTAACGACGACAACAGACCCAATTCTAGCAGCAGTGGGCCACGACCCAACTGGTCCCAGCCTTGGACAGCGGTCGTGGGCACGGACCCGATTCACTTGTCGGTCCGGCCGGTGGACTAGCGGAACAATTATCGGCCCAACACTAGTGTAGCCCAGCGATGGCGATCGGTTCGATAATTCAACTTGGCGAAGCGTGGCGGGTGCTTGGCCTCGGATCCCAGCCCATTATCTGACGGGACCACTCCTACCGACATCAAGGCTGCAATGCACACACTTGGATTGAATCTCCCGGACTCGAATTGGTACATGGACACCGGTGCCACTACCCACATAACATCCGACCAAAGTACTCTCTCATCTTATTCCAATTTGAGCAGTAATCATGGTATAATTATTGGTAATGGTAATTCAATTCCAATTCGTAGTTGTGGTCATAAAAATGTCTCCCCCCCATCCACCACTTGTCTTAAAAAATACCCTTCGTGCCCCAAAATTGATTAAAATTTTGGTGTTTGTCCGTAAATTCACCACTGATAATTGGGTTTCTGTTGATTTTGATCCTTTTGGATTTGCGAAAGATTTCAAAACAAAAAGCCCTATCATGAGATGTGATAGTAGGGAAGATCTTTATCCTATCACATCACAATTCGATTTTTCGAGTCAAGCCATGCCTTCAACTTTTGCAGCTCGTGCTCCTTCCTTGTGGCATGCTCATCTAGGTCATCCGGGGTCGGCTATTTTATCTTTTTTAGCTAAAAATAAATTTATTTCATGTAAGGGTACGCGTAGTGATCCGAATTGTCAATCTTGTTCTCTAGGGAAAATTGTTAAGTTGTCATTTGTGGACTCTAATTCTACTACTTTAATGTTATTTGATATTATTCATAGCGATTTATGGACATCTCCTGTTCTTAGTTCATTGGGTCATTGCTATTATGTTCTATTTTTGGATGATAATTCTAAATTTTTATGGACATTTCGATAGTGAAAAAATCTCAAATTTTTTTCTATCTTCCAAAAATTTAGAGCTTTCAATAGAACCTAATTCAAACGAGAAATAAAAAATATTCAATGTGATAATGACAAAGAATATGACAATGGGGAGTTTCGTGAATTTTGTGCTAAAAATATGATCAATTCTCATTTTTCTTGTCCTCATACGTCTTCAGAAAATGGGAAAGCCGAACGCAAAATTCGTACCATTAATAACATTATCCGAACGTTATTGGTTCATGCTTCCGTATCCCCGTCTTTTTGGAATCATGCTCTACAAATGGCTACCGATATTCTTAACGTTCTTCCTTCCAAAGGTTTGATATATTCGTCCCCTCTTCAAATTTTATATAATAAGACTCTTTCGTATTCACATCTTAGGGTCTTTGGGTGCTTGTGTTACCCACACTACAAAAAAAAGACCTACCGTGACAGTTTGGGTTATGACGGTTTTAAAAACCGTCACACGTTATGACAGTTTTAAAAACCGTCACACGTTATGACGGTTTTAGCATTGACTTTCTGGTCAATGGGCCTTTGTGACGGTTTTATTAACCGTCACAGCTTGTGACAGCGTTGTGACGGTGATTTCAACCGTCACATGTTTTTGTGACGGTTTTTAAAATACGAATTTAATTTTCTTTTTAAAAAAATTATTTATACCCGATCCATTTTTTTTCTAAACCCAATATCCCTTAAAACTAAATCCAAATCAGCAAAGCAAGAACCCTACATTTCTCCACAAAAATCGATCGTACCCATCAGTTCGCCGCACCATAGAAATCCTTCTAGATTTCCTTCCACAAATCCTTAACACAAAAAAAAATTATGATCCTTTGCCTTGAAGCGTGAAGCTTGTTGTCCCAAAACGTTCAGATTTTTGAACAAATTTTATTTTGACCTATTTCAAAATCTGAAGCAAAATCCCGCCCAAAGAGAACCCTAGCATTGATTCAAAGTCCGTTTTTTATTCAAAGGACCTTACCTCAGTTCGTCGCACCATAGAAAGGTCGGTAATCTTTCCTTTCTTGTTGGCTCTGTTATTTTTCTTGTGTTTATAGTTCTGTGTGTATTATAAAAATTCTATTCATTGTTCATTTGGTGGTTTAAAAAATTCTTATTGTTTAAAATCTTTTGGTACTGGAATGAAAATGTTCATTTCTCTTTCAATGATTGGAGGTGTTGTTTTAACCACCACTATCATCTTACTCGTATTTTATATATATAAAGTTGGTTGCTTGAGAGTTGAGATTGTCACATAAAGGGAAAAGAAAATATATGAAGAAGAAGAAAAAGGTTGAGTAACAAAAATTATATTAGTAAAATTGAAATGTGTGAGTGTTGATAATAAAATTCATTAAATTATGTGTTAATGAACACAACAGTCTAGGAATCAATTATGTTGCTTTTTTCATATTGTGTTATTCAAGATGCATATTCTTTAATATTGTAGGGCAAGAGAGGACTAGATGAAGACGAAATGGAGTTCAAGTTATACAAAATATATTTTCCACTTTGCTGACCATGTTAAAATAAAATATAAGACATTTTAGTCACTACCTATGTGTTAGAAATTATTTCACTAGGACTCATCTATTTCTTATAAGTATTAAATTCCTAGAAAGCATAATTTTCATTAAAGTTTATGTATAAATGAAGCTTATCCAGTTTCAGCTTCATATCTATGTGTTAGCTGTGTTTTATCTACTAAAAAGAACTTGTTTTAGCATAAATTATGCCTATGAGATTTTGGTTAATGTAAGTCGCACCCGATGTATGAATCTGTTTTGGTGCAAGTTGTCTCCCGTTAGATGCGTTGTGGTATGCTCGTGTTCTTATTGCACCAGGTACTTCTTTAATTTGCTACTCTCTCCTTTTCAATTTGTTTGTCTTACTTTTCTTTATAATCTTTATAAAAAAGTAAGTACTTGAAATAAATATTGCTTTATATGATATGGTTGGTATATCTACTTCTTCTCCAAATACATATTGCTTATACATTCTTGTCCTTCTGTGTTTCAATCCTTTATCTGTTTTAATTCTCTTTGCTTTATCATTAATTCGACTGTCTGCGTGAAATATCTTTTAAAAGGCATATACTTAAGAGTGGCAAGATTCATTTATGTTGTGGAATATGATTCTGTTTGAACTATGATAAGCTTGGATATGAATCTCTTTTCCTTATTGTGGTTAATGGTTATTCTTTTAGGACACTGGATTATGCTGTTTGTCATTGTGTTTTTTCTTATCTCATCATAAAGCTCCAAGATTTATAGAGGCTACACGGACTTTACAATAATACAACCTCAATAGATTTAGTTCACTTTCTTAATCTACCTCTAAAAGAACCATACAAATAGCCAAGACCTCCTTCTGAGCAAGTTAGAATAGTTAGCATCAGTTCAAATGAATGATCATAGTTGCAATTTTTGCTGATTAGTGTCTTTTGGATTTAGCATTTTGGTGCCACTTCACTTTAATAGTTCAGCATAAGCCAAATGCTTTTTGCACATCTGTTTAATTGAAATGTAGCATCTAATAGGAACATTTCCATTTACAGATGTTGGTGTTATGAGTGGAGCTATTATCTTCATTCTGCAAGACTTGAAAATTACTGAAGTACAAGAAGTCCTTGTTGGAATCTTGAGCATAATTTCACTTTTAGGGAGTTTAGCAGGAGGAAAAACATCAGTTGCCATCGGCAGGAAATGGACCATGGCTTTTGCAGCCATTGTGTTTCAGTCCGGGGCTCTTATACTGGCTCTTGCTCCTAATTTCAAGGTGTTAATGATAGGCAGGTTCTTAGCTGGAATTGGTATTGGTTTCGGAGTCGTGATTGCACCTGTTTATATCGCGGAGATATCACCCACTGTTGCTAGAGGATCTTTCACTTCCTTTCCCGAGATATTCATCAATCTTGGAATTCTATTAGGTTATGTTTCGAATAATGCTTTTTCTGGTTCATCCCCAAATATAAATTGGAGAGTCATGCTTGGTGTGGGGATTCTCCCCTCAGTTTTTATTGGTATCGCGCTATTTGTCATTCCTGAATCTCCAAGGTGGTTGGTGATGAAAAATCGGATTGATGAAGCAAGGGTGGTGCTATTAAAAACTAATGAAAATCCAAATGAAGTGGAAGATAAGCTAGCTGAAATTCAGCAAGCTTGAGGGCATGTTAATGCTGAGAAGTATGAAGAGAAAGCCGTGTGGCGTGAACTGTTAAATCCTTCACCTGGAGTAGGTCAACTTCGATGTGCGGGAATTTGTTTGCTGTTACTTGAGCTGATGTTACATTACACCTAAGTTGCTACATCATGGACATATTTTGATAAGTTTGTTGTCATATTCTGAGGTAAAACAGTAGTTTCATTTGAGGTAAATGATCTATGTACTCAGATGGATGGTTTTCCATTCTGCTACTGATTTTGGACCATTTTTTGCTACTGGTTTTGGCCATTTTGCTGCTATATTTTGGGTTGCTTGTTGCTGGATTTTTTGACTTTTTGCTGCTGTATTTTTAACCCAGTTGCTGCTGATTTCTTGGCCAAAAATTGTTGTTTTAGGACTGTTTCGGACAACTGCAATACTTCTGAAATTTATTGATTTGAACAGATACTACACTTGGTTTCTGTTGTATTTTCGAGCCCACTGTTGCTCTATTTTTAAATCTGTTGTTGCTGCCAAACAGCTGTTGTTTTATGGCCACATTTGAGCCGATTTACTGCTGAATTTTCGAAGCAGCTACTGTTGCAGTTTCTAAGGCAAAACAGATCGCTACACTTGATAAAAATCCTACTGATTTGAACACGATATTATACTTAGGCCATTGAAGTTGAGGCAGCGTCCCTTCGGTTTTGGTATAATCATTGATTTGAACATGATACTACACTTAGGCCAATGAAATTGAAATTGAGGTTGTGTCCCTTCGGTTTGGTATAAATACTGATTTGAACATGATACTACACTTAGGCCGATGAGAATAATTTATTTTGAGGCTATGACCCTTCCGGAAAGGTTGTCCTTCGGTTTGCTTTCCTTCGGAAAAGGGCGATGATGAGACCTATGGATTCTTTCACACACCTACGAAAAATCAACATGCGTTGGCAAGACGACTAAAATGACTGACGAGTCACTAGTTCGCAACCACAACATGATTGGAATGTCTTTTACAAAAAATATAAATTTGAGCCTTTCGTAATTAAAACTTCTGTTGTTTTATACGGATCCGAAGGTTTTACTCGCATTTATTTATTATTTACTAACTCTTTTACTAAGTATTTTTGCAGGTACCCGGAGACGCATCCCAAAGTTAAAGCTTGCGCAGAAAAGAAAAAAATAAAAGCAAAATACCGCTAAATTCTCTTCACTCCCTCTTTATATGATTTTTGCTTTCGTTACAATCTTGTTAAATATATATCTTATTTAAATATCTGCATGCCTAGTTTAAATATATCTTAGTTAGTTTAATAAGTCTGAGCCTTCCGTAATTAAAACTTCTATACGAATCTGAAGGTTTTACTCGCATTTATTTATTTTTCTAACTTCCTTTCTTTTACACTTTGCGAAGAACATTCGAACAATACGGCATAACAAAGTGGGATTCTACAGAGATGAAGATTTGCTGGAATTCTCATATTATGTTTTTTTTTGTATTAATGATAACATTAGTTGTTTTGTAAAATAATTTGTAATGTTTCGATTTAATGTATTAGAACAATTTCATTATGTGGGTAACATTTTAGTTATAATATACTTACAATTCTAATTTATTTTTATTTAATAAATTAAAATTAATATATTAAAACAAATCGCCAAAAATAATTTCCCCGCCAATTTAAATCAAATTTTCTGTCAATTTAAATCAAATTTATTTAAAATTTCCCCTAAAAAATATTATTTAATTAATAAATTTCGCAGATTTTTTTTTTAAAAAGAGGGAAATAGTCAAAGTCAAACATCACATTTTGTGACGGTTTATAACCATCACAACAACCGTCACGAATTTGTAACAGTACCTATCGTGACACTTAGAAAAACCGTCACAAAACTCCTTTCGTGACGGTTAAAAACCGTCACGGTAAGCCTTGTTTTTGTAGTGCCACTTTTTCCATCCACCATAATTAACAAACTTCAGGCCCGTTCTATCCCTTGTGTATTTTTGGGTTATCCGTCAAATCATCGTGGTTATAAATGTTTCGATTTATTGTCTAAAACGATCATTATTAGTCGTCATGTAATATTTGATGAGTCCCAATTTCTCTTTGCCAAGATAGATAGTCTCATGCCTAGTTCGTATAATTTTTTGGATGATCATATATCCCCGTACTTTATTCACTATTTTTCGGACAGGTCCCGCACACCAAATTCTCCAGTGGGCCCACTGTCCGCTGCTCCCACAAACCTGTCCCATCCCACTATCCGTAGTAACGTTCTCGGGCGGTTCGGTGTTTCCGATTAAATGCTTTCTGCTCTGCGCCAACAGCCCATCACTGGCCACGGCCGTCCGTGTCCGAAATTTTCCAAAATTTACACAATCCTGCCCCGAGTCATGAATCAGTCACTCGAGGTCAGCAGGGTATTTTTAAACCAAAAAGATATTTTAATTTAAATTTTAATGCTCTTAAATCACCACTACCCCGTAATCCTATGTCTGCTTTAAATGACCTGAATTAGAAATTGTTATGACTGATGAATGTAATGCTCTTATTGATAATAAGATGTGGGAGTTGGTGCCCCGTCCATCTGGTGTTAATATTATTCGGTCTATGTGGATTTTTGCATATAAAGACAATTCTGACGGTTCATTTGCAAGGTATAAGGCTTGTCTTGTAGGTGATGGTAAGACTCAGCAGGTTGGTGTGGATTGTGGGGAGACTTTTAGTTTGGTGGTAAAGCCGGCTACCATTCGTACGGTGCTCAACTTGGCTATCTCGAAAGCATGGTCCATCCATCAACTATATGTAAAGAATGATTTCTTACATGGTGATCTCAAGGAAACAGTCTATATGCATCAACCATTGGGGTTCAGGGATCCCAAATATCTTCATCATGTCTGTTTATTGAAAAAGTATTTGTATGAGCTTAAGTAGTCTCCACGGGCATGGTATAAACGGTTTGCAGACTATGTGTCGACTATTGGGTTCTCTCACAGAAGGTCTGATAATTCGTTATTCATATATCGTCGTGGTTCGTCAGTGGCTTATATACTCTTGTATGTGGATAATGTTATCTTGAATGCTTCATCTGATGCATTACGCCAATCTATTATAACTATGCTCAGTTCTGAGTTTGCTATGAAAGACTTAGGACCCTTGAGTTATTTTTTGGAGATTGTTGTCACTCGTCATGCAGGTGAATTATTTTTATCACAGAGGAAGTATACAGCTAAGATTATTGAGAGGGCTAAGATGTCATCATATAAGTCCACTTCCACTCCAGTTGATACTAAACCAAGTTGGGTGCTGCGGATGGCTCCCCATATGAGGATCCGACCCGCTATCACAGTCTTGCAGGAGCCCTTCAGTAACTTACGTTCACGCGACCAGACATTACATATGCAGTACATCAGGTGTGTTTGTTTATGCATGATCCCAGAATTGAGCACATGAATGCGCTCAAACGCATTATTAGGTACATCCAGGAAACACTTGATTATGGCTTGCATTTATATCCTTCGTAGACGTCTACACTTGTCTCATATACAAATGATGATTGGGGTGGTTGTCCTGACACCAGACGGTCTACGTCCGGCTATTGTATGTTTTTTTGGTAATAACTTGGTCTTATGGTCTGCAAAACGTCAGTCAATGTTGTCCCGTTCTAGTGCAGAAGCCGAGTATCGAGGGGTAGCCAATGTGGTCTCTGAGTCATATTGGTTACGTAATTTTCTATTAGAACTTCATTAACCTATTGAAAAAGCTACATTGGTTTATTGTGATAATGTTAGTGTCATCTACCTTTCTGGGAATTCGGTTTAGCACCAGCGCACTAAACATATTGAGATGGACATTCATTTTGTTCGAGAGAAGGTAACTCATGGACAAGTACACGTCTGTCATGTCCCTTTCAGATATCAAATTGCAGACATCTTTACAAAGGGTCTTCCCTCGATCATTTTTTAAGATTTCAGAGACAGTCTCAGCGTACGAAGACCGTCCGCTATGACTGCAGGGTGTGTTAAATATACATAAGCCCATCAAGGGCATAGTATATTGTGTATATTAGGAATGTATATTGTAACATAATTAGACTTGTATTATTACCATAATTATATAGTTAGTCTTCAAGTAAAATATGATTTTAGATGTATAATAGGAAAAAGATTTTCCTATATGTAATTTGTATATATACCCATTTATTAATAAGAATATTGAAGGAATTATTTTTTTCATGATTTCCAACCAAGGATCTGTACATGATCATTACCGGGCCATTCAGGAGCAAGATTGGCTGGATAATTCCAACTGCCAATAAGATCTAAAAGTGCATTGACTTGAGCAGCACAAGGAATACCGGGAGTTGGTTGACAGAAAGAATTTGAGGAATATGTAACATTAGCAGCTCTAAACTTTGGGATAGGACCCATTAGCTTATTATTGTTCAAGTCTAACACTTTCAAGTTTAGATTCGCCAAACCTCGTTGAATCAAACCAACGAGTTGGTTTCCATTAAAATTAAGCTCCTTCAAAGAAGTCAAATCGCCAATTGTATCAGGAATTGGTCCACTAAAACTGTTGCCTTGAAGCCATAAGCACGTAAGCTGATCCATAGTACCAATTAAGTCGATTGGACCAGTCATACCAGGATCAACTTGATTATTCAACCACAAAATCTGAAGCATTGAACCACGAAAACTGTCCGGTATCTTACCAGTTAAACGGTTATATGACAGCTTCAAAGCACTTAAAAAACTCTCTACATTGTCTACTAAATATTCAATTTTATTTATTCATTTGGAAGTAAAGTTGACAACTAGCTTGAGAATTATCCATCGAGCAAAGTTTCAATTTTCAACTTCTCGATTACACATTGACGTTACGTCAGCGTTTGGTACATTCATTCCTTCATTAAATTATTATTATTTCTTTATTTTATTTAGCGCACTTAATTTCATTATCTTTAATTATTTATTTGCATAATTATAATGGAAGGATTGAAACGTATAATTACGGGTAAGGGTAAGGGTATTGCTTTTGTAGTAGGGGTAACAAAGGCATGAGTACTTCTTCTAGTCATCATATTCCTCCTAGACATGACGATTTTGTTGATATTGAATTATTTTCTGAAGTACCATTAGATTTAGACAAGGAGCTATTTTCTGGAACTCAACAAGATTTTAGTTTAGAAGATAATCTAGATGACACCCCCACTAATCTAGATGACATGTGATGCACAATTTATGCATACACTTTAACGCAAGTGCACGTTGTCGACTCAAGTAGTATAGTCTTTGAAGACCGAGTTATCGTCCTCAGGGATTAGTGCTCAATTACCAATTTCTACTCTTTGTTATCTATTTGGTGACCGAATATTTGATTTGTTATTTATGATTCTAATTATGAAAGCTAATTAAACTATGTGTTTACTTCAGTAGTGATGGAAATAGGGCTTCCAAATCTCCTCAACTATCCGCTTATATTACTTATTAATGCAATATAATAAAATAAGAAAACCACAAACATGCATTAATTCATAAAATAAGGTTCAAGTGAATTTACATGGAAAGCCCTATATTAGAATTAGTTCCTAGCCATAGACATGACAAGAACTAATTTAATATCCAATATAAAACTGAAAATAAAGTAAAAGAAAGAAAAGAATTTACTAAAGAATGGTCTCCAATCTTGAACTCCAAGATGTGTTGTGAATTGGCAAGAAGGGAACTCTTAATTCTGACCTAGGGTTCTCTTTTTATAGCCTCCAAATCGTCATTAAGGTTTTCCTTCAGGCCTGGCCCATGATTCATTCAAATTTCTGATTTTTCCCGCGTCGGCGCCGCGGCCAGAATGGCCGCGGCCGGAAGTTTTCTGTATCGTCGAGATTAGCGCCATGGCTGCCTCTATTTGTCTGAAGCGCTTGACGACTGGAACTTCGCAAGCCTCGAATGTTAGCGGCAGGCGCTCGACCTGTATTGGGCCGCTGGTTACTGACTGCTGGTTCGCCACTTTCTCGCATTTCGAGCTCTGGAACCTCTGTTTTTGCCCTATTTTCGCTCCTTTTCCGCCAAAGAGCCACTTTAACCAATTTGACTCAAAAGAAAGAAAATTTATCCTAAGACGACACACATTTGTACAAAAAGGGACAAAAGACTCACTAAAAATGACTCAAAAAATGTATATAAAATACACTGATCAAATACCCCCAAATTTAACATTTGCTCGCCCTCGAGCAAAGATCAAAAAGAAAGAAATAAAGACACAAAGAAAAAAAAGAATAAACGACTCAATGAAATTGATCACTTTGCTGCATTGGTGTTACTTGGAAAACATGAAGGTTAGCAGAATAATATGCAGGAACATATAGCATGAAATTTTAGCATTCTAAATACATTAAGCTAGATATTTCGCAAACTCATTCTAATTATGCTCAATGGAAGTAAGAATACTGAATTATGCATGTCAATTTCAAAATTCCTATGACATGTTTACTTGCTATTCTCCACTTAGGGGTGTACAAAACAGGACCGGACCGAATCGACCGAACCGAGCAGCCGGTGGATTCCGGTCCTCGGTCCGTCAAAATGGTGGATTCCGGTTTTCCGGTCCGGTCCGGGTAAAAACCGGAATTTTCCGGTCCGGACCGGAATGGACCGGATTTTTTTTTTTTTAAATTGAATTTCCAATACTGAAATTGACATTCTCGGACGCGGTGCCACGCAATTTCTACGTTGAAATATATTGTACATCGCGAGATATTTAGATTTGAAAATGGGAAAAACGTAACGATTTGGGGGAAAAGAGAAATTGAGGGGCAAGACGGACGTTTTTGGAGAAATGTGCGGAATCAAAAAAAACATTAGGTAAAACGGACGTCCGAGCGCAAAGTTATGACCGTATAAAGTTTGATCAATTTACAACCTATATTTGATATGTGAATACGTCCGGCGGGAGAGGGCTGGCGTGGGGGCGTGTTTGGGTGTCTGGGGGTTGGTGGTGGTGGGGGGGCGGGGGCAAATCATTGGTCCGAGTAATCTGTAATTTGGTCTTGGTCCGGTCAGGTTTAACCTTTTTGCACTTCTAGTTTGGGAATGTCCAAATTCCAAATAGAAAATAGAAAATATAAATGTGGTGTGTAACTTTAATTAATGAGTAGTTCAGTAGTTCGTATACGAACCAAGTACATTTGGTGATTTTCTTTAAGTTAGTCATATTAATGAAATAAAGTTTATTGAAGGATAAGGAAAAAACCAAACATATTTAATGAGATTGATAAACGAACACATTCTTAAGAATTTATAATTTATAAATTGCATTTAACAAAAAAAAAAACCGGTCCAACCGGTCCAAAACCGGACCGACCGGAATTTTCCGGCCAGGTCCTCGATCGTAAAAATTACGGATTAGGTTCGATCGTCCGGTCTCGACCGTGAACACCCCTATCTCCACTAATCATGGATATGCATCCAAGAGATCTGCAGGACTTTTCAGGGTTGTAATGTAGGCTTAGACATGAGTAGGTAAAAGTAGGCATTTAGGCTCATTTTATGTACCATAAGCTCTTTTGCTTTTCAGTTCTTCCCTTTTCTTATGATTTCCATTCTTCACTTCATATCTATTTTTCCCCTCTTTTGTTTTGAAAGAGTGAAGTGTATTCTAAATCACAGGCACCCCCAAACTTAGGATTTTGCCTATTTCTTATTACTTTTTTTATTGGGGTGCATCAAACTTGTTCACTCTTTTTGTCTCTTTTTTAACACATTCTATTCCAATCATTTCACATTTTTACTTATGGTACAATTGTGGGAATATAGGGTGTCAAAGAAAAAGTTTCATGTTTAGGCTCAACGGGGCTGACTAGGGATATTTTTAGTGTCAGGGATAGAAAAAAGTGGTAAGAATTGGCTAACAAAGAAATGCCTGAGTCATCTCTCCTAACATGCATATCCTAACTATTTCGCCTCAAATAACAAACAATCATACACATAGGTTTTAATCTTTTAACGATGCACAATTCAAGCAGACACTCCAAATAGACAGATTCCATGAGTTTTTGGCATCTCTAACCTAAGTGTTTAGATAGTTGCTTCTAATTCCATTACATTATTCAACCTTACTTCACTAGGTGTTTCTAATAACTACAGCATGCATGATCTTTTGACAGAAAATTATGGCTCAAATTTTTTTGTATGACTCAACAATACACAAAACAAATTAAAAAGACTCAAACATACTAAGAAAATAAGACACAAATAAAACACCCCCCCCCCCCCAAACGTAAATCACACATTGCCCCCAATGTGTGAAAGACTCAAAGAAAATAAAAAGGACACTTACAAACTTTGTTTAAAATGGTGGCGGTGGCGGTGGATATTGCATTGACCATTGGTTGAACAAGGAGCTCATCTCGTCAACTCTTTGCCTCAATTCTTGTTGTCCTTGTATCACCGTGTCAAAATTCTGCAACATCCTTCTGCAGTTGGAGCAATGCTCCATCATATTTGGAGGTTTTGATTCTGTGGGTGGCTGATGGTTGCTTCCTGCCTCATATTGAGCCTCTATCTCAGGCTCATCTTCGTCCATGGAAGCCTCTGCTGTTGGTGCTGCTGGTGGTCTCCTACCATTCTTCTTTGGGGACTTGGAGTGCAGGAAGGAGTGCACTATCCCATATGACACAGGCAGTTGGTTTTTCTCATAAGTATCTGTGGGTAGGGTTTGTGTCACACCCCGAACTCCGGGCCCGTGACTGGTGCCCTACCTGGGCACCCTTCTACCTTAACAATACAAGTAAACGGCGGAAATTAAATAACACCTCATTTTTTTTTTTTAAAAACAACCGTACGTGCAAGGGCAAAGCCGACAAGGCTGCCATATATACATAACAAAAGACACTACACCGTACATGAGCCCAATCCCACATATGAATACAAACCTCTAAGAGTTTCTTGAAATATGACGGACAAGGCCTCAGTACCCATAAGCGTACAAAGCATCTTGAAGGACTTATACCAAAAAGATAACTCCGACGAAGGAGCTATCCAAAAACTCGGCGGTCCTACACTGCCGATCACCAAGCGTACTGAACTGCGGCATGAACGGCCCGAAGGAGGTCGATGCGAAGAATGTACCAAGTATGTGAACAATAAATGCGTAATAAAATCATAACGATCTAACAAAGCAGAGACATGTATGATAGCCAACCTACTGATACATAACACATGCGATCATATCAAGTCGGGGGCCTTGACCCTCAAAGTCATTACTCAAATATAACCATGGGTCTCACGCCCATAACATCATTCGTGCGTGGAATCCTTCCTCGCCGGTGATCCATGATATAATAACACCAATAAGGATACATGAACACCAAGCCCGCTGTGTCCTAAATACTCGTGGTCTCATGCCGGAATCCCACATCGTAAAAGCATGACCATACGGTAACACAACCAAACCGGGGACATATATGATAATCAAATTACAACACACTTTGTGCCTTACTAACAATGAGAGTAAGCGGTAGTATCGCCTGATATAAAATAGGAAGCTCACGATCAGCGGGACCACCCGCGTGATCATTTAGCAATCCTTTTCACGGGACTATTTCACCGCGTAGGTCACGTGGACCGCGTGAGGTATTCTCGCATGGGATTATTTCACCGCGTAAGCCGCTACGGACTCGCGTGAGGTATTCCTCGCATAGGTTTGGACCACCGCGTGGGACTATTTCACCGCACGAGCCCTACGGACTCGCGTGAGGTATTCTCGCGTCGTGGGTAGCAAATCCACGGAAATATGCAATGCCACAACCGGGAATGACCGGGCATCGATATACCAATAGCACACAACCGGCTATTTCCGGACACATAGGCAAATCCTCGATTAACAAGCCAAAGTCCTTACGATGCACACTTAGAATAATTCTCAATTAATCAAGCCAAGGTACTTATCAGGGCACACTTAGACTAATTCTCAATTAATCAAGCCAAAGTACTTATCAAGGCACACTTAGACAAATCCTCAATTTATCAAGCCAAAGTACTAATCAATGCACACTTAGACAAATTCTCAATTTATCAAGCCAAAGTACTAATCAAGGCACACTTAGACAAATTCTCAATTTATCAAGCCAAAGTACTAATCAAGGCACACTTAGACAAATTCTCAATTTATCAAGCCAAAGTACTAATCAAGGCACACTTAGACAAATTCTCAATTTATCAAGCCAAAGTACTAATCAGGGCACACATAGAATTATTCTCAATTAATCAAGCCAAAGTACTACGTACGTACATTCTTTTCAAAAGACTCCTTTTTATGTAAAATCCCAAGATACTAACACCCGTAGTATCAAGGCATGTCTATTTTTCAAAGTAAGTTACTACACGTTTAGAAAACTCATTTCAAGGCTTGAAATCAAGTAACTTCAAATTTTCACAATCTAGGCAACTTATGCCCTTTAATCAAAATAGACAACTTTCTAAACCTTCCATAAAGCCGTTATAACCAACCTCCCATAAAGCCGTTATAACCCTTTATGGTTTTAGACATATCCATTCATTTTATAACCAAGAGACTTATACTATTAAAACCAAGTATCACATACTTACAAATCAAGTTCTTAACTTTCAAAACACTTTAAGTCTCTTAATATATAGAAAACAAGTTCCTTCTACTTTTAAACCTCAAGTAACTCACTCCTTTTGAAACAAGTTACTTCTCTTAAATCATGTCATTTCTCCTCTTTTAAAACAATTAAGTAAATCACTCCTTTGACTCCCCTAAAGTCATTATAATGACCTTTAGGATTTTGGGACTAAGGCACTAGCCCAAAAGATTTGGAAACCACTTCCTTTTCAAGACTCTATGTACTTTAAGTAAAACACTTTCACTTTTTAGAATCCAAACTTCACTAAGAAAATGGATTTTACAACTTACAATTTAAACATCAAAGTACAATCAAGGAAGTACATAGAACAAATGCTATTCTAGGCAATCCAAATGCAAACAAGGAATGGATCATTTAAGGAGTAGAACATACTTTCTTAATCTTAAGGAATCATGCTAGAAGAGGAGATAGTTCACATACCTTTTCGGCTAAAATCCACAAGCTAAGCCGAATACGCCGTACGTAGAAGTGTCAACCTAGAATGGTCACAACAAGACTATCAACTTCTAGCCTCTAACGTAGAATAATACTAAGTATACGGTCTCTAATTCTACGGAAAAATCGCAAAGACTTCCTTTGTTTCTACTCACTTTGCCACCTTTTCAAGGCGAATACAATAACCAACAAGCCACATTTAAGGCTCCAAACCACAACCAAAGGGGATTACACGCCTTACAATACGTGTAAAATTCCGCCCACAATAATACAAAACAACCTAATAATTCCAAGCCCCATTCGGCTCAGATCACTTTCCTATCAATTCCTTTCTAATCAATCTCGTTATTCCAACATGTTATATAAGTCATAACCAATTACATACCCTCCTATTTATAACATGCAACGATTTTTAGCTATGATGAATTGATTCTGGCAGTGGCTAACATGCCCCCCTTCTCGGTTTTCAACAAGACAACAAGTTTCAAATCTTTCAAACTTTAACATAACAGCCTCAGGCTCATTTCTTGACTACTAAAACTTGAAAACTTCATTTATACAAGAAGGAGAAGATTTTACCTCAAGAAGCCCTCTTTCCGAAATCTTCTTCACTTCAAATTTACCCACACGAACCCTCTACAAGCTTGCCAACACTTTTCCTTCTTGAAACCCTTCCAAAAATCTCACCGGGGTTCATCAATTTGAGAGAGAGGTGAGGGATTTTTCTTAGGAAACCCTTGCAAAATGGTCAAGTCTTGAAGACTTGGCCCTAAAATAAGACCCTCCTTTGGTCAAAAAGATGGGAGGGACACTTGTCACCCTCCCATAGGCCTTTATAAAAAATATCCCCTGTTTTTCGCTTCTGGCGTCAAAATCCGCGCTGGCGCCAGCGCGGCGCCGCGCTTCTCTCTTCGAGAATTTCCGATTCGCGCGCCGCGATTCGGCGCCGCGGCTCGCAACCCCGTGGACTCGGTACAACCGCGCCATGGCCTGTGATTCCGGCGCGCGTCACTGCACTCGAACCAAATCGCCGCTTGCCTCCTAACAACTTGAAGCTTCCGTACTTTTGACTCAGTGATCTATCGGCCCGAGCGGTTTGTTGCGTTGGGAACTAGATTTAACGGACTACGCACTAGGCTTATTAAACACCTCGAAATTCTTAATAACTGGGGTACAACACTCCAAGGTAGACTCAAAATCCGTCCAACACATGTTTGGCAACTTGTATTTCAACTTCCTAATCCGATATCCCGTGGTATGTTATTATCTTATCTTCTTGAATTTACGGGGTGTAACATTCTTCCCCCCTTAGAAACATTCGTCCCCGAATGTTCTTAGTCTGTCACGCTTATACAAACTCCGGCACAATCTCTATACTATGCCTAACAATCAAATGCAGACCAACGATGCACGCACGTCACCACATAACATACGTAAACATAATAATGGACCTTCCGTCCGTGGTCCCTTCTCACAAAACTCGAAGGTTACAGTCTTCCCTAACACGGGATCCTTAGAGGTTCCTTTCTTTCCTTACTTGTCATACTTTCTCGTACTTTCAAACTCATCTAGTACACGTACAAAATCTCAAATTTTGTTTCTGTTCCCCCATCCTTGGAGTTACTAACCAACTTGGTCATATCGTTACTTACATTCCCTTTAAGGCACTTCTCGGTCCTTTCGACCTAGTTCCGGTGGAACGCATTCACAAACTCGTACCACAATTAACTAAAGTGGGGCCTTGCATCCTCGGGACCCTATCACATAACGGGACCATTTCTAACTGTCATCACCCCATTCCATACTATCGGCTGACCCAAAATGGATCCATAACCCGACTCATCGTCACACTTAACTCCTCATTCTTAGTCTGAAATAAATCTCTCTCTTATCTCCAGGTACTTCTTACCCTATCCCCCTATTCACTAGAGGTTCGTCACATAAGTCAAAATATTTCATCAGACATCCTTCCCTATCGGCCTTACATCACATTACGGGGTAATTACTACGTGTGAACTCTACACAACTATGGTCTCGGGCCATTTATCATTCTTGCCAACATTCCTAACTTCACTTTACTTATCACAAGATCCCTACCTGCGGGTACTATCACTTACAATCTAGCAACAAAGGGAAAACATATGCTAGGCGAAATCTGAATCTATCAAAGCACGTGATTCAAAAGAATCGAGATATACCAGAACCACGACGCCGCGTTGCCTCGATCCACAATAGTCACGCTATCTATGCGGTTCGGCGACCGTCGAACTATAAACTCCACCGACTCTACCAAGACCGGCCGACATCCGAACACCTTGCTCGGGGACGTACCGCGAGGAAAGTGGAATCAACCATCGGCCTCATAGCCGAGCCACCTTCACGGCTCTTTCTAACCGGACACTCCACTTCGTGGCGGACGGCCACAATAATAACAACCATCTGTGTCATAACGGCATTTCCGAACGACGCTTACCACATATGATACATCGAGGAATATGTGGCCTCGACCGAGAAAATCCTCGCTCTCGAGGACTCTACCTGGAGCTTGGACCGCTCCCAAATACTTGTGGGGTCAAACCTCCCACCGTGGTCTGCGGGGTATGTCTTGGGTAGGTGGGGACGAATATCTCACTCGCCGAGGTAGCTCGTCAAAAACTCACCGGAATAACCAACCGGTCCTAGCCTCTTACGCAGATCTCCGCTACCGCCCTCTACCTCTGCACACTGCTGTCATCGACCGAATAACCTCTGCCGAGGAAAGCGTAGCATTGCTATCTTGGTCAATAACATAATGGCTTCCTTCATGACTCCTAAAGTCCGCCTAATCGAAATCAGAGGCTCAGTGCGTGTTCTCAAAACTGGCGAAGAAGAACTCGCCATCATGAACAACATCCAGATAACACGGCATAAACCCTATCAACTCTCTGAGTCTGACTAGTAGCTCCTGCTACTCCTTTGCCTTTCTGGGCTGCTGTTGCCCTCCTTGGAGGCATAATCAGAACACAACAATACGTCGAGAGGAATTATCTTACTAACACCTCTATGGCGCGATCTTGAGTGAGAAGAATAGAAACCAACTCCTAAATGTCCGTAGCCTCGCTTATGGGTGTGGCGAACACACCGATAATCAAGACTCTACTAGACACGGTCTGTAGACATTCCGAGGATCGATCGCTCGATACCACTCTCACACCCGAACCCGGGCGGATCGTGGTGCCCTACTGGGCACCTCTACCTTAACAATACAAGTAAACGCGGAAATTAAATAACATCTCTTTTTTTAAAACAACCGTGCGTGCGAGGGCAAAGCCGAAGGCGCCATATATACATAACAAAGACACTACACCGCATACGAGTCCAATCCTACATATGAATACAGACTCTAAGAGTTTTATTGAAATATGACGGACAAGGCCCCGCCGTACCCATAATCGCATACAAAGCACATCGAAAGGACTTATACCAAAAAGATAACTCCCAATGTATGAGCTATCCAAAACTCGGCAGGTCCTACACGCCGATCACCAAACAATGACTGAACTGCGGCATGAACGCAGCCGGCGAGGTCAAGCGAAGAATGTACCAAGTATGTGAGCATGAAATGCGTAATAAAATCATAACGATCTAACAAAGCAGAGACATGTATGATAGCCAACCTACAAGACATAACACATAAGCATCATATCAAGTCGTGGACGCAAGCCTCAAAGTCATTACTCAAATATAACCATGGGTCTCACGCCCATAACATCATTCATGCGTGGAATCCTTCCTCACCGCCATCCATGATATAATAACACCAATAAGGATACATGAACACCAAGCCCCACCGTGTCCTAAATACCTCGTGGTCTCATGCCTAATCCCACATCGTAAAGCATGACCATACGGTAACACAACCAAACCCGGGACATATATGATAATCAAATTACAACACACTGTGCCTTACTAACAATGAGAGTAAATAGAGTATCCTTACAATATAAAATAGGAAGCTCACGATCAGCGGGACCACCGCGGCAGATCATTTAGCAATCCTTTTCCGGGACTATTTCACCCGTGATAGGTCACGTGGACCGCGTGAGGTATTCTCGCATGGGATTATTTCACCCGCATAAGCTCTTACGGACTCGCGTAGGTATTCCTCGCATAGGTCGGACCGCCGCATGGGACTATTTCACCCGCATGAGCCCTACGGACTCACATGAGGTATTCCTCGCATCGTGGGTAGCAAATCCACGGAAATATGCAATGCCACAACCCCGGGGAATGACCCCGGAACGACTGATATACCAATAGCACACAACCGGCTATTTCCAGCACACATAGGCAAATCCTCAATTAACAAGCCAAAGTCCTTACCAAGGCACACTTAGAATAATTCTCAATTAATCAAGCCAAGGTACTTATCAGGGCACACTTAGACTAATTCTCAATTAATCAAGCCAAAGTACTTATCAAGGCACACTTAGACAAATCCTCAATTTATCAAGCCAAAGTACTAATCAAGGCACACTTAGACAAATTCTCAATTTATCAAGCCAAAGTACTAATCAAGGCACACTTAGACAAATTCTCAATTTATCAAGCCAAAGTACTAATCAAGGCACACTTAGACAAATTCTCAATTTATCAAGCCAAAGTACTAATCAAGGCACACTTAGACAAATTCTCAATTTATCAAGCCAAAGTACTAATCAGGACACACATAGAATTATTCTCAATTAATCAAGCCAAAGTACTACGTACGTACATTCTTTTCAAAAGACTCCTTTTTATGTAAAATCCCAAGATACTAACACCCGTAGTATCAAGGCATGTCTATTTTTCAAAGTAAGTTACTACACGTTTAGAAAACTCATTTCAAGGCTTGAAATCAAGTAACTTCAAATTTTCACAATCTAGGCAACTTATGCCCTTTAATCAAAATAGACAACTTTCTAAACCTTCCATAAAGACGTTATAACCAACCTCCCATAAAGCCGTTATAACCCTTTATGGTTTTAGACATATCCATTCCTTTTATAACCAAGAGACTTATACTATTAAAACCAAGTATCACATACTTACAAATCAAGTTCTTAACTTTCAAAACACTTTAAGTCTCTTAATATATAGAAAACAAGTTCCTTCTACTTTTAAACCTCAAGTAACTCACTCCTTTTGAAACAAGTTACTTCTCTTAAATCATGTCATTTCTCCTCTTTTAAAACAATTAAGTAAATCACTCCTTTAACTCCCCTAAAGTCATTATAATGACCTTTAGGATTTTGGGACTAAGGCACTAGCCCAAAAGATTTGGAAACCACTTCCTTTTCAAGACTCTATGTACTTTAAGTAAAACACTTTCACTTTTTAGAATCCAAACTTCACTAAGAAAATGGATTTTACAACTTACAATTTAAACATCAAAGTACAATCAAGGAAGTACATAGAACAAATGCTATTCTAGGCAATCCAAATGCAAACAAGGAATGGATCATTTAAGGAGTAGAACATACTTTCTTAATCTTAAGGAATCATGCTAGAAGAGGAGATAGTTCACATACCTTTTCGGCTAAAATCCACAAGCTAAGCCGAATACGCCGTACGTAGAAGTGTCAACCTAGAATGGTCACAACAAGACTATCAACTTCTAGCCTCTAACGTAGAATAATACTAAGTATACGGTCTCTAATTCTACGGAAAAATCGGGCAGCACTTCCTTTGTTTCTACTCACTTTGCCACCTTTTTCAAGGCCGAATACAATAACCAACAAGCCACATTTAAGGCTCCAAACCACAACCAACAAAGGGGATTACACGCCTTACAATACGTGTAAAATTCCGCCCCACAATAATACAAAACAACCCAATAATTCCAAGCCCCATTCGGCCATCAGATCACTTTCCTATCACTTCCTTTCTACTCCATGCGCGTTATTCCAACATGTTATATAAGTCATAACCAATTACATACCCTCCTATTTATAACATGCAACGATTTTTAGCTAACAATGAATTGATTACAGCATGAGTGGCTAACATGCCCCCTTCTCGGTTTTCAACAAGACAACAAGATTCAAATCTTTCAAACTTTAACATAACAGCCTCAGGCTCATTTCTTGACTACTAAAACTTGAAAACTTCATTTATACAAGAAGGAGAAGATTTTACCTCAAGAAGCCCTCTTTCCGAAATCTTCTTCACTTCAAATTTACCCACACGAACCCTCTACAAGCTTGCCAACACTTTTCCTTCTTGAAACCCTTCCAAAAATCTCACCGGGGTTCATCAATTTGAGAGAGAGGTGAGGGATTTTTCTTAGCAAACCCTTGCAAAATGGTCAAGTCTTGAAGACTTGGCCCTAAAATAAGACCCTCCTTTGGTCAAAAAGATGGGAGGGACACTTGTCACCCTCCCATAGGCCTTTATCAAAAATATCCCCTATTTTTCGCCCCTTACCGCGTCAAAAATCCCGCGACGCGCCCGCCACGGCCACAAGGCTCTCTTCGAGAATTTCCAGATTCCGCCATGCTCGCATTCGGCGCCGCGCTCGCAACCCCGTGGACTCCCGATAACCGCGCGCCACCCTGATTCCGGCCGCGCTGCGCACTTCAACCGAAATCGCCTTTGCCTTCTGCACCAAACTTGAAACTTTCATAACTTTTGACTATGCCCTATCGACGAGCGGTTTGTTGCGTTGGGAACTAGATTTAACGGACTACACACTAGGCTTATTAAACACCTCGAAATTCTTAACAACTGGGGTACAACACTCCAAGGTAGACTCAAAATCCGTCCAACACATGTTTGGCAACTTGTCTTTCAACTTCCTAATCCGATATCCCTTGGTATGTTCTTATCTTATCTTCTTGAATTTACGGGGTGTAACAGTTTGGAACCCATTTATGGCGCATAAACATGTAATAAGTGAGCCATGTCCCAACCCACCTGTTGTTACCAACCTGCTGGTCTCTCCAATATTTTGCACTATCTCCTTCCCCACATCAATCGTCTTCCCCGACATAATTCCATATATCAATTTGATTCTGTCTTCTGGCACACTGGTAAAGTGCGTTGATGGAATCATGCGGGCACTGACGAAATACAACCAACCGCCGTTGTTTTGTTGAGCCCGACACTGCCGATCCTCTTGACCCATTTCTGGCAATATCAAATGCAGCCCCAGGGTAGCTCACTGTGCCTGCGACGGCATTCCAGTCGATGTTGTTGGTGCTTCTAGACCATGTTCTAAAATAGCTCCAATCTCCATCTCCTCCTTCAACATCGACTGTTTTCAATAACACATTTACCGTTTCTGCTGTCACAGGCACATATCTTCCCCTTACAAAGCATCTGTCGTCCAACTTCTCCGGAAAATTAGCATAGAATTCTCGTACCAAAAACTTGATGCGCAATTTATGCACACACTTTAACGCAAGTGCGCGTTGTCGACTCAAGTAGTATAGTCTTTGAAGACCGAGTTATCGTCCTCAGGGATTAGTGCTCAATTACCAATTTCTACTCTTTGTTATCTATTTGGTGATCGAATATTTGATTTGTTATTTATGATTCTAATTATGAAAGCTAATTAAACTATGTGTTTACTTCAGTAGTGATGGAAATAGGGCTTCCAAATCTCCTCAACTATCCGCTTATATTACTTATTAATGCAATTAATTATGGTTCTTCTTCTATTGGAGATAACAAGTTTACTAATCCGTTTTATACTCCCGTTAAGGCTATATAAACACTCAACCCCAGTACAACACCTTTCTACCTTTCGGTGATAAGGTTGACTCTAGAGGAGGATTAAGTCCAGAAACCTATTAATACTACACAAGTAATTGAGGTATTTTCATCCACAATTCAACCTATGTCTACCCAACTACAACATATTCACAACCTCCCATTTCGGATTTCGGTTAGAAATCATATAAGTAATGATAATTAATGATCAAGTAATTACCAAGCATTCAAATCATCTATTGGATAAATCTCAACAATAAGAAGAAAATCACAAACATGCATTAATTCATAAAATAAGGTTCAAGTGAATTGACATGGAAAGCCCTATATTAGAATTAGTTCCTAGCCATAGACATGACAAGAACTAATTCAATATCCAACATAAAACTGAAAATAAAGTAAAAGAAAGAAAATAATTTACTAAAGAATGGTCTCCAATCTTGAACTCCAAGATGTGTTGTGAATTGGCAAGAAGAGAACTCTTAATTCTGACCTAGGGTTCTCTTTTTATAGCCTCCAAACCGTCATTAAGGTTTTCCTTCAGGCCTGGCCCATGATTCATTCAAATTTCTGATTTTTCCCGCGTCGGCGCGCTGCCTGAATCAGCCGCGAGCTCGAGTTCTGCTACGGAGATTAGGCGTCGCGCAACTCGCGCTGTCTAGAAGCCGCGCTGGAACTTCGCAAGCCTCACGAATGTTAGGCGCTGGCCGTCTTTGGCGACCGTTATGTGCGTACAGTTCGCCACTTTCTCGCATTTCGAGCTCTGGAACCTCCGTTTTTGCCCTCTTTTCGCTCCTTTTCCGCCAAAGAGCCACTTTAACCAATTTGACTCAAAAGAAAGAAAATATATCCTAAGACGACACGTATTTGTACAAAAAGGAACAAAAGACTCACTAAAAATGACTCAAAAAATGTATATAAAATACACTGATCAACATGCCTACTTAAACTGAACCGCCTCATATTTCCCCTATTATGAGACGAGGTCTACCGCAACGAAAATTAACATCAAATGTATGAGCTTTTTTTTATAGGGACGCAGAAAATCAAGTAGCTAGATGCCAAATTTGTAAAAATATTTATAAATTTAAAGTAGGAAAATGTCAGAGCGGGACGGGAGGTTTAACTACGCCTTTGAATATATTTCACAAAGCTAGGTGGGAGGAGTACCTGGCTAAAAATGCGGGTGTGCCAATTCCCTCTCAGTCGGGACAAGGTTTATATACTGTTCCGGACCAGATACAGGGTCAAATTGACCCTATGACAGGGGCAATTGTAGGTCCTAAATAAAATTAAAATAAAGATAGGGAATCATTATAAAAATTAGTTGCAGTGAAGGATTTGTCTTTTTCATTTTATTTCCTCCCTCTCCTGATTTTATTCATTATATAAGAGAAATGTACAATCATGCTTATAACGGTTTTCCTTGATCAACTGTTAGGAGAGATATTTTTTAAATTTGCACACGAATATCAACAATATTTACGTTATTCATTATATTATTTTCCTGGCAAAGTATCTATTACGTCTGATATAGACCGTAGTACTAACGGTTATGATTATTTAACTGTAACATGTCATTGGATAGACTATAAATGGTCTATGCAAAAACATATTTTAGCATATAGATATATTGATAGTAGGCGTGGTATTTTTATTTCAGATAATATTTTTTCAGTTTGCGATTATTATGGCATAACTGATAAAATCATTGACTATTACATTAGATAACGTTTCTTCTAATGTTTCTGCTATTAGATTATTAAAAACTGTTTTAACTTCATCTTTTCCAGATCATTTTCATATAAAATGTGCATGTCATATATTATAACTTAGTTGTAAATGATGGTCTATCATTTTTTTCAGACATACTTGAAAAAGTAAAATTTGCTATAAACTATATTTTTAAAAGTAATAGAATACAACGAATAAAAGAATATAAAAAAACTTGTCATGATTGCGAACTACCTTATAGAAGAATTCTCGAAGAAGTATGCACTATGTGAAATTCTTTATACGAGCAACTACGTGTTGCTTATGAGTATAGAAGACCTATAACTTTATTTTTTAACGTCCGTAATCGAAATCCTACTGATATGATTGTAGATTTCGATTGGGATTCAATTTTAGAACTTATTACATTTTTAGAGAATTTTTTTCTAGCTACTAAAGAATTTTCCGGTATTTATTATCATACTATTTCATCAATGTTATTTTATATAGCTCTAATATTTTTATTACTTAGTGAATATATAGAAAAACCAGCTTATAAGGCACTTATTAAAAAAATGTTTCGAAAAATGAAAAAATATTTTACTCCTATTCCCCCAATTTATATTATTAGTGTTGTATTAAATTCGTCATTTAAAATAGACGGTTGTAAAACACTTATTGAGACTATTTATGATTGCATAGATAAACTTCCACCTCCATCTCCCAAAAATCCAAATGACCCACCACCTATTGAAAAAACTAGAGAAGAAGTGTTGTCTAGTATACGAGATGAATGTAAAAAAGTATATACGCATTACCAACAAGAAAGTGCTAGCAACCAACCGGCTTCCATGTCATCTTCTTCTTCTTCTTCTTCTTCTTCTTCTTCTTCTTCAACACAACCTCAAAAATGACATATTGTTTCTGTTGACACCCAATTTTGACCCTCTCGTCCAGTCATTAACTTTAAAATTACACTAATTTTTCAAAAAAATAATTTTATCAATTTTATAATAATAAAATGCAACAATAAAATATTAATACATGCATAAATAAGCGATTTAATAATGACACCGCATTTTACGTAGAGTATTAAACATTTTTGAGTCTCGCGTCCGCATTCGCATAAATATTATTCATAATTTAAGCCCTATTCTATTTCCATTAATTCTTAATAATTTTAATAATAATAAATACATAGATAAATAAACAATTTAATAATGACATCGCATTATAAAATATTAAGCACTAATTAAATAGCACGCCCACATTTATTATTGTAATAATAAAAATTCAAGCTATAACTAATAAAACACCTAAAATTAACACTAATCTAAACTCCACTTATTTACCAATAATTAAAAATAATTATCAGCCCAATACCCTTTACTTTATTTTTAAGCCCACCATTTAATTCCCAAAACGCAGCCCAGTAGCCCATAAACCCGGCCAGCCCACAGCCCTTTATACTCACCCCTGTCCTCGTCCAAACACAAGAAAACAAAAACGACCAGAACCCTAAACCTAAAGGCTTTAGCAGACACCCCCACCCAAAGCCCGTCGCCGCCATGCCCGAGATTCTCGCCGGAGAATTCGGGGTTTCCCTTCGTTCTTTTCTCAAGCCAACTCACTCTCCAAACGATTTTACACCCCATAGAACTTACCATAACAAGAACCATATCAAACATCCAACATATCACCCCCAAATCGCTTAATTAATACCCAAATCGCATAAAATCAGTATGAAACCGTCCTAAACTTTATCTAAATTGGAACTCAATTAGGACTATATAAACCAACCAATTATACATGCAAAGGCATCGGGGGGTAGCAGTAAAAGAGCAATAAAAATCCTAAAAATGGTAGGGAAGCAGCAAGAACAGAAGTTCAAACAAATACCTTTCTTCTTCGCAATATCAGTCAAGAACCATGTAAAGTTTCATTTCCCTTTTAATCGCATAGCAATACACTCCGAGTGGATCGGCGACTTGATACGCTGATTCGGTTCGCTGCCCGGAGAAGGTAAATCTGAATTCTTTCCAGTTCATTTTTGTATTGCTGTGTGTTTGTGTGATTAAACATGTGTTGGTTAGTTCATTCGTATTATTGATATTGTGTTCGTCGATGCGTGAATATATTTCTCAAGCTCCTGCTTTATCTCTATGTATGTCTGAGTTTTCGACATTAATGTGAGATTTTGGTCTGAGTGTATAATTTTGGGTCTATATCTGTTTAACAATCATCATTCAAGTTCGTGTAGGCCACTGTGTTATTCGCGATCTGCCTTGCTATCTTAATATCTGTTTAAATCAGTTGATTTGTTGAATACAAGTTATTGTGTGTAATGTTTCTAGTGTTTATCAATGAAATTATAGTTTAGATCAATTTATGGTTGGTATAGCGATATATGTGATGTTCCTTTACTGTAAAGATCACAATTTGTGGGAGGTATGATCTGAGTATATCAATGTAATAGGTGTTTGTGCGACGGTTCAGACGTGTGCTAAATTGATATCGACGACTGTCTATGCTTATCAAAATTGATTGTTAAGCATGTATGTTAATTGCTATTTGTGACTATCAACATGTCTCAGTAGGTTAGAGTTGCTAAAAATCTGCAGTGTCTAGACACACCTTTAGCCAAAATGAGCATGTTTGATAATCTGTCTCAACCCTGACATGCCCTGTCTGCTGAAGTTGCTTTCCTTCCCAAATGGTATTAGCAGTAGTATTTTGGCATCTACGAAATCGGGATATCCCTGTTAAATTATGTCCTAGTTACCGCGTTTGTCTCATGGCCGTATGTTCGAAACATGTTATATAGTTAACCTTACTTATTTGCATCTGGTATGTTAATCTATTTTTGGTGAATATGTATTGGGTACATGTCTGAAATGCTATGTCTTGCTTGCTTAAATATTGTTAGCTAATGAACCAAAACAGTCCCCATAGAATTGTTCAGGACTTCGTCCCATCTCTGAATATAATCTACCTTTGAATCTAGCTCTCAAGTCATAACTCCCATGTTGTAGGACATATATAGCTGTCCAAATATGAAACTGAACCTCCCTGTATACATCATATATATTATGAATATCCTGTGTGTACTTATTGCAATGTATATCTAAGTGTACATCAGATGGTTTCTGAGCATTTTTAAGTGCATGGATATGTTTGGACATACATGTAGGGACGTCAGGCTTTGCCTCTTACTTGACTGTGGCCAGTTGGTATGTTTAAAATCCATCTTCAGTGGGTTGTTCTGTATTGGGCCACCACGTTCCTGATTTGTTTCTTGGGTCGTTGTGTGTGGGCTTACCATCATTTCTTTAAAATTTGAAAGATATTGGTTGGGCTTGCATCTTTATCAGATTGATTCTTGACTGCTATGACTGGATAATAACTGGATCACACATATGTTTAAACTCACATACGTTTTTACTTGCATTATTGATAAGCTTGAGATACATACTAATTCTTTTCTTTTCTTCTTTTTACATGAAATGCATCGGAGCAACGAAGAGTTTCGTTATGAGACTCATCACAACAAACGAAGACCCGCATCTATGTGCATCTCTCTATCCACATCAGCAACGCTAGAACTATAGGCGAAATGACATCGCCTTCCTCGAGTCATTTTATTAATTTATGTCCGCTCCATTAATTATTTGTAAATTAATTGTCTAACATTACACTACTAGCGGAACCTTTAGAATATTTAAACTTTGAGTTGCCATTAAGATGTAGTTTGACATTAGAGATTTATTTCCTCCTTAAGTTAAATATTCTAGCTCGACATACATTGCTTAAGTTATAATTAAACCATTTAGTAATTGTCACTCGCATAGTTATTTAGGTAGTCAAGACATTATTTGTTACTAAATCCTAACATGAGAAGATCATTTTTATAAACTCCTATTAGCACTCACATAGAAAAATTATTTAAATCGCAAGATTGTTGGCCTCCGCATAATACACATTGCCATATCCTATAAGTATATATTTTGTCATAGCAGATTTTGTATTATTACCTCTATATTATACCTTATAAGATAATTTCGTATGTTTTTTTAATTACTTTATAAATGCATGTTTTCAACTAGAACTAACTTTACATATTTTTAAACAAAGTCTTACATTTTATGTTGGTCAAAAAATATATTCTTATATTTACAAATATCTTTTGCTTAAGTACTTTCAAAACATGCATTCTTTAGCAATAATAATTAACCTAGGTTTGAACGGACAACCGCAAGTTATCGAATCTTAGAGGATGCCTAACCCATTCCCTCTAGATTAATAAAGAACTCTTACACATAATCTCACATAGTTTTGCAGACCATTAAATGAAGTTAATGTTGACTTAACTTAGTTAACATTTAGGTGTCCTAATTCACCCAAACTAATTAGGTGGTGACTCCGCGAACCCTTTTAGCACCTTTTTAGCACTTTTAGCATATTTTTAATTTTATTTTCTAACATATATAAGCAGGATTCACTGAATTTGTCGCGGTCAAAATAGGGCGTGACAGTTTCTACAGCTAGTATTGAAAGCCTGAGAAATATAATGTTTAGTGGTAACGTTTCTAACTAAATTTAATGTTTTTGTTTTGCAGGGTGTTCTACCGTACACAACAATTGTCAATGAAGAGGAACGTGAAGACTTGCTAAAATACTGGAGGGAGAATGAGAAGACATTTCCAACACTATCTAAGATGGCTCGAGATGTGTTGAACATACAAGCGTCATCAACAACGTCTGAAAGTGTTTTTTCGGCCGGCAGATATCAAATAGGAGAACAGAGACATTCATTGGCGGGAGACTCATTGGAGATTGCAGTTCTATTCAGAGACTGGATTCGTGCGGAGCGTAGGAGGTGCGGCCAACCGGAGATCAATGAAGAAGAAGACTACAACTATAACAGAATCTTATCCGACGGAGGTGGAAGCGACGTCGACCAATTTGACAAACAAATATCAATTTCAACCGAAGAACCACAAAAAATTATAAAGAAACTAGAAAACATGTTTCTTAACATGTAAATCTTTTAATTGTAATTTTACTATGTTATTTATTTGCAACTTTCAATATTACGAAGTTGCAATTTTGAAATTATATTACAAAAAAAGAATCACACTTCTATTAAATAATATAAGTGACACAAAAACAGTCTTGAAATGTTTTTATTAAACTATTTTGTTGTGTGTGTTATTTTTTTAATTTAAGGGGGGAAAATGATTCACCCCGACCCCGACACCTCGGGATCGGGACGGGACGACGACAAACCCCGCCGATCCCGACCCCGCCAAACCCCGACCCCGCCCTATCCCCAGTCCCACCGAACCCCGACCCCGACCTCGCCCCGTTGGCCACCCATACTTTATTCTAATGAAAATTTGTTCGTACGTGTTTTCCAAAAAGCAGAGGACTCGTAATTTTTTTATTGCACAATTCATATAATCAATATAGTTTATTAAAATATGAGTAATGAAAACTACATTTATACTTATCATGAGAAAGATTTCCATCAATACTATCACAATTGCAGATGATAGTTAGCAAATACAAACAAAAAAAAAGTTTTTTATTTTTTATATTTAGTAATAATTTTATCTTTAAACTTTCTATTTTATTCTTACTGAATTAATTTACAACCACATAAATATATATATATCTATTTTAAACAATAAATTTCAAAATTGGGACGGAAGGGAGTAACTCCTTTTATATTAAAACTTTTTGTGTTATTAGTTATTACTACTATAACAAGAAGTGAAATCTCAAAATGTGTTATTATTACTATTATTAAATTATTGTTGTTAATATTTCTAAAAGAGGAAGAAAAAAATATTAGCATGCTTTTGGTGTCAAAGGAAGAAATGGCGGTGTCGGTGCTGTGGGTTGGGACATGATGACGAGTTATGATGAGAGCAACATTAGACAATCTGAGCTTCTTTGTTTTGTTTTTTGTGTTCTTTCCATGGGTCCCAATTTGTTGAGGTGTCAAGAATTTTAGACTAGTAAGTAGGGGCAGATGTTCTCTTCTTTTTTATTTTTTATTTTTTTTATTGATAATTCAGGTCTCGGGGTGGCTTTAGTACCCCCATATCGCTAGGCTTCTGGAGGCGATGGAACCCGTCCTTAGCCGTCATCGCCGGATAAATCGCGGAATGTGCACCCCGCATTCAGTGTCTGATCACTACCAACGGATCAATGCTACAAGGTCTAACCCCCTAACAAGACTTGTCTAGAGGGAATCAAACCCACACTGCAATATGCCCGCGCGGTTAAGCTACCAGACTTTAATACGAGACATATGCCTCGGAGAACATATCCGTCGAGAATCGAACTTGTGACCCTAAGGCCACAAATTTGACTAATGACTACTGGGCCACTATCCGCGAATGACAGATGTTCTCTTTTTGTCCTTACACATAAAATACATTATTAAGGATCATTTAGTATAAAGATCATTTTGTATGATGTATACGAATAATATTGAATAAAGTGTATTAGTAATTTAAATATTAATTATGTTGAGATTGGTTAAGTTGAAATTATTTCTTATTAATTATTTTGTGTAGCGTATTAAAAATAGTATGCATTGCATATTTTTTAAAAAGTTACATTTATTTATGAAAATGCATTTCACATTTTTTAGCTTTGAGGGATTTTAAGGCTAATTTTGTCCTTAATCATACTTATGCATGTGTTAATAGTTGATATTACTAATATTATTGTTTGTTATGTATAAGTTGTACGTAGAATATATAATACCAAATAGAGTATATAACTACTCTTTCCGTTCACTTTTACTTGTCATTTTGAACTTTCTACGCCCCTTAAAAAATAATAATTGATATAAATATTTTACCACAATACTCCTATTATTTGATAAAAAAAATCTTCAATAATTAAAATCAAATTTACATAGGTAATTATTAGAGTTAGTATAAAGTTACAAGGTTCAACATTAAGTTTTTGAGTGATGCTAAATGGCACAACTTGGCACAATATGGATACAAAGTCCATTTTATAGCCTTAATGAAAAATGGCTCCATAGTTAATATTTCCCTCCAAATCTTTTTCCTCCAAGATAAAATAATTATTATGCTTAACAAGCTTAATATTTTTATTCTTCCAACACCTAGAGATCATAAATTAATATTTTATAAATACTTTTTATTTTTTCCTCTAAAGTTTTTATACATATAGACATACACCTAATGTAGTTATACGGTCAACCTATTTATACAATCTACAATACAAACTACATGTTAATGTACACTATAAATATCTTATAAATAATAGAAAAAAACTAAATTAAATACAAAACTTGCCTACTTCTTGACGAAATTTTATTTATTTTATAAAAAAAATGATTGAATTGAATAAAATCTTAGTAATTTTTTTACTCAATTCGATATAATATTTAGCTTTATTGAAGTAATTCATTGTTTTAACTAAAATTAATCATAATAATGACTACTTGTTTCGTCTATTGTTTGCCATTTCTTTATAAATTAATTAAATTAAATAAAAACTTGTTAATTGTTTCTCAATCATATATAATACTTATTTGTATTTTTTTTCTAAATTAAATCTTTCATTTAAAGTCAAACATAGTGTTAACTACTTGTTACATCTGCTGTCTTTTTAAAAGAAAACTGATTGAAGTAAATCAAAACATGTTAATTGTTACTCAATTATATCTAATACTTAGGTAGTGTATTTTCTGATAGGGTAGCATGTTTAGTTTGTGTCCGAGAGGTTCGGGAGTGTTTCGGATGATTGACAGAAGAATTAATAAGTTTGGACTGATTCTGGTTGCTGTGTTCGATCCAGCGACCAGGCGTCCGCCTCGGCGGGTTTGCCTCAACGGAGGTTAGGCTCGCCGAAGCGGATTGGATGCTGAGAATCCGCCTCAGCGGATGGGTATTTCGTCGGGGTGTGTGCGCCTCAGCAAAGGTAGCTTCCGCCCCAGCGAAAGCTCGGGATTAAGTGATTTCTGCCCAGCAGATAGGGTTTTCACCGGAGCGGGTCCATCCCAGCGGAATCGAGTCCGCCAGAGCGGATCACTACTTAGAGAACTACTAATATTTGATCTCAAAAGATGTGAATTTCTATGAGACTAAGTTTCATTTCGCTGTAATACAGGGAAACTTAATCGACATCAAAGAAGCAATACCAAACGGAGGAGAATTTTCGAAACAAAGTTATGTTAACGTGGATGAAACTAAAGAATAAACCAACACAACTTCGAAGAAGACAAGACGGATAATATATGTACAAACAAAATTCAGATGAACGGAGTACAAACATCGAATGTAAAACCTACAGATCAACAAGATTTAGACCGTACAAGATAGAGATAACATGGAGGAAGTACAACCGCAAGGTATCCGTACCAACAAAATGCACCCGGACGAACAACTGGGTCGAGGTAAACGTCAAATCATGAATCAATCTGGCTACTCAACTACGCCACTAAACCTTTCTGGAAACAAAGTCCATCAACCCCCCGCCCGATCCTTAGCAATCCTCCGGTGCACCTTATCTTTTAGATAATTATATATCTTGTGATATTTTTTTTCCTGCAACACCAAAGGTTCTTTGCAACAATTACCACAATAATCGAACCAAAATCCTTTTTGGAGGCAATGAAAAGGAAACATTGGAAAGTAGCCATGCGATAAGAGATCAAAGAATTAGAGGATAATGGAACATAGATGCTAGAAACTTTGTCACCAAGAAAATACTCGGATGTATATGGGTGTACAAAATTAAGTACAACTCTAATGGCACAATCGGGTGATATAAATCTCATTTGGTCATCTTCGAAAATAAACAAGAGGAAGAAATTGAATACAACAAAACTTTTTCTCCAATTGCTAAGGTAGTAACTGTTCGGACCTTCCTATCTGTTGCGGCTGCGAGAAATTAGGGGTTGCATCATATGGATGTGCATAATACTTTCTTACACGATGAGCTTACAGAGAAAGTTTATATGAAATTGCCACCATGATTTTGTGTTTCTAATCCGGGGCAAGTATGTCGACTTCGGAAATCTTTGTATGGTTTGAAGAAAGCTCCAAGGTGTTGGTTTGTGAAATTTTCAAGTGCTTTGATGAAATATGAGTTTAAACAGTCGTACTATGATTATTCTCTATTCACTATGCACCGATGATGTATGTAACTTAATGTCTTAGTATATGTAGATGACTTGATTATTTCCGGAAACAACCATAGTGCCATTGAATGATTCAAAAACTATCTCCTCACCTATTTTTACATGAACGATTTGGGCCCTCTAAAGTACTTCTGGGAGTTGAAGTTGCACGTGGACCAACTTGGTTTTTCTCTGTCAACAAATATAAGCCTTAGATATAATATTTTAGTCCGATTTACGGGGAGCTAAACCAACCAATACTCTTATGAAATAGAATCACGATTTGGCGTTGGATAAAGGAGCTACTTTAGGAGATCCGGAATCATACTAGCGTTTGGTCGGTAGACTAATATATCTCAGTTTCACGAGACCTGAATTGTCGTATTGTGTGTATTTTTTGTCTCAATTCATACATCAACCAAATGAATCACCCTGGAACGCAACTCTCCGTGTGGTGTGGTACTTGAAGAAGAACCCAAGACAAGGCATTGTGATAAGAAAAGTTTGTGATCTCCAGTTGTATGGATAGTGCGATTCGGACTGGGTTGCATGTCAGTTGACTCGAAAATCACTTTTCAGTTGGTTTATATCCCTTGGAAATTCACCCGTATTATGGAAAACTAAGAAACAACACATTATCTCTCGCTCGTCATCAGAGACGGAATATCGGTCAATGACAATGATAATTTGTGAGTCGAAATGTTTAAAGGAAATTTTACATAATTTGAGTGTTGAACGTAAATCTCCGGTGAAAATGTATTGTGATAGTCAAGCAACATTGTATATTGTGTGAAATCTGGTATTTCATTAACGGACTAAACACATTGAAGTCGACTATCACTATGTTTGGGACGCGCTCTAATCTGGAATAATACTTCCGAGTCATGTGTCAATCATTGAGCAATTGGACGATGTGTTTACAAAGGCTTTGGGAAAATCTCAACATGAATATTTACTTGGCAAGTTGGGCATTCGAGACCCTCAATGCTCCAACTTGAGGGGGGGGGGGGGGGTATTAGAATAGGTTATGTAATTATGGTAATATATGATTTATGGTAATATAAGATTTGATAATTATGGTAATATATGATTTGTAGTCTCATTATAATAGGGTTACCCTTTCTCTATTAGACTAGAAAATGAGGATATTACCTCTATATAAGGAGGTTATTGTGTTGAATGAAAAGCCAAAAGAATACTCCCATTACTTGGCTCTCTATATTTTCGTCCCCGTCTCGATTTTAACAGATTGGGCATCTTGTATGAAGAAGATAAATGAATGAATGATCAATTTTTCGTTGTTTGTATATTTTGTTTTATCTTAATTTTTTTCATGATTAAGATCTAATTTTTTTAAAAGTATTGTGGAATGTGGGTAATTTTGACTTAGTAACAGAATCATGAATAGTTTCTCTCTAATTATTTGGTTGAAGGTTCGAATAATATAATATGATCGATCAACTAAGTGAAATAAACTGAACGACAACCTAATATATAACTTTAGCTGAACCATTAGATGACAGCATTCGACGGATCAACTACGTGAAATAACTTGAAGGGGGCCTAATACATGTTATTGTATAGGCATAGGCAGTAAACCACTTCCATTTTCTAAGGAAGAACCACTGTTTAATGCATGTCCACGTTATCGTATCTTTTAAATGAAAAGATGTGTCCTTTCATTCTTTAGTTACCACCGGTTAATTCAAATTCTTCTGACTTTCAATGTTAATATACACAAAGAATCCTTCTTTAATTTTCTCAAAAAGTATTTCCTTCTCAAACTTCTACTTCAAAAAGATCAAAGTTTAAGTTCTTGCTTTCCTAGATGAATTTCTTCATTATTTACTTAGTGTAGGAGCAAGTATCTCTTTTAGAAAAGTGTTTTGCACGTGTTCTAAACCTTTAATTTTGTGTTCGTTGTTCATATTGGCAAACTTTTATCTTTGTGTTCTTCTTGATATATTTTTTGTGTTGTTTGAGCAGTATATATTTTCTAACAACAACTTCATATCTTTAACTTTCCTTTTACTATTAAAACATAATGCATCCTGATTTCTTAAATTCCTAGCAACATTATAATGCAGTAGAAATTGTGACATCGTTTTTATTTGCAGTTCTTATATCGTACATTAGTTGTTGCAATTATATTAGGGAGACACGAGACTATATATAACATGTTATCTCCGTCCCAATTTATGCGTCACTATTTAAATGGGTATGGAGTTAAGTAAAAAAAACGACCTTCAAAACTTATGGTCCAGAACAAGCTTTAGACATTTGTGTGACTATAAATTATCTCAGTGAGTGTAAAATGTGAATATTAAAGTTAAATTGTTCCTAAATATAAAAGGTTGACGTTCTTGTTTGTAATTACTAAGAAGAAAAGTGTGCGACTGGTTGTTCTCAAGGCGTTAGGAAAGTAGTCAGAAACGAATTTAAAATTTAGAGAACGTGAATTTAGAATAAGTGTGATCTTATATTATGGAGAGGCAGATGCAATAGTTGAACTATGGATTCAAGCGAAACCAATATTTTTGTCACAAGACATAGATATTTATATGTAGAAGTCAAAATATAAAAACAACAAGAGATTCTAAATCCATAACTAAAAAATATAGTTAGTTCAGCGCTAGGAATTTTAAAGATTGAATCTATATATAAAGTCTAAATCTTAGATTCGCCGCAAAAGATCGTCCCCAAAGCCTTGATTATTTATGGTGAAATCATTCTGCTGCTGCTGCAAATTATCATTAGTGCAAATGTTGTAATTCTCAAATGCAGAAGAACCAGATTGAAGGACATTTTCCCACAGATCAGCCATGCTATCCCACTTTTTATCTGATATACTATCAAATAGGCTTTCTTTCAATTGGATCACATCAGTAAAATCCTGACAATCACTACTTTCTTGTAGTATATTAGTAGTATATTTCGTCGTTGATTCATGAAAACCATTCAAATCAAACATACTTGATTCGTCGTCTAAAACAGAGGTACTCTGTCCCACGGGTCTGATGTACCGTTTATTGTGTTGGATTGTAGAACGATTTTTCGAGAATGATGTAGTACTTGAAGCTGCTGAATGAGTCTCGTCTATGTTATTACCAGATGGGTCCCCGTGGACCCCGTCTCCGAGGAAGAGATGCGGGAAATTAAGTCGCGCATCTGTTCCTCTGAGCCTAAAGGCCTCGACATCATAAGCAAAAGCAGCTTCCTCAGCAGTGTTAAACGTGCCTAACCAGAGTCTAGTTCTTTTGCGAGGAAGGCGAATCTCCGCTACCCATTTCCCCCAGTGGCGCTGTCTGACTCCCCTGTACCGTTTAGGTGCAGAGGAGGAGACAACGCCATAAACATTCATCATCGTCGTCGATGTTCCATTGTAAGTGCTTCGACAGTGAATTTTTGCATGATGGTGCGGATCATAGTCAAAATTAAAGCAATTTTGAGGTGCAAAAGAAATCATATTTCGATCATCAGCAAGTGATTGCCAATGAAGATGACAATCACTTGTTGATGGAGGATCATCAAGAGCAAAAGGAAAACGAAATCTTGAATTACGAGGAGTATAATGAAACCCTTGTTCGCGGCCACGTGCTCTAATCCTCTGAGTTGTAGGCCCCACCCCATCTCCACTAGGTATGTTTGATTGTATTGGATCACAGAATGGATTGAAAAAGGGTGCTCTTATAAGGTTTTTGTGTTGTGGTGATGGGCTTAATTTGAGCTTCTTTAGAGGTCTATCCATTGACACAGTGGCTTGAATATTGCATATTGATTCAACATATTCCATTTTTCATGTGCTCGTACGAGGTGGTTTTCTTGAAGTATGTCTGAATGAAAATTTGAATAAGATGTAACAATTCTTGTTTGACAAACATCAACATGAGGAGGCAAGAAAAGGGCATCAAAGCAATACGATGAGGGAGCTTAGGTTTATTTGGTAAGACAAGAAATACGGATGCTGACATTCAATTGAAGCCTTTTTAAACTACAAAAACAGATATCTTTTGACACACCAAAAGACAGAAAAAGTCATTTGTGTGTGCATGCGAGCACGCTTTCAGTAACATAGAAAGGCACGACTCTTACATTTTAGTAAGTAGAAAGCGGCAGGAAGCGATCTGTCTGCAGGCAATGAAATTTCTGGAATGCGGGTAGTAGAAGCCAACCTAATGTTACCTATTGCGGGTTAAGAAATGGATTTCTTTTAGGGTCAAACCTCCTTTAACAACCATTCGGTATAATACCATTTCACTGCAATACCATCTTGACTTTTTTTCAGAATCAATTTTTCATATTATATTTTACTTTTTTATAACAATATTCTACATATAATAACAGTAGAATTCTTTGTAAAAAATATCTCTCTATAATAATCATACTAAAATATTATGTAATAGTAATATTTTGTAAAAAATATATTATGTATAAAAGTAAACTATTAAAATATTTATAATAATCATCACTAATGTCATGCATATAATAAATTTCAAATATGAATATTTAAAGGAAAAAAATGTATTTAAATGATGTCCATTAATTATAGTCATAACTTCACAAGGAAACGCTAGTGGAGTTTACCTTTTTCTACATTCACTCTTTTATTTATTTATTTTTGGTTTAAATTGGTTAACAAATACATTCCTCCTCCTTGGTACACAAAATCTTAAAATTTTAAAATTTTCAATTAATTTTAAATACATATATTTCTTATATTTTAATTCTTTGTTGGTATGGTACAACTAGCTATGATTTTTTAGTAATGTATTAGTCTTTTCAATTCTTAATTAATAAAATATGGAATCAATTGAAATTTTAAATTTAATAAGTATTTTGTTTTCGTTTATAACATAAAAATAGGAAAATAAATTTTTCGTACTTTTGTTTATAACAACTAAATGAAATCTAAACATCAAATGTCGTTACACATGTATAACAACACCACACAATAGAAGTTATGAAATTTGAGGTTTATTGTACTCCATCTGTTTCAATTTATGTCTTAGTTTGACTCAACACAGAGTTTTAAAAAAATAAAAAAGACTTTTAAATTTTATGATATTAAATTAAAAGTGTGTGTAATATACTAAAATGTCATTTGTTGTGGTGTTAAATATGTCATGTAGGAGTTGGATGCAAAGAGTTACTAATAAATTAATACTCCTTCCGTTCCTTTTTACTTGGTTCATGTTGAGTACTGGGCACTCTCCTTAAGAAAATACTTATTAGGGTTAATTTTACTAAATTAACCTCATTAATTATATTTTGAAGGTCTAAGTTTGACTACTAGTACTTTATGTAGTTACTTAATAATAAGTGTAATATATTAAAAGAAAATAATAAATCTATCTTGATTCAACGGACAAGTAAAAAAATTAATTATGCACACCTTTGGAAATTGGAACTAGAAGTGGAAACATATATATTTCAAAGCTAGGTTAAATTTGCCTGCATCTTGATAGTCATATTCGATTAGAAGTTTGGCAATATTTAATACTCTCTCCATTTTCAGATTAGGTGGTTCTACTTCTTATTATATTCTTAATAACAAGTTCTTATTGAGACATATATATTATGATATGTATAAAATTACAAGTTAATTTTTTTATCGCTACACAAATAGGGACAACCAATTTTTAGCTATGAATTTGTCAGAACCTAATAATTTTAGCTCAAATCTTTTATATTTATTATAAAGTTTTCTCTTTATTTGTTAAACTCTTTGGACCACGCAAGATGCGGCACATAACATGACATTGATGGAGAGAAAAAAGAGAAGTTTTCCTCTTTGTTACCTCACAAGTCACAATTACCAGGTTATATCCAAAAGTTACAACTCTTGTCCACGTTGTAATTAACTTATTAGTAAAATTTGCAGGCGTGCTTCAGCAATATGTTGGTTACCATATAAGTATATAGTAGAGTTGTCCAGTGGGTCGAGTCGGCCCGATCCCGACCGTACCGAAACCCGCTCCGGCCCTGCTCCGATCCCCCTTTAAAAAAAATAGAGTCGGGGTTCGAACCCGGACGGGACCTGAGCTCATCCCGCCCAGGCCCATCCCGCTTCGACACGCCCCAGACCCAATCCCGCCCGATCGCACCCCGACCCCGTCCCTCCCGCTCCCCTCCCCTTTGCAAAACTATCTGTTGCAACAACGGTCAAATTTTGATTTTGGCCGTTGGGCAACTGCTACAACGGTCATTTTTTCTCCCCACCCCATAAACCACACTACCTTCTTAATAGATGACACACCTACTAGTGCACCTCAGGCTTAGACTGAGTCTCAGCCTGAAACTGCAACTGTAATGCCTTTTATTCCCCCTAGTATGAGTCGAGGCCATACGCAACGGAAATTAAAATCAGATGCATGTGTTTTTTTATAGGGACAAAGAGAATCAAGTCGTCAGATGTAAAATTTATAAAATGTTTATCAATTTAAAATCGGAAAAGGTTAGAGTGGTCCAGGAGGTTTATTAAGACATATACAAAACTTCCACAAAACTAGGTGGAATGGACACCATGCTACAAAGTCGGGTGTGCCAATGCGCTCTGATTCGGTACAAGGTTCACATAGTGTCCCGGACCAAGTACAGAGTCAAATTAACCCAACGACGTGAGAAATTGCAGGTCCTAAATACAATAAACACACAGATAGGGAATCAATAGCAAAATTAATTGCGGTGGAGGGTTTGCCTTTGCATTTTCTTCCTCTCCTGATTTTATTCATTACGTAACATATATGTATAATCTTGATTTTAACGATTTTTCTAGATCAACTGTTAGGAGAGACGTTTTTAAATTTACACATATTCATCAACAATATTTACGTTATGCATTATATCATTTCCTGACAAAGTATCTATCACTTCTGATATAGGTCGTAGTACTAACGACAATGATTATTTAAATATAACATGTCATTGGATAGATCAAATTGATCTATGCAAAAATATATTTTAGCATATTGATATATTGATGATAGGCACACTGGAAATTTTATTGCAAAAAATATTCATGAAATTTGTGATTATTATGAAATAACTGATAAAATTATGATTGTTAGGTTAGATAATGATTCTTCTAATTATTATGTTGTGAGGCTTTTAAAAGATCTATTAACTTCATCTTTTTCTGATCATTTTCATATAAAATATGTGTGTCATATTTATAACTTAGTTGTAAAGGATGATCTATCACTTTTTGAAGACATTCTTAATAAAATACAATTTGCTATAAAATTTATTTTAGAGGTAATAAAATACAAAACACAAGGAATTTAAAAAAAACTTGTCACGATTGTGGATTACCTTTTAGAAAAATTCCTGAAGAAGTAGCGACTAGGTGGAATTCTCTATATGAACAACTATTTTTTGTTTACGATTATAGAAGACCTGTAACTTTATTTTTTAACACCTATAATCGAAATTCAAGTGATATGCTTGTAGATAATGATTGGAATTTTTTTTAGAACTTATTGGATTTTTAGAAAATTTGTTTCAAGCAACTAAATAATTTTCTGGTATATATTATCCTACTATTTCAACTATGTTATTTTATATAATTCTAATATTTTTTGTTATTTAATGAATGTATGGAAAAATCATCTTATAAGGCACCTATTAAAAATGTTTATGAAATTAAAAAAAAATTATTCTCGTTATTTATATTATTGGTGTTGTATCTATTAAAATAGACGGTTGTAAAACACTTATTGAAACGATTTATGATTGTATAGCAGTACTTCAACCTCCAACTCCAAAAAACTCAAATGAAGAATCATCTAAGGAACCAACTAAAGAAGAAGTTTTGTCTAGCATACACGATGAATGCAAAAAAAATATATGCATTACAAACAACAAAGTGCAAATAGCCAACCAGCTTCTATATCGTGTTCTTTTTCTTCAATACAACCTTATAAAAGACATGTTTCTGCTGCTAGTATTAAAAGTCTTAAAAATAGAATGTTTAGTGGTTCCACTTCTTCAATAGTTAGCGAGTTTGATGTTTTTGTTTTGCAGGATGTTATACCGTACCAAGCAATTTTCAATGAAGAAGGACATGAAGACTTGCTTAAATACTGGAGGAAAAATGAGAAGACATTTTCGATACTAGAAAAGATGGCTCGAAATGTGTTGAACATTCAAGCGTTATCAACGGCGTCGGAAAACACTTTTCTGTCGAAAGATTTCAAATAAGAGAGCAAAGACACTCATTAACGGGAGACAGCTTGGAGATTACAGTTCTATTCAAAGACTGGATTCAAGCGGAGCATAGAAGGTGCGGTCAACCAAAGATCAACGATGAAGATGACGAAAACTACAACGAAATCTTGTCCGAGGAAACGAGAAGCGACGTCAAATAATTTGACCAAAAACTTTCAATTCCAACTGAAGAACCTCAAGACATTGTGAAGAAATTATAAAAAGTGTTTTTAACTATGTAATTTTTTAATTGCAATTTTACTATGTGATTTGTAACTTTTGAACAACACCACAAAGTTGTAATTTTGAAATTGTATTACAAAAAAATCATATTTCTATTAAATAATATAAGAGGCACACAAATAGTTTTGAGATGTCTTTATTATACTATTTTGTTCAATTATTGAAGTGTTTAAATTCATAGCTTTTTTGAAACTAAGTGTCTAAAAAAACCATGAAATTCTATCCGACCTCGCCCATGACACCGATCCCTTTTGGAGGCGGGGGCAGGCGGGCCGTCTCCCGCCCACCAGTCCCAGCAGAGAACTGGTCCCGACTATTCCCCCCTCCCGCCAGGTTCCTTCCCGCCCCGATCCGGCCCACTGATCACCCATATTATACACTAGACCTGTCCATCGGGTCAGGGACTCGCCCGACCTGAAAAATCAGGGTCATGGTCAGTTTATATCCACCTGACCCGAAAAAGCGGGGACCACACATATGTAGGATTGAAATTTTTTATCCGTCTGACCCGGTCTGATCAGTGGCCCGCCCCGACACGCGTGACTTAACCCTTCACTAATATAGTGAAGGGTTAACCCTTCAAAATCCACAACCTTTCATTTCTTCAATCCGCCGCACCCATATCCTCTCTACTTCAATCTGTGATTAATTTTGTAATTTCTGCCGCTGTATTTGTAATTTTGTATTATTAGCCTATGTCTTGTGCTTGAGCATAGATTTCTTTATAGCTATTGTTTCTGCAGTTGTATTTAGTACATAAGTTTGTTTATATTTTAACTTTTGTTTTTTTTTATTTTACAGAATTCAATTATAATATGGAACGGGCTAGCGAAAACAACAACGCCAATTCTACAGGTACCTCTAATGCATCTATAGCAAAAGAAATCCATTATGATTTTATTGAATATAATCAAGTTTTAAAGAAGAAAAATTTGACACAGTCCTGAATATAATCAAGTTTTAAAGTACGTAGGGTCTATTATTTATATTTTAACTTTTAGCTTACGGTCTTTTTAGAGAGGGTCATGGCCGACCCGTGACCCGTCCGAAGGGTCAGGATCAGGATTGAAAATTTGCATTGATTATAAATACTGTTATTGTTCTTGATAAAATTCTTACCAATGTTAATAATTCACTATTTATTTTACTCATAATGAGATGATTTATTATAATATAAATTTATAATTAATTTTAAATCATAAATTTTAAAATCATTTAATGAACACTACTTACAAAAATTAAATTTTAAATAAATATTGAGGAGTTTCTTCCCACTAGTATAATAGAGGTCTCACTCAATTATAGCATCAGTTTCGCAAAGAGATTGAACAGAAAAAAAAAAGAAGTAAGACATAAAAGTTAGTAACAAGTCAAAGTCAAAAGTACTAAAATGGAGCAGCGTCAACGAGAACAAGCGTGCTTTAGATTTGGTTGCTTCTTGATTGGGTTTCTCCACCAAGAGTGTGTTCGGTAGAAAGGAAAAATGTTTTTTGATTTTTTTATATTTGTTTGATAAAAAAAAATTAAAATATTTTATTTAAGAAAATAAGCTCCTTATGAATGAGAAAAATGACTTCTATAGTAGTACAGGACCGGGTCAACATCCTCAATGACCTAAAGCCAAATTTTGATGAGAGGCCCTAACTTTTCTTTTAAAAAACTTTTCATATATTTTTCAAAAAATTGGGTGGATTTTCCTTAATATGGGTTGGTCTTTAATTTATGCCCCTCAATTCGATGATCTTTAATTTTTTCCCTAACTTCTTATTTAATGAAAATTTGTGGGCCAAAGTACTCTTTATTCGCGAGTACTAAATCAGGATTTTGGGTTCGAATTTCGAGAGATAGAGAAAATGGAGAGATTGATGACGATGTCACACATCGTATTAGGGCAGGGTGGATGAAATAGAGGCTTGCATCTGCAGTCTTGTGCGACAAAAAAGTGTCACCAAAACTTAAAGGCAAGTTCTATAGGATGGTGATTAGACCGATTATATTGTATGGGGCAGAGTGTTGACCAGTCAAGACTTCGCACATCCAAAAGATGAAACTTTCGGAGATGAGAATACTGAGATGGATGTGTGGGCATACTAGGAGGGATGTGATTAGAAATGATGATATCTTGGACAGAGTGAGAGTGACCTCGGTGGAGGATAAGATGCAGGAAGCGATCTTGAGATGGTTTGGGCAGGTGCAGTGGAGAAACGCGAATATTCCAGTGGGGAGGTGTGAGAGGTTGGCTATGGACGGGTTCAGGAGGGGTAGAGGTAGGCCGAAAAGTATTAGGGAGAGGTGATTAGACGGGATATGGAGCATGTGCAACTTACTGAGGACATGACCTTAGATACGGGGTTGTGGAGGACACGAATTATGGTAGTAGGTAGTCGAGCGTAGTTGTAGTGTTATTATTGTAGGCCCGCTTAGCCTATCATAATAGTAGGCGCAGTATGACTCTATAGTAGTATTTGATTTCTGCTCCTATGTGTTCATTAGTGTACTTTATTTATTTACCTACGTTAGTTACTGCTTCTTTTTCAGAATACGCTAGCATGGCTTATTCTCTTTTGATACCAGCATTTTCATATTGCGTTAAATTTCTTGTCTGAGCCTGACGGTTTCTCTTGCTTTTTCTGTGCTTATGCTTTGTCTTGAGTCGATGATCTCTCGGAAACAACCGTTCTACCTACCAAGGTAGAGATAAGGTCTGCGTACACTCTACATTTTCCAGACTCCACGTTGTGGGATTTCACTAGGTATGTTGTTGCAGGGTTCAAATTCTGGCATAGGCAAAAAAGAAAAAAAAATCACAAGACAAAAATTTCATAGAAATTATGCCTATTCAATCAATGTTATATAGAGACTATGCACCTTGGGGCAAGGGGATCTAGTAAGGTCCCAGGGTGTTCACCTGAACACCCTGGATAAAAAAAAATACACTATATATATATATAAGATAATTTTTTCTATCTTTTATGTACATATATAGATTTTGAACACTCTAAAAATAAGACTAGATGTTGGCTAAGTGGTTTAGGTGTTCAAAATTCACCTTGAGATTCCAAGTTCAAATCTCAAGCACTACATTCTTATTTTCCGAACACTCTTAATGAAAAATCTGAATCCGCCAATGACTTGGGGCATAGTTTTTATGTAACTAACCGAACAAGACATAATCTTAATTTTTCAACGAAACTTTGCCTTCAGACATAGTTACATAGAAACTATGTCTCTTAAGGCATAATCTCGATACAATTTTGATCGAATAGGCGGGTTTTTTCTTTTTTACTCTGCTGGGATTCGAACCCACAATCTCATAGGTATTTTCAGAGGTATAATTACATATAAACTATGTCCCTTAAGATATAATTTATATATAACTTTGGCCTAATAAACATATTTTTTAATGAAATCTTGCCTTACGATTTTTTTTTGACTCTGCTGAGATTCTAACCCACAACCTCAAAAGTATTTTCGGTCATTTTTTTAGGTGAAGGGCAATAATTAACAACCACTAATTTGAGGAGCAAAAATTAAAGACCACCCTAAAATAGGGGCAATCGTGCGAATTGCTCTATATTTTTGTTATGAAGTCTATTTTTCTAACCGGTACAATCAACATTAGTAATAAATATAAGTTTTCTTCCCTTTTTAGTTATAAAGTTATACTCTTTCTTTTAAGTACTAATCCCTCCATCCAATTTATTTGTTATTTCTCATTTTCAGGAGTTAATTTGACTAAATTTTGAAGTTAAACTGGATTCGACTAATTCAATATTTTAAAATTTATATATTTGAGAACTACATGAAAGTACTTATAAGTTATAACTTTTCTCATATCAAGTTGGTGAAAAATACATCTTAAAATATTAATAAAAGTTCATGCTCGAGAAACGAAAAATATCACATATATAAGGACAGAGGGAGTAATTATTTTTCAACTTAAAAAAATAATAAACATATTATTAGTGAAAATGGGACCATTGCTTTGGCTGCTTACCTTTCGGCCGACACTGGGAATATAGAAAACAAGGTCCCACAAGTGTCATTTCAAATTAATTATTTCCTCCGCAACCCTAACGACTAACGTCCTCAATCCCTACACTTTGATCGATCAGCCCACCCTAAGGCGGAATCAATGTAGTAGTCATGGTTTTGATAGAATCCGATGACTTTAGCTCAAATCATGTATATTTAATATGAACAAATAATCTATATGCAAAATTTAATAAATAAAAGAATTGTAATTCCGAACTCATAAATTAAAAAATTTGCCTCCACCTCTAATTCACCCCTGCCACCTGGCCCATCCCACTTATATAGTGCTTTTCATGATTACATATAAATATTTTTGGACAATATTCTTTTGTTTAGTTACTAATCAAGAAGAAAACGTAAGAACGCATTTCTTTTTTCAAAAAGACATTTTCCAGCCTACCAAACACAACCCAAATGTCATACTGTTATAGATTAATCGAAAGGTTGCTAGTTTCTTGCGTGTCATATGCAAACAAGTTTATGGAAGCGTGCTGAATAGTAATCCAACTTTTCTTTCCTAATGACTCCATTGTTTTAGCTGTGCTGTGCATTTGGACACTTCATGTGAGTATTCATTCCACTTCTACTATGTCAATGCCACTATGGATAGTGACGGGCAGACAAGTGCAAGGGGATTCATTGAAATATTTTATAATGTAAATAGGGATAGAATAATATTTTTGTATATATAATAAGTTCTTGCATCCCTGCGGCAGAGATTTTTTTTTATAAAATTTCCTTATTTGAATTCTGTCTCCTCCACAAAATTTATAGAGATTAATGTGAACTTACTGATTGACAAAATCCATTCAAGTAACGTCCAGATTACTACAAGCAATACTGTTGGCTGGGATTAGAATAAGGGTTGTTGACCTGATGTGGCATATTCAGAATTTAAATATTATTGGTTTCGATCGGACTTGACGAGTGAGTGAAATTCTAAAAATGGATATACAAATATACTAAATTTGCCATATGAATGATTTAACTATAAAATATTGAGTTCTTCCAAACTCGCAAACCCAGTATTGAGTTTGTCACTATATTGAATTAGTGAAAAATATATATATTAATGGATTGTGGTTACGTAAGGAAGTCGATGTAAAAACATATATCATGCATCTATTAGTTTGAAGTAAATATATGATACTAAGTAAATTTTATCGGATTGATTGTAGAAATTTGTTGAGTTTGTAAGCACAGCGTAAATTTAAAATTTTACTTACCCAACAACATTACTGACATAACTTATACGATAATCAAAATATGTTCAAAACATAATGACAGAAAAAATTGCAGATTTTCGAACGCTGAATTCAAATTAAGGTATCCACGCGAATTGAATTATCGACCTGAAGTTCTAACTCCAATGTATCTCCTAATCAAGTGAAAAATGGTTTTATGTATCCCTGTAATTATGAGGTATGTGTTGTATATATAGGGGTTTAGGACAAAACCTAAGCAGATTCAAAACATGTAAATTGGGCCCATATTAATATTCAGTGGGCTGGTCCACTTCATCCACCACAGTGCACAGTCAAAGTGCCAATTTTGGCCAGTAATTGCTGGCCCAATTTCTTCCCTGTATTTGTCTGAGTACCCGTATAATATATCCAACACATTTAATTAAATCCAAATTCCAATTTGACTTAATTAAGTAATTTTTATCTAATAGAAATATTCCATAATTATTATAGATTAAATATCTCGATTCTCAATCGAATATTTAATACTTTCTCAATACACTCTTAGATCGAAGAAACAATGCCATATAGTGTGACCCTATAGGCCTTCACATATCTACATTAATATAATTAAGGTCCATACGAAACTCCTAGATTGCGTCGTACGACGAACTCAATATGTGAAATACATTTACATGAATCCAGCAAACTTAACCTTTATGCGGAACTATAAATTTCTTTCATTCGCGACACACTCGATTAAGCTTATGATTTGTCAAGTGTCTATCTAAATGACTTAATCACTTTATCTCACATTTATTAGTTGACGACTAGATCATATTCTAAATATGTCTCTTGCATTGGCTAGTGACTTTAGTCAACCTATTAACATTGAGAACTTGAGTGCTCTCTCGAATTTCCAATCGAGGAATGATCATATTCTTGGCTCAACTACCACCTTGATTTACATCTGATGCACCCAACACAAGTCGTATCTTATCCAGACAGAGTTTAAGCTTAGAACTTGGTCAAAGTACATCATTCTGTAAACAAGGTGCGTATTGACCTCAAGTCAAAGAACCTTTATATTCCACACGCTGACAATACTATAGACATGTATAACAAATAGTTTATCGACAGGGTATACCAATATTTCTCCAAAGTATTCACGTGTCCATCACGAGTAACAATTATTCGTAGCTTTGAGAGTTAGTCGAGACTATTTTGAGAGTTACATTCTATCATTAATATCTCACTCTATTAATGACAACGTAAGCTCAAGGGAGACACATATATGAATAATTGCAAACAATCAAACAATAATTCAATAATTGCAAATGCCATAAATATTAATCTCATTAATAATAATACGAATGTGTTCAAGTACATTTTGTCCCTAATAAAGATTGTTCTCGGACATATATACTTTCAATCTACCACTTGGCCTAGAGCCAATTTCCAATGTATCTAATATCCATGTTTTCAAAATGACCATTATGCTTAGCTAAGCTTAATAGTTTAGTAAATGTGTCAACTAGATTATCATTTGTGGGAATATAGTCTAGATCTATTTCTTTAGATTCCACCATCTCTCTGAGTATGTGGTATTTCCTCTGTAGATGTTTGTTTCTGTTTATTGATCTTGGTGTTTGTTTCTGTTTATTGATCTTGGTTCCTTAGCTTGCGCAATCGCACTAGTATTGTCACAATATATCTTTATTGGATGACTAGCACTTGGAACAACCTCTAGCTCTTTTAAGAACTCAGATATCGAAACAACTTCTTTACTAGCTTCTGATTCAGCAATGTACTCAACTTCAGTTGTTGAATCAGCAGTGGTTTCAGGATCTTAGGAAAGGGGAAGATCAAATGATATCTAATGGGACGGGCATGCTCCTTGCTTGGAACTTTTCCAACTTACTACTCCATCATTGAAAATGAAGGCATATCCAGACTGTGACTTGAAGTCATCAAGATATGTTTGGAAGCCAGCATTAGTGTACCCAGTAGCAACTAGCTTCTCTTGCCCACCATAGATTAAGAAATATTCTTTAGTTCGTATAAGATACTTAAGAATATTGTTGAGTGCTTTTCAGTGTTCCTCCCCAGGATTCTGCTGAAATATTCAAGTCATGCTAAGCGCAAAGGCCACATCTGGCCTAGTGCAGGTCATGACATACATGATTGATTCTATAGCTAAAGCATATGAGATCCTCTTCACGTGTTCAAGTTCTATAACCGTAGAAGGATTATCCTTCTTGGATAACTTCATGCCTTGACCCATAGGAAAACCTCATCTCTTGGAGTTTTTCATTGAAAAACATCTTAGCACTTTGTCTATGTATGTAGACTGTGACAGCCCTAACAATCTATTAGGTCTATCTCTGTAGATCTTAATTCCAAGAATATAGCAGGCTTTACCTAAGTTTTTCATCATGAAGGTACTGGACAACCATTCCTTCACTGATTGCATAAGAGACTTATCGTTTCCCATTATTAATATGTCATCTACATATATGAAAATGAAAATAATACTCTATTCCTTGCGCTTACTATAAACGCATGGATCCTCTTTACTTCTGACAAAATCAAATGATTTGATAGCCTTGTCAAAACAAATATTTCAACTCCTTGAGGCTTGCTTAAGTCTATAAATGGACTTTGTTGTTTGCATACTGCTTTGAGTTTTGACTTGGATGTAAAACCTTCAGGTTGTATCATATACACTTCCTCAATTAAATTTCCATTGAGGAAAGCTGTCTTAACATCCATCTGCCAAATCTCATAATCATAGTATGCAACTATTGCAAGCAAAATCCGAATGGACTTGATTTTCGCAACTGGTGAAAATGTTTCATCATAATCGACCTCATGTCTCTGATTTTAACCTTTTGCTACCAACCTAGCCTTGTAGGTTTACACCTTGTCAAATGCATCAATCTTCTTCTTGAAGACCCATTTGCATCCTATGGGTCTAACCAGTTGGCAAATCAACCAAGTTCCAAACTTGATTGACATACATCTAGTCCATTTCAGATTTCATGGCTTTTTGTCATCTATACGAGTCAATGTCTAACATAGCCTCGCTTAGGTTGTAGGTTCATCATTATTAGGAATATCTATCTCATTTTGACTTTCAACAAGGAGATTAAGTCGTTCAGGCTGACGATGAGTCCTAGTGGACCTATGGAGTTGGTTATTTTACATTTCTGTGGTTGTTATATTCTGATCATCAGAAGGTTCTTGTGTGTTTCCACCACTATGAGAGTCTTCAGGAACATCATCTACACGTGTTTCCTGAATGGAATGATGTACAATCATTTTATCATCTTACATTGGTTGTGTGTGAGAATCTTGCATTTCTGCATCAATCCTCACATCACTCCCACTGGTTGAAGGTTGCACTCTAAGTAACGCCTTCACCAAATACTCCCACTGAATTCTTATCTAGGCCATTCGACAAGGATTCAACCTCTATGTTGCTTTGTTGTTCTTGAATTTCTTCAAGTTCTATCTTATTGTAACTTTGTTCCTTGTAGACATATTCTTCTTTAAGGAAATTTGCATTTCTGGAAACAATGACCTTATGTTCTCTACGAAGATATAAATAGTATCCTCTATTTTCCTTAAGATACCCCATAAAGTAACATTTCTCACTTTTAGATTTCAACTTGTCAGTAAGCATCTTCTTTACATATGAAGGGCAGCCCAGGTTCGCATATGTGTAAGAACAGGCTTCTTGCCATGCCATATCTCATATGACATTTTCTCTACTGACTTTGAAGGAACTCTATTCAGAATATAAATTGAGTTTTGTAAAGCATAGCCCCAAAGGTATGTTGGAAGAGCTAAAAAACTCATCATGGATCTAACCATATTCAATAAGAATCGATTTCTCAATTCAGCAACGCCATTCATTTGTGGTGTTCCAGGAGGTGTCCATTCTAATTGGACTCCATGATGTTTCAAGTAATCTAGAACTTCTCTACTCAAGTATTGACCTTCTCGATCTGATCGAAGAGTCTTGATACTCTTTTCAAGTTGTTTCTCTACTTCTATCTTATACTCCTTGAATTTCTCAAAGGCTTCGGACTTGTGTTTCATAAGATTCACATATCCAAACTTTGTGAAATCATTTGTAAAAAAGGAACGAGGAGGTACTCTGTCATTAGCTAGCCCTCGGAGTACCTTTGTTTTGTCTAGCCCAGGTTTCTAAGATGATTTCCTCTGGGATAACGGAAAGAGATCGAAGCTCTCTCTTCTGACGATGGTTGGAGTTGACGTCAGTCAAAGTCACTTTTAAGACTAAATAATCAATTGGAAGACCTTTGCTTGATGAAGCCTATCGGAAAAGACAAAACGAGGATGATCGTCTAATTGTACCTGATCCTTCCTTATCTGGCTTGGCTATTTGGAATCTGACTCTCTGACTAAGAGCACCACGAAAAGGAAAGACTATCTATCCCCAACCGCTTTACTTTTACCACCTTCTCACGCTAATAAAAGGCCTTACAGAACGTTCCTCAAAGAAGGGAGTGAGAAGATATTCCAATAGGCACCCGAAAGTAAACTGGCACGAACGACAACTCCAAACGTCACACATCCGCCGCTACCTACCGTTTAGGTGGCACCAGCGAGATCCAGCTAAGGTAAGGAAGTGGCGCGGCTGCTCAACTCTGCTGCGCTGTCAGTCCCCTTCTTCTCGCTTTTCATGAATGTGTCTCCCCCTCTGCTTATGTGAGTTTTACCCGCCTTTTACTCTGCTTGCTTCTGACTCCCTATAAGCCCTTACTTTTGCGGAGGGTCGGCGGGACATGGGAGCCTCAGTTCATGCATCGGTTTACCGAAATAACCTCTGCTCTCCCACTTCCTTCTATTCAAAAGGCGAGCATCCCTTAAACAAAAAGGCCCTAAGAGGGTTCTTCTTTATATATTACATAAGCCCTAAAGTAGGTAGCCCCGAAAGCCGAACTCAGCAGAGTGGGTTTTGGCTTGCCCCTTTCTATCTTATTAGTCAAACCTAAACGTCCTTTTTTTTCCATTTAGCTTTTATTGTTTGTTTGGGTTTGTAACTATGTGACCACTGGAAGTGGAAGAGCTATTTGATGAGACTTCATCAGATGATTGTACAAGAAGGAACTAGATAGAGTATAGAGAAAAAAAGAACAGATGATAAAAAATTATAAATAAATAAAGGAATTTTAACCATTCAAAAAATCCCATCAGTTCGAAACTCAATCCTAAACTTCGGAGTGGCAAGTAGCAGAAAGAGAAAGTCCAACTTAGGCCTCAGGCTTGAGAAGGGTCATCGTTCCCGGCTGTCCCATGTTTGTTGTATTTCTGCAGGGGAGCCCAACCCCGCTAACGCCGTGTGGGGAGACCATTCGAATGGTTGAATTGATGACTGTTATGAAGTAAGGAAAACCCCCCTTAGCTTGAGTGAAAAATGGGCCACATACATATGTATGGACCAACTCAAGTGCCTCTTTGGCTCGCACACCTTTCTCAGAAAGTGGTTTGTTGATCATCTTTCCCCTCAAACAAGATTCACAATCACCATAGGACTTCAAGTCAAATGGTTCAAGGTAGTCTAACTTTCTTAATCTTGTTATCATTGATTCATTGATATGACCAAGTCTACGTGCCATAAGTAAGTGAGATTTCTTGGATTACTTATTTTAGCTCATTTGTTTTGCACATTGAGAATTTCACGATAACAATTGAGAATATATAAAAAATTCACAAGCGGAGCATTTCCACAAACAATACCATTAAAAGATAGTATGTAACAGCCATTAGCAATATAAGAGGAAAATCCCTCAATGTCTAACATTGGAATGAAAATAATATTCCTCGTAATCGAGGGAGCAAAATAACAATTATTAATTTTTAATTTAAAACCCGAAGGTAAATCTAATCTATAAGTTCCCACACGCTCAGCATCAACTCGTGCTCCATTTCCAACGCGTAGGTCCACCTCTCATGGTCTAACCTTTATGTTGTGCATTAGCCCCTGCACATTATTATAAATGTGTGAGACACAGAATGTATCTAATACCAAGCAATGAGAGTTACTTATAGACATATCAATCTCAATGACAAACATACTTTGTCCAACAGATCCAGCAACATCTAGTGCCTTGTCTCCTCCTGCAGCGGTGCAATCTTTCTTCCAATCCCCCTTCTACGTTGAGGCATACGTCCCTGGCCAACCTAGACTTCTTTTGAACACCTCCTTTAGATTTCAAGACTGTGGGTTTGGGACCAGCCTTACCTTTATTCTTCTTGTTCTTACCTACGAACTGGTATCATATTGCATGATCATGATAATGAGTATATGAAGTATGTTAAATATGATTACTATGTAAGTGAATTGAGATCAAAAAAAATTATTTGTGGACAATTAATTAGTTATTGGAATAAAATGAGAGAGTAAGGGATTAAGAATGATATAAATTGAATACAATGGATATGTGTCATTTTATGTTTATCCACGTGGAATCACAGGGACAAATGGCTTATGACTTCGCACCATTATAAGTTTAGGTGGCAGCCATATGTTAGGAATTGTGTTAAATGTTATATGTAGGGGAGTTGACATGTTTTAATTAAAGGAAAAGAGAAGAGTTCCATTAGTTTAATTTTGGAAAAATAAACTAATTAATTTTGGAAAAATAAACTAAGTCACCATTACAATCTTGCTGAAACATTATTTGCTGAAAAGAAGGCAGCAACGTAGTCATTTATTGACAAGAGGAACAACATTTTACTAAGAGCAGAAACATTATTCAATTTTCCTATGGGTTTCGCTCACCGCTTCAATCTCGTTTCCGTTATCGTTGAGTTGTAATCTGGGCTTTTTTCGAGGTGAAGTAAGGTGAAAGAAGAAAGTTTCTTGAAAAATAAGATTGGGATGCATTACAGACTGCTTTAGTTGTATTGTAGACACAAAATGGCTAAAGTATGTTAAGGCAAATTCTTCCTTCTTTTGATATATTTTAAATACGGAACGTAATATTATTCCATAAATGATTCTACGCTTAGTAGTTAAGGATGTTCATGTTATTAATTCCTATTGGTAAAGCATGTCTAACTACATTCCCAAATCCTTATTCAGGTATATGGAAAAGATGTTAGTATTCATAATGTTAATCGGAGGTGAAGCAATATTACATCACTCCGACAAATTTATTATGTCATATTATCATATCATTGATGCATTATATTCATGTACATACCTTGACCTCAGAGGAGTTATATACTATACTATATGTATGCATTATATATATGTATGGGGTATGGGGAAAAGGGAAGGTGTTATATACTGTCACGACCCGACCCGACGGGCCGCGACCCGGTGTCTTACCTGAGCACCCTTATACCCACCTGTCACATATAATCACACAGATACCAAGGATAATACGGAAAACTGTAAAACATATCAAAATAGGCAAGCCGACAAGGCCGCCACTATATACAGAAATATCCCCAAAATGAATTATAACAATAAGGCTGACCAAAACACGTCTATAATCCACACACGTCTAACCCACATATGATGACAGACCTTTAAGAGTATAACAGTGAAATATGACGGGATAGGGCCCCACCGTACCCCTGAATATGTATAAGTCTATAACAAGAATCTGTACCAAAAGACTAAGCTCCGGAACAATGGAGCTCTCCAAACAGCTGAGTGGGAATCCTAGACTGGAGGATCACCAAACTGAACACATGTACATGCGGGCATGAAACGCATCCCCCCGAGTAAAGGGGGTTAGTACGAAATAATGTACTGAGTATGTAAAACATGAAGTACTGTAAAGAAGATCATAACTGGCCAAAAGATAACAAGAGACAAATATGATAACCAAAATACCAGTACAACTGTGCCATATAAAAATGAGAGTCATGTCAAAATCATGGATACCTATCCATAGACTCATCGTATCTATATACATATACATATAACGTATCCCGACCCTCTAGTGAGGGGCTCGGTGAAATCATCATAATCATGGATATCTGTCCATATAACGTATCCCGACCTATTCTGGGACTCGGTGAGCTCATCATCATCATGGATGCGTGTCCATGGAATCATCATATATATACATATAACGTATCTCGGGCCTCTAGTGAGGGACTCGATGAAATGATATAATCATATCAAGCCCGAATAGAATATCATGAGTAACCATATGCACATTAAATCATCATTTGACCCTCAATGGAATAAATAGAATGAATCAAAGACAACTATCATATCAAGTATCACTAGGAATTCGGATTCAATGGAATTATGTACGTCCGTTGTACACTCATTTTATATAAGTCATGCCAAAAAGAAGAAATGATAGTTTCACATACCTTATTGTCGAACTAACCAACTCAATACTTAGAATTCGTCTCGATTAGTACTTCGACCTATTAATAATAGTAACATGTCCATCAACTCTATGAATACTAGCATACGTTATAATTATCGAATAACGACTCTCTTGTTATATAAATTTGGGCAGAACTTCCCCTACTTATATACACATCCACAACTTACAAACAAAGCCAACAATACCAATAATAAGACACAACTCAAGGATATACCAAAACAGTCTCATATACTCCATATACGCTATCATTATATGTTCTTTTGCCTTACATTCATGGAGTACAATCAAAACAGCAATCAAGGTGATTAATACACCTATTTCTTATGTTAATTCAGCCCCTTAACCATATTAAAACATTCCTCGAAAACAGTCCATACACGGTCCATGTTCTAGCAACGATAAGAGTGTAATGTACAACTTTTCGACACCTTTATTCTTTTAGGACATATATTAGTAATTACCACAACGTATATGCATGTTCATAACTTATATTTCCAGCATTCTTACTTAACAAAAACAACCCTTAAGACTATAAAATTTCCAGCAATGTCACGACACACACATAAAATACATGATACCATAACTTTTCTCATAGTTCCTTATCATCCAATTCACCTTTCAATCATTTCATATAAACATATACAACTTGAATATAAGGATTTCTTTCACTCTAACACATAATTAATGGTGACAGTAATAACACAACAACAATCGAACCCAATGTAATCTAAACAACTCCCATTTCGGTAAAACAACCCCAAATCGGCTACAACACTCAAAACATTCACATGCATTATCTTAATTCCAAATTTCTCTTAACACAAGTTCATTTCTTAGTTACAACATCATGCAACTCCAATTATACTATAAGAAGAAGAAGTCTTACCTTAATTTTTGCCCAAAACAGTCCCTAATGCACGGTCACTGCTTCATTCCTTTTGCACCATTTTTTCACTATTTGTTCAACTTATAATGTCATTCATGTATTCTACAAGTTTAATACATCATTCTTACATGTTTTTCTTCCAAATAGTTCATCTCAAAAGCTTAAAATTCTGGAGCAAAATCGGTCCAACTTACCCGTGACATTCACTGCTTGAAGTTTACCATTTCTTAGATTTTAGTAGAAAGATTCAATCTAGGAAGAAGGAGTTAAGAAAAATCTTCAATCTTGGCTATGGAATGAAAGAGAATCTGTTTGGAGGAGAGAAGGGACGTTGAAAGGGTGAAATTTTTGAAATGGAGGGGAGATGAATGAAACATTGGTCTTAGTGAGCATGTGGGCAGATTTTTAGGTGGAGGGGGGGCAGTTCGACGATAGGGGGGGGGGGGTGAGTACAAGTTCCCATAATTTGTCCACTAATTCCCACTTATCATCCTCTCCACTAAAATTAATCCCACAATTAATAAATCAATCTCCCACATAATCAATCTTATTTAAACTTGAAAATTCCATGTCCTAATTTTCATTATACACGGCACTTAGTCCATACCACATTTGTTGTATCCCCAAATTATTCCGGGATTACATCCTTTGTATACTAATTTTCGTATTAACATATGTAAATATACTTTATATCCAATATTCGAATCTTATTTTCTTAATTATGTTATCAATTTATCTCTCTAGAATTACGAGGTGTAACATATACACACACCACCTGCAGCTGGTACAGATATACACGATAATGATTATGCCCAGAGAGGCCGATATGATATCATGGGATACCCACAGAGGCTTGATGGTGTTATGTATGCATATATATATGTATGACCGCATGGTGCATGACATTTAGGCATATTATGGCCCTTAGAGGCATTCTGCACAGACATGATACTTATACATATTATGTCCCTCAGAGGCATTCACTACTGGTTGGTTGTTCCATTTCTTAGTTTACTTTTATGTCTATGTTATGTTATTTTTCATGCCTGACATACTCGGTACATCAGTCGTACAGACGTCCCTTTTGTCGGGGGACGCTGTGTTTCATGTCCGCAGGCTCACGTAGGCCAGACGACGATCCACATTAGTATGTTGCTGACTCAACGGATATTGGAGCACTCCCCTTGTTTCAGAGTATCGGTCTAATCTCGGTACGATATGTTTGCATGTACATATGGGTATGGTGGGGCTCTGTTCCGACCATGTGATATTGATGCGCGGTAAGATGCACACACTTTAAACGCAAGTGCACGTTATCGTGACAAGTAGTATAGTCTTGATAAGACCGAATATCGTCCTCAAGGATTAGGGTTCAATTACCAACTATCTATTTTTTTGTATCTATTTGGTAAATTGATATTTGGATTTGTTGTTTATAACTAAGAATTATAAAAGCTATTTTAACTATAAAGGTTTACTTCAGTTGTGATGAGAATAGGGCTTCCACGTCTCCTCACTATCCGCTTATGCTACTTATTAATGCAATAACTTATGGTCTTCTTCTTTTGGAGAAAGCAGGTTCACTAAATCGTTTTATACTCCCGTTAGGGTTATATAAACACTCAACCTCAGTATTGCACCTTACCTACCTTGGTGATAAGGATAACTCTATAGGAGGATTAAGAACAAGAACCTAGTTAACCGTCACGCACAATGCGCAAAATTAGGGTTTTTAAGCCTCTCATTAACGCTACATAAATAATTGAGATATTTTCATCCCCAATCCAAGAATGTCTACCCAACTTACAGCATATTCACAATCCCCCCCTTTCGGAGTCTGATTAGAAATCATATAGTGATAATTAGTTGTCAATTAACTACCAAGCATTCAATTCAATTATTGGATAGATCTCAACAAGAAGAAGAATAACCATAAGCGTCGTTAAATCATAACATAAGTTTCTAGAAATTCAACATGGAAAGCCCTATAGAGGAATTAGTTCCTAGCCATTGACATGACAAGAACTAATCACATGTTCATCATACAAAAACTGAAATAAAGTAAAGAAAAGGAAAAGAAATTACTAAACTATGGTCTCCAATCTCCAAGCAAGAAGCCTTGTGTTGTGCAAGAAGGGGAACCCTTAAAACTGCCTAGGGTTCTCCTTTTATAGGCTGAAAACCGCCTCAACTTTTCCTCGCAGTTCGCCCAAAATCCGTCAAAACCTTATTTTTCCGCTGGCGCCTGCTCGCAGACAGCCGCGCGGAACTTCTGCAATCCGCCGGGTGATTTGGCGCCGCGGCCCTGATTTCCTGGTTCGGTAGCCATGGCGCTGCAACTTCGTAGCACCGGATGTTTAGCGCCGCGTTCGCTGGCGCCGCGCGCCGAAGTCTTCGCAGCCTCTCGATAGTGGCGCCGCGCCGCTTCGATCGCAGGAGGCCGCGCCGTGGTTCTGGTTTGCCGTTCGCCACTTTCTCTGCCTTACTAACAATGAGAGTAAATTAAGAGAATACGTACAACATCAATATAGCAGTCTCGCAATCAAATCATGAGTAGTGAACCCATAAAAACAGGTGGTATAACGTCTTGGGGTTCTTACCCCTCATTTATACTCTTACCCTGGAGCAGGTGGTATAGCGTCTTGGGGGCTTACCCCTCATTTATACTCTTATCCTGGAGAAGGTGGTATAGCGTCTTGGGGGTTTGCCCCTCACTGATACTCTTACCCTATCTCAAAACCGGCCGTCATACAATAATTAAACAAGTTAGAAATCCCCCTAACTTCTTATTAATCTTATTCATCTACACTCTCATTTTAGTTTACTTAAGGCACTTATCATGTCTTTTATAAGAATCCGGGAATTTAACCCAAAGTACCACGTACTTCTATTCTTTAAAAACAAATGACTCTTTTTAGTAGAAAGTTTCCAAGACACTAGTAACCATAGTATCAAGTCCAAATTACATTTCAAGACAAGTCACAATACCTTTAGAATTTAAAGTAGGTTTCTAAAGCTGGTCTGGGTTTCAGCTTCGTTCGCCACTTTCTCTGTTTTTAGCTCTGGAATCTCCTCTTTTGCCCTCTTTTATACTCCTGTTACGGTAATATAAACACTCAACCCCAATGTAGAACCCTTTTATCTTTCGATGACAAGATTGACTACAAAGGAGGATTAAGAGCAATAACCTATTAAGCTACACAAGTATCGGGGTACTTTCGTCCACGATTTAAACCTATGTTTTAGCATATTCACAATCTCCCCTTTCAGATTTCGATTAGAAATCATATAAGTGATGATAATTAGTGATCAATTAATTACCAAGCAATCAAAACAATTATTGAATAAATCTCAACACTAATAAGAAGAAACCAAAATCTTGCATTAATTCATAAAACGAGGTTCAAGTGATTCGACATGGAAAGCCCTAAATTAAGTTAGTTCCTAGCCATAGACATGCCAAAAACTAAAATAGTATCCAACATATACTAGAAATAAATAAATTAAAGAACAAGAAATTACTCAAAAATAAGTCTCCAATCTTGATCTAATGTTGTGATGAATGGTAAGGTGTGGAACTCCAAATCTGACCTAAAAGGCCCTATTTATATCCTCAAAAACGTGCAAAACCTTTTCCTCTTTCGCTTTGGCCCAATCCTATTCGGATTTGTCAATTTTCCCGCGTCGGCGTCGCGACCCTGCAACCGGCGCCAAGGCCAAACTTCGCGCTGGTTCGCTTGGGCGCCGTGGCTCGCTATCGCTGATGGTGCAGCCGCGGCTACGCTTTCTCGCGGGTTGCCAACTTTTTAGCTTTTGAGCTCTGGAACCTCTGTTTATGCCATCTTTTCGCTCCTTCTCACCAATGTACCATTTTAAACCATTGTAACTCAAAAGAAAGAAAAATCTATCATAACACGACACATATTTGTACAAAAATGGGCAAAAGACTAACTAAAAATGACTCAAAAGATGTATATAAAATACACCGATCAAACACCCCCAAACTTAACCTTTGCTCGCCCTCGAGTAAAGATCAAAAATAGAAACATAGACACGAAAGAAAATAAAATAAAATGACTCAAAGACATTGATCAATTTGCTGCATCATTGTTACTTAGAAAATCATGAAGGTTAGTAGAATAATATGCAAGAACATATAGCATGGATTTTTAGCATTCTAAACACATCAGGTCAGATATTTCGCAAATTCAATTTAATCATGCTCAATGGAAGTAAGAATACCTAACTATGCATGTTAATTTCAAAATCCTATGACATGTTCATTTGTTATTCTCCACTAATCATGGATACACACATTAGAGATCATCAGGGCTTTTCAGGGTTGTAATGTAGGCTTTAGGCAAGGGTAGGTGAAAATAAGCTTTTAGGCTCAATCTTACGTACCATAAGCTCTTTTGCTTTCGATTCTTCCCTTTTCTTTTGATTTTCTTTTTAACCTCATACCTATCTTTTCTCTCTTTTGTTTTGAGAGAATGAGGTATATGATGAATAGTAGGCACCCCCAAACTTAAGCTTTTGCCTATTTATGATTACTTTTCATTGGGGTGCATCAAAAATTGTTCACTATCTTTTTGTCTCTTTTCAACACTTTATATTCCAAACACATCAATTTCTTCACTTATGGCACAAGTATGGAATTATAGAGTGTCAAAGAAAGATCTTATTTTTAGGCTCAAAGGGGCTGACTAGGGATACAATTTTAATGTCAGGGATAGGTAAAAAAAATGGTAAGAAAGGGCTAACAAAGAAATGTCTGAGTCATCTCCCTAACATGCATATCCTAACTATTTCGCCTCAAATAGCAAGCAAGCAGACACATAGGTTTAATCACTAACAATGCATAAATCAAGCAAGATACCCCAAATAGTTTGACTTCATAAATTTTTGGCATATCTAACCTAAGTGTTCAGATGGTTGCTTCTAATTCCATTACATTATTCAACTTTACTTCACTAGGCGTTTCAAGTAACTACAACATGCATGATCATAAAAAAAAATAGACTCAAATAAACATAGAAAATAACATAAAAAGACTCAAAAACACATAAAAATAACTAAGAACTCCCCCCCAAACTTAAATCACACATTGTCCCTAATGTGTGAAGACTCAAGAATAAAAGAAAAACGGGAAAACTTACAGACTGGGTTTAAAATGGTGGTGGTGGCGGTGAATAATGCATGGACCACTGGTTAAACAAGGAACTCATCTCATCAAATCTCTGGTTCAACTGTTGCTTCCCGCTTTATTTCTTGCCGTTCGCTCATGCCCCGCTGACCTTGTATCATCGTGTCAAAACTCGCATCATCCTTCGGTTCATGAGCAATCGCTTCCATCATAGGCACCGAGGTTCCACCTGGGTTGCCGACGATCGCTACCGCTTACGCCGAGCCTCTGCCTCGTGCTCATCTCATCCATGGCGACGCCTCACGCTGCTTTGGTGGTAGTCTGGTCTCCTTGCCGCCTTGGAGGAACTGGTTCTGGGAAGGCATACACTATCCCATATGTCACAGGAGGTTGACCCTTCTCATATGTATCAGTAGCTAGGGTTGGGACTCCATGTCTAGAACATAAACTACAAATAAGTGATCCGTGTCCCAACCCACCTGTAGTGACCAACCTACTAGTTTCTCCAATGTTCTGCAATATTTCCTTCCCAACATCTATCGTCTTTCCTTCCATAATTCCATTTATCATCTTTATTCTATCTGATGGCACTCTGGTGAAGTGCGTCGATGGAATCAGGCAGACACTGACGAAATATAACCAACCCTTGGTTGTTTTGTTGAACTGACATCTGCTCAGTCCTCTTGATCCATTTCGTGCAATATCATACGCAGCCCCAGGGTAGCATAATGTGCTTGCGACGATATCCCAATCGATGTTGTTGGCATCTCTAGACCAAGTTCTGAAATAGCTTCGATCATCGCCTCTTTCTTCAACATCAGTTGTTCTTAATAGCTCATTCACCACCTCAGCCGTCACAGACACATACTGTCCTCTCACAAAACATCTACCATTTACCCGTTCCGGAAAGTTAGCATAGAATTCTTTTACCATTACAGTGTTCTGTGGTACTATTCTCTCCGGATTAACAAATCTCTTCCACCCAATGGCCTTTATCATTGCCCGAATAGGCTCATAGACATCGTCATCCTCATATGGCTCCATTTGGTACTCCATTCCTCGCTCAGGTATCAAGGGTCTAGTACTAAGTTTGTAATATCTGTCTTCTGCTTTTTAACTAACAAACCTAGTAGTGTCATATTGTGGAACGGAGACGGATGTGGAAACTCTTGTTTTTATGGCAGACATTTTGGAAAATTTCCAGCAGCGTTTCCTCTGTTTCGGTGAGATTACCCAGCAACTTTCAATCACACCAATCAACACACAGCGTAATCAGCAAAATACAACACCATTCAACCCCCAAACTTCACTCAAATCACAGGTACAACACCCCACATCACTACGTATAATCTTACCGCGAAATTTCCACACCAAACTTCAACACACCCCACAATATCCACCAATAAAGCACATCCCCAAACTTATGAATTACCTCCCCTAATTGCTCTAAAAATTTCAAGAAAAGTGATGGAAGTTACCTTGGGCGGTGTTTTTCAAAATTTTCTTGTTCCTAGTGATGGATTGAGGCAATGAAATGAGGGTTGTTGTTTGAAATGGTTAAGGGTGCAAGGAATTGAAATACTTTGGTTGTGATTGAGTTTAGTTTGTGGAAGATTTTGAGTAATGGAGGCTGATTTCGTGGGTTTTGGAGAGAGGAAGGGTTTTGGGTTTTTGATTTGGAGAGGGGAAATCGAATTAGGGCTCTTTTAATTTCAGTTTTTCCGTCGCGGCACCACGGCCCTGAGATCGGCGCCGTGGCACCCAAACATTTGCGACCCTCTGAACTTCCGGCGCCGTAGCGCTCTGATTTGGCGCCGCGACGCCCAAACTTCAGAGACCTTCTGAACTTTCGGCGCCGTGGCTCTCTGATTCGGCGCCGTGGCGCCCAACTTCCTGCGGCTTTCTGCATTCTCGGCGCCATGGCCCTCTGTTGGGCGCTGTGGCACCGAGCCGATTTCCTTCCTCTCTCACGTTTTTCGTCCTCTATTTTTTTAGCCCTGTACCTGTCATCACAACATGTAAACAATACCTTCCGTGAGACTGTTCTAACTAAAACTAAATTGCATAAAATTTAAAAAACCTTGGGTTGCCTCCCAAGTAGCGCTGTCTTAACGTCTTTTAGCCGGACGCAACTTCCTTATCAAGAGGCATAGGGTAACTTAACTCCACAGCCTACCCATTTCATAATCATTTTTCTCTTTCGCCTTCTGTTTTTCTTTTTCTCCTTTTTCTCAAGAGAAGGTTTAGCTTTGCTCACTGCATCGTGATCGATTTCCTTTTCTTTGGCCTGTCGACTCAGTGATGTGCTAACGGTCGATCGCAAAACACTTACTTAGGATCGGGGTTCAACGATGTGTTTAAACACCTTGAACACCATCTCTTCATCCTCAACTCTGAGTGTCAGCTCACCCTTTTCCACATCAATCAAGGCTCTTCCAGTTGCCAAGAATGGTCTTCCCAAGATGATAGGGATTTCATAATATTCCTCCATATCAAGGATGAAGAAGTCTGCAGGAAATAAGAATTTTCCCACCTTAACCAATACGTCTTCAATTATTCCCCTGGGATGCATCACTGTCCTATCCGCCAACTGCAAGTTCACAGTGGTTGGTTTGGCTTCACCCAAACCCAACCTCTTGAAAATGGACAAGGGCATGAGATTTATGCTGGCCCCCAAATCACACAGGGCCCTGTTACATATCACCCTACCAATTGTGCAAGGCAATGTGAAACTACATGGATTCTTAAGCTTGGGGGGCAGTTTCTTCTGTAAGATGGCACTGCATTCCTCTGTCAATGCCGCTGTCTCATACTCAACTAGCTTTTTCTTCTTCCCAAGGATTTACTTCATAAATTTGAAATAAGTAGACATTTGCTCCAACGCCTCAATGAAAGGGATGTTAATGTGAAACTTTCTAAATACCTCCAAGAACTTGGAGAAGTTCTTATCAACTGCTTTCCTTTGCAACCTCTGAGGGTAAGGAATCTTCTCTGTGTATTTCCTCACTGGAACTGTTGGAGCCTTCTCTAAAATAGGGCGGTCCTCAGTAACCCCCTCCTTCTCTGCATCTACTATCTGCTCAACTCTCTGTTCTACCACGGGCTGAGGTGTAGTCGTTTCTACCGCTTCCCACTTCACTGCACCGCCGACACCGCTCTCAGGATTCATCTCTGTATTACTAGGAAGAGTGTCATGTGGCCTATTATTTGCCATCTTTGCTAGCTGTCCCACCTGCGTCTCCAAGTTCCTGATAGAGGATCTTGTCTCTGCCATGAACTGGGTTTGTGAATTCGTAAGTGTCGCAGCGTCGCCGCAATTGCCCTCGACTTTTCTTGTGAGCGGGTGTCTCAATCGTTGGGAAGGTGAGGCCTGGTTAAATGGTTGATGATTCTGGTATTGGCCTCGGAACTGGTTTCGTTGCACTTGATCACCCCTCCATGAAAAGTTAGGGTGATTCCTCCACCCTGGATTGTAGGTATTTGAATAGGGGTTGTTCTGGGGCCTTTGGTAATTCCCCACTGCCTGACATTCTGCTTGCTCAATAGGGATGTTGTTGGGGTCTGCTGATGGGTACCTATCAAAGGTATGAGGACCCCCACACATCTCACAACTCAGTGGCATCTGAACTGCATTCACTGACATTGTGTTCTGCTGCAGTTGCTTGGTCAAGAGAGCAACCTGTGCATTTAACGTTGTAATGGCATCGATCTCATGAACTCCTATCGCTCTCCTTCCACTTACCCCTCTATCATTTGTCATATGGTTATTGGTGGCCATGTCTTCTAGCAAATCATGGGCTTCATGTGCTGTCTTCTTCATGAAGGTTCCACATGCAGCTGCGTCAATGATGGTTCTTGTGATCCCACTTAGCCCATTGTAGAAAATATGGACCAAATTCCACAGCTCAATGCTATGGTGTGGACACTTTTTCTGCAGATATTTAAATCTCTCCCAAGCCTCATAGAGTGACTCTCCATCAGCCTGGTAAAAAATGTTCAGCTCTCCTCTCAGCTTAGCGGCTTTGGACGGTGGAAAGAACTTTGCCAAGAACTTCTGTGCCAACTCCTGCCATGTGAATATAGAATCTGTAGGCAGGGAATTCAATCTCTATCCCTGAGTGAGAAGGGAAAGAGCCTCAATCGAATGGCGTCGTCAGTAACGCCATTATACTTGAAAGTTGTACACAACTCCAAGAAATTTGCTATGTGTATATGAGGGTCTTCAGATGGCAACCCTCCGAATTGAACTGTATTCTGCACCATACTCAGGATCGCAGGCTTGATTTTGAAGGATAGACAGTCCAGCAGGTGTATAAGGATGAAGTGAAGATGAAGTAAGGATGGCTTGGGCGCCTCTGTTCTAATAGTAACCACAGGAAGAAAGCGGGGAGCATGGTCCCTAGTCTCGTTTTTGCCGAGCCTGAGTTTTTGGGGTCCCCTATACTTTTTGTCACGACCCGACCCCGGGCCGCGACTGGTGCCCTACCTGGGCACCCCGTTCAGGTATACATCAGAGAATAGCAGCGGAACATACACAACATAAACACATGTGTAAATAATATACAACACAGGCTAGCCGATAAGGCCGCCTTCCCTAATATAAACAAAGTCAAAAGTACAACTTTACAACTCAGTTCTTACAGCCCAACCACATATGTGAATACTGCACTTAGAATAACAAGCGTGGCGGACAGGTCCGCCATACCACGAATGTACATAATCTACAACATCGGGGAAAGATCGTAAAAGAAAGACAAGCCTCCGAGAATGGAGCTTAGACGTCCGATAAGTGATCCTAAGAGTGTGGATCCGCAACTCGCTACCCTTTCTCACAGATGAACGCGGCCGAGGAAGGGTCGACACAATATGTACTAAGTATGTAAAACTGGAAAGTACTGTAATTGCAATATAAGTTTAAAACAAAGCCGGAGACATGTATGATAACAAAATTACAGTACACAGTGCCTTACTAACAATGAGAGTAAATTAAGAGAATACGTACAACATCAATATAGCAGTCTCGCAATCAAATCATGAGTAGTGAACCCATAAAAACAGGTGGTATAACGTCTTGGGGTTCTTACCCCTCATTTATACTCTTACCCTGGAGCAGGTGGTATAGCGTCTTGGGGGCTTACCCCTCATTTATACTCTTATCCTGGAGAAGGTGGTATAGCGTCTTGGGGGTTTGCCCCTCACTGATACTCTTACCCTATCTCAAAACCGGCCGTCATACAATAATTAAACAAGTTAGCAATCCCCCTAACTTCTTATTAGTCTTATTCATCTACACTCTCATTTTAGTTTACTTAAGGCACTTATCATGTCTTTTATAAGAATCCGGGAATTTAACCCAAAGTACCACGTACTTCTATTCTTTAAAAACAAATGACTCTTTTTAGTAGAAAGTTTCCAAGACACTAGTAACCATAGTATCAAGTCCAAATTACATTTCAAGACAAGTCACAATACCTTTAGAATTTAAAGTAGGTTTCTAAATCAAGTGACTCCTTTTCTTATTAAAAACCTTAGGCAATTGATACCTTAAAATCAATTTGCCTTTCATTAACACAAGCCATTTACCTTTGCATAAAGTCAATATAACCAACTCCCCATAAAGTCGTTATATTCACTTTATACTTTAGTCAAGTACATTTTCCTATCCAAGGGACTTATACGATTAAAACGACAAAAGTATCACATACTTTAAATCCCTTCAAGTCCCTTAACTTTACTAAGACTTAAGACATTCTTAATATTTTCAAAGAAGTGAGTTAACTTCCTAACTCACCCGACTTGGCATTTTATAAGGCTAGTAAGGAATGTCAAAGTCTCAGACGTCACCGTACTATATACGCGAAACTAGTCATGCTCAAAAGATAGGAAAAAGTTCTACATACCTCGTCGGGTCAAACCACTTGCCAAGTACAAAGTCCCGCCCGTAGTATGTCAACCTATAATGTTCACAATACGTCTATTAAGGCCTTACTTCAATCGTAGAATATCATAAGTGTTAAGTCCCTATATTCTACGGAAAATCGGACAGCACCTCCTTTGTTTTTACTTACGTTGCCACCTTTTCAAGGCGAAATACAATAACCAAACAGCCCCAATTGGCTCACAATTATAGATAAGGTAATCCAATACAAATGAATAACCAAACAGCCCCAATTGGCTCACAATTATATAGAAGGTAATCCAATACAAATGAATAACCAAACAGCCCCAATTGGCTCACAATTATATAGAAGGTAATCCAATACAAATGAATAACCAACTAATACAAACTACAAGTCCAAAATTCGGCCACCTTGAGTTCAACAATACCAATTCTATCCAATTTCCATTTCAATCCAAATTGGTAGCTTAATATGATAACAAGTCGCATTTGGTTATAACTACCATAATCTTCAAGTCAATAACATGCGACGATTCTAACAACGATTAAATTGTAATTCAACTTAGTTATGGCTTACATTACATTTCGGATTTTCAAGGCTATAATCAATCCATAATTCTTATAACCTCAATATAACAACTTCATGCTCGCAACATACAAAGCTATCAACAACAATATAAATATGTAATCTTGTAACACCTTTAAAAGACAAGATTATACCTTAACGATTCTTAATTCAACTCCAATCCGAAGTCGCTCCTTAGTAGTTTAGAGCCTCTCCAAGACACCTCAATCCGCTTGTTGAGACCCTTAGAACAATACCAACAATTATCCTTCAAAACTCCAAACAAAACCTAGAAAGACCATTAGGTTTTCGTTTGCGACTAACCCGAAAACAATCTTTTTCCAAGATTTTTCTATTGAGATGTGTTTACAATATACCTAAGAACCTTGGTTTAAAGTGGGGAGCTAAAAGAACAAGGAACAAAGATTTTTCTCTTTTCTTGCTATAGAACCCGAGACCCCTCCTTGATGTTCTTCAAATTTGTATAAAATTTTCTAAGTGTTAAGTCCTCTTCTTGCTACTAGTATTATATAAAGGGTCATGGAGGGTTAAGATGCATCCAAATGGTTGGCTTGGATAAACTCTTAGCAAAAATCAAGACTTATTGACCATTGACTTAGTCAAGGTTGTCAAGCCACAACTTGCAAGACTTTAGTCATCCAAGACTTAAGGTAAATGACCATAATGGCCATGCCATTTCGTCCAAGGCATAGCTAAGGGGGGGTGACACGTGTCGCCCTCCCATTCGTCACAACACTTACGTTTTCCGACAATTTTCATAATTCCGATAAATTACAAGTCTCAAATCCTAACACTTGTGAGTTCATACTTATGTTCTTAAAACATGTCCTGAAATTTCGGGGTGTAACATTCTTCCCTCCTTAGAAACATTCGTCCCCGAATGTTCTTTCGGAGTCACACTTACAATTAGCGACATAGTTTCCTTTCACAGCCCCGACATACCAAAAATGCCACTCATGGCCACATAAAAGCATTTAAGCAAAAGAAACACTTCAATTAAAACCTGACAAGTAAGGGAAAATGAAATACCTGAAGGTATAAGAAATAAGTGAGGATACCTCCTCAACATGTCCTCCTCCGCTTCCCAAGTCATCTCCTCCCGGTTATCATTTCTCCACAGGACTTTGACGGAAGCTACATCCTTGGTCCGATCGCTCGACTGGCGATCGAGTATCGCTATGGGACTCTCCTCATACGATAACCCCTCTCACACTGACCTCACTAGTAGTGAAAACTCTCGCTGGATCACCGATACACTTTCGCAACATTGAAACATGGAAGACCGGTTGTACCGCCTACAACTCTGATGGCAGATCCAACTCGTAGGCAACCTTGCCCACTCTACGAACGATCCGGTAGGGCCCGATGTACCTTGGGCCGAGTTTCCATTCTTACCGAATCTCATCACACCCTTCATGGGTGACACCTTCAAGAAGACCCAAACGTCTACGAAACTCCAAATGCCGACGCCGACATTCGTGATATGACTTCGCCGACTGAAGCCGCTATCAGTCTCCCGGATAAGCTTCACCTTATCCACACCGCTGTACCAAGTCCGCCAACTAATCGCACTCGCCACGCCGAACCAACCGACGGCGACTGCATTTCCGCCATATAAAGCCTCGTATGGCGCCATCCAGATATCGGAATGGTAGATGTTATTATAAGCAAACTCCACGAGAGGCAAATGATCCTCCCACTACCATCGAATCAATCACGCAGCTCGCAAAGATATCCTCGTTGTCGGATAGTGCGGCCGCCCGCCGCTACCGAGGATGAAATCTCGTCTTGAGACTCACCTGTCCCCAAACCCTTCCGAAAGATCTCCGAAGTTAGTCAGAACGGGCTCTATCGATATAATCGACACCGACACCGCGGCCTCACTATCTCGGATGTACAATCGCATAGTCTCACCAAAACGTCGTCCCGACCGGAAGGAAATGGACTGATTTCACACCACAACAATAACCCAAATGGAGTCGCACTTCCTGAGTACGAGGTAACCACAGAACAAAGTCCATGTTGATCGCCTCCCACTTCCAAGTCGGAATCTCGATAGATCGCAATAATCCACCGGGCCTCCGTGCTCGACCTTAACTCGCGGCAATTAGGACATCAGGCAACAAAACTCGCCACGCCCTCTTCGTGCCATCCCACCAATACAAACATTCGAGGTCATGGTACATCTTGGTCGACCGGATGAATAGAATATCGAGCGCCGGTGCCTCTCCAATCTGGCCGACGAAGTCCCGATACATCGAACACACAACCGCCCTCAAATCTCAAGACTTATCAGCGCCTCGAATAGACTCTTCTCCTCCGAAGAGTTGCATCATTGTACCGCACCAACACCGGGTCCTCAAACCGCCGCTTCTTCACCTCATCAACGATGGAAGACTCGCAACCTCACGAACCCGCATCTACTATCGTCGGTATCAATCAATCGAACCCCAAGGCTCGCTAATTGGTGGATCGACGGACAATGTCCTATCTCTCCGTCGTACTGATAGGCTCCCATCGATCTACGACTCAAGGCATCAACAACTACGTTGGCTTTCCCGGATGGTATAGAATATCAACATCATAGTCTTTCAAAGACTCTAACCACCGCCTCTGTCTCAAATTCAGCTCCTCTCGTCAAGATATACCTGAGGCTCTTGTGGTGCGTATAAATATCCACATGAACTCCGCATACAAATAGTGTCTCCAAATCTTGAAGGCATGAATAACCGCGCCAACTCTAAGTCATGGGTAGGGTAATTCCTCTCATGCTTCCAGAATCGCTGGGAAGCATAGGCTATAACCTTGCCGCGGCCGCATCGTAACACACCCTAGCCCGATACCCGAGGCATCACAATAGATCACGCATGCCTAACCTCCGGAAGAGTAAGAATCGGGTCAGAGTCAACCTCTCCTTCAAAGAATCAAATCCTCGCCGCAAGCCTCGCCCATCGGAACTTGGCCGCTTCGAGTCACCTAGTCAATCGCGGTGAAATCGAAGCAAACTTCCACAAACCTACGATAATAACTCGCCGCCCTAAAAGCTGCGTACTCGGTCGGAGTAGTAGGTCTCGCCAAGACTTGATCGCCGATCTTTGCCGTATCCACGCGAACACCATCACCCAATAATATGCCCGGGAATGCCACCGAGGCCAACCAAAACTCACACTTGGAGAACTTGGCGAATAATCGCCGACCGAGAATCCCAAGCACCGCCTCAAGTGATCGTGATGCTCTCGCTCTGTCAGTGAATAAACCAGATGTCATCAATGAATACAATCACAAATGTATCCAAAATGGCTTGAAAACCCGGTTCATCAAATCCATAAATACCGCTGAGCGTTGGTCAAACCGAAAGACATAACCCTAAACTCATAAGGCCCATACCGGTCACGAATGCGATCTTTGGGATGTGCGCCTCTCGAACTCGAACTCGATGATAACTGCATCGCAGTCTATCTTTGAGAAACACTCGCACTTCGCAATCGATCAAATAAATCATCAATCACGGGAGAGGGTACCTATTCTTGATGGTTACCTTATTCACCGTCAGAATCAACACACATACGCAGCTGGCCCCATCCTTCTTCTTCACGAACAAAACGGCGCTCCTGGGAGATACACTAGGCCCGATAAAGCCCTTTCTCCAGAAGTCTTTCACCGGTCCTTGACCTCCTCAACTCGGCAGTGCCATCCTCAGATGACGGAATGGAAATAGGTCGAGTGTCCGCAACGTGTCAATACAAAACTCAATCTCCTCTCAGAGGATACGGAAGATCATCCGGGAACACATCCGAAACTCCCTAACCACCGCACCGATCAAGAATCGCACCTCAGCCTCAGTATCAAATACCCAACCGGATGATAGATGTAACCCTTCGCACCATCTTCCTAGCCTTGAGGTAAGAAATAAACCTACCGCCGGCGATCTGTGTTGCCCTCCACTCGATAATCGCTCGCCAGAAATCGAACCGAACCAACTGCCTCTACGCCAGCGTTGGCATAGCAAGAAGCCAACCGGGCCCATACCCATAATGACATCAAAATCGCATCTCTAACTCTATTAAGTCTGCAGGTCCGACGATCAGAAATGAATACCGACAACCTCTATACACCCGCTCGCCTAACACCGAATCACCCATGGCGTAGCTACCTCAAACGCTCTATCGACACGGCTTATCCCGATTCTACCCGCATAAGAGGGACACATAGGACAAGGTAGAACTCGATCTATCAATGCATAAACATCACAAACAAATCGGTAATATACCGACGACGTCGTGGAAGCCTCACGATCTGGCGGTGGCTAGAGAATATATGCGGTTACGGGACCGCTAGAATCGAACCACCACCACGACTCTACCACGGCCTCGCTCGTCCGTGAGTACCGCCTCCGGCGCATAACCACGAAGGGGAAGAAGACCCAAAGAATCGATCCCGGTCGGTTGTGCTATACCACCCATGCTGCCTCTAGACGGACAATCCCTCTTCAAATGGCCCTGCTGGCCACACGAGTAACAAGCTCCCGAAGCTCTGCGACACTCGCCCTGGTGGAACCTACCACATCGAGCACACTGAGGTGTGGGTGGTCCCGACGCGACGGTTCGCCTCCTCGAAATCCTCAGAGTCCCGAGCTCGACCGCTTCCCGACCGACTGGCCGATCGACCTTTTGCCGTAAAAACCGTGGACGAGCACTCTGTGATGGCTGGAATGTGGACCTACTCTGCTGCTGAGGTTGTCCGCCTCGAACACCGCCGAGACCACGATGTCCTCGCCTCTTGGCCGCTGCGTCAATCGTCCTCCTCTCTATCCTATATCCTCGCAGATAGGCTGCGTCCGGCGATGTCCATACCGGCCAAGAGCCACCCCCAAGCATGCTGTAATCATATGACGGTCTAGCCCCATCACATAACGATGAACTCTTTCCGCCATGCTAGCTACAATAGTATGCGCATGCCTGGCCAAGGAGTCAAACTCCAAGCTATACTCCCTGATAGTCCTCCTGCTCGCCAAGGTCAAGAATCTGTCTACCCGGCTCTCTCATCTCGTGAGGCAAAAAGTGATCCATGAAAGCCTCAAAACTCCTCCCAAACAGCCGGAAGAGCAAAGATCACCTCGAAGCAACCACGACTCAAACCAAAGATAACGCAATATCGCGCAACCCAGAAGAGGCTAGTGTAATGCACTGTCTCTGAAGCCCTAAGAACTGCATGGTCCGTAGAGCCGCCGAACGAACTCATGCGGATCCTCATCGGACCTCGAACCATAAAACTCGTGGATGACATCCCGAAAATCCCTAACCCGCAAACCGCTTCGGCAAGGGTGCTGCTCGCCGGCCACGCCGCCGCTACTATATCGTCAATAACCGACCGCTTCCCGTAGTCTCTATACTCGCACCGGCCGGGAACCGAGGGTGCGTATCGGAACCTTCGAGCTACCGCCGCCTCGGCTTCTAAAATCGCAGCGTGGTTGAACTTGCCGACCCGCCACTACCTCGGGCATAGTCCGCGGCTCGAGCCCGTAACCCTCTCGAGTACCGCTAGCGCCTCCCGCCGCTTTGCCCTTCCGGGCTCAGTCGCCGCGAGGCATAGCTTTTTCATAAGAGGAGGTCGAGAGGATTCAACCTAATAAGACGGCTCTACCGCACGATCTCAGAGAGAAGAATGGAAACCAATCCTAAATGTCTCGCAGCCTCCGATTATAGATGTGGTGCACAACACACCGATAATCAAGACTCTACTAGACACCTGGCCTCAGACACTTTCCGAGGACTAATCGCTCGATACCACTTTTGTCACGACCGACCTCGGCCGCGATCGTGCCCTACACAGGCACCCTGCCTGTATACATCGAGAATAGCGTGAACATACACAATATAAACACACGTGTAAATAATATACAACACAAAGCCGAGCAAAGGCCGCTTTCCCTAATATAAACAAAGTCAAAAGTACAACTTTACAACTCGCCATGTACCAACCACATATGTGAATACGCACTTAGGAATAACAATCGTATGGACAGGTTCGCCATACCACGAATGTACATAATCTACAACATCGTGGAAAGATCAGACTAAAAGAAAGACAAGCCTCAGGAGAATGGAGATTCCGACGTCCGATAAGTGATCCTAAGAGTGTGGATCCGCAACACGCTTACTCTTTCTGCGCAGATGAACGCAGCCGAGGAAGGGGTCAAGACAATGATATGTACTAAGTATGTAAACGGAAAGTATCAGAATTGCAATATAAGTTTAAAACAAAGCCGGAGACATGTATGATAACAAAATTACAGTACACAGTGCCTTACTAACAATGAGAGTAAATTAAGAGAATACGTACAACATCAATATAGCAGTCTCGCAATCAAATCATGAGTAGTGAACCCATAAAAACAGGTGGTATAACGTCTTGGGGTTCTTACCCCTCATTTATACTCTTACCCTGGAGCAGGTGGTATAGCGTCTTGGGGGCTTACCCCTCATTTATACTCTTATCCTGGAGAAGGTGGTATAGCGTCTTGGGGGTTTGCCCCTCACTGATACTCTTACCCTATCTCAAAACCGGCCGTCATACAATAATTAAACAAGTTAGCAATCCCCCTAACTTCTTATTAGTCTTATTCATCTACACTCTCATTTTAGTTTACTTAAGGCACTTATCATGTCTTTTATAAGAATCCGGGAATTTAACCCAAAGTACTAATGACTTCTATTCTTTAAAACAAATGACTCTTTTTAGTAGAAAGCTTCCAAGACACTAGTAACCATAGTATCAAGTCCAAATTACATTTCAAGACAAGTCACAATACCTTTAGAATTTAAAGTAGGTTTCTAAATCAAGTGACTCCTTTTCTTATTAAAAACCTTAGGCAATTGATACCTTAAAATCAATTTGCCTTTCATTAACACAAGCCATTTACCTTTGCATAAAGTCAATATAACCAACTCCCCATAAAGTCGTTATATTCACTTTATACTTTAGTCAAGTACATTTTCCTATCCAAGGGACTTATACGATTAAAACGACAAAAGTATCACATACTTTAAATCCCTTCAAGTCCCTTAACTTTACTAAGACTTAAGACATTCTTAATATTTTCAAAGAAGTGAGTTAACTTCCTAACTCACCCGACTTGGCATTTTATAAGGCTAGTAAGGAATGTCAAAGTCTTCAGACGCTCACCGTACTATATACGCGAAACTAGTCATGCTCAAAAGATAGGAAAAGTTCTACATACCTCGTCGTCAAACCACTTGCCAAGTACAAAGTCCCGCGTGTAGTATGTCAACCTATAATGTTCACAATACGTCTATTAAGGCCTTACTTCAATCGTAGAATATCATAAGTGTTAAGTCCCTATATTCTACGGAAAATCGGACAGCACCTCCTTTGTTTTTACTTACTTTGCCACCTTTTTCAAGGCCGAAATACAATAACCAAACAGCCCCAATTGGCTCACAATTATATAGAAGGTAATCCAATACAAATGAATAACCAAACAGCCCCAATTGGCTCACAATTATATAGAAGGTAATCCAATACAAATGAATAACCAAACAGCCCCAATTGGCTCACAATTATATAGAAGGTAATCCAATACAAATGAATAACCAACTAATACAAACTACAAGTCCAAAATTCGGCCACCTTGAGTTCAACAATACCAATTCTATCCAATTTCCATTTCAATCCAAATTGGTAGCTTAATATGATAACAAGTCGCATTTGGTTATAACTACCATAATCTTCAAGTCAATAACATGCGACGATTCTAACAACGATTAAATTGTAATTCAACTTAGTTATGGCTTACATTACATTTCGGATTTCCAAGGCTATAATCAATCCATAATTCTTATAACCTCAATATAACAACTTCATGCTCGCAACATACAAAGCTATCAACAACAATATAAATATGTAATCTTGTAACACCTTTAAAAGACAAGATTATACCTTAACGATTCTTAATTCAACTCCAATCCGAAGTCGCTCCTTAGTAGTTTAGAGCCTCTCCAAGACACCTCAATCCGCTTGTTGAGACCCTTAGAACAATACCAACAATTATCCTTCAAAACTCCAAACAAAACCTAGAAAGACCATTAGGTTTTCGTTTGACTAACCCGAAAACAATCTTTTTCCAAGATTTTTCTATTGAGATGTGTTTACAATATACCTAAGAACCTTGGTTTAAAGTGGGGAGCTAAAAGAACAAGGAACAAAGATTTTTCTCTTTTCTTGCTATAGAACCCGAGACCCCTCCTTGATGTTCTTCAAATTTGTATAAAATTTTCTAAGTGTTAAGTCCTCTTCTTGCTACTAGTATTATATAAAGGGTCATGGAGGGTTAAGATGCATCCAAATGGTTGGCTTGGATAAACTCTTAGCAAAAATCAAGACTTATTGACCATTGACTTAGTCAAGGTTGTCAAGCCACAACTTGCAAGACTTTAGTCATCCAAGACTTAAGGTAAATGACCATAATGGCCATGCCATTTCGTCCAAGGCATAGCTAAGGGGGGGTGACACGTGTCGCCCTCCCATTCGTCACAACACTTACGTTTTCCGACAATTTTCATAATTCCGATAAATTACAAGTCTCAAATCCTAACACTTGTGAGTTCATACTTATGTTCTTAAAACATGTCCTGAAATTTCGGGGTGTAACACTTTTCCTTCTAAGGCTTCATCCCGGGAGAAGGGAGTTAAGGTAACAAGGATCGTTGAGTAATCCTACCCAGTCGAGTGGCTTTCAGCTCCTTTTGCCTTAGAGGTTGATTAAGGAAAATGGCTTGACCCAGGACTATTATTTGCTCCTATTGCTGGGATCCTGATGCAAGTCTGTGCTCCATTCACCTTTGGCAGCACATAATCTCCCAAGCTTCTCTCAGCTTGGACCTGGACCCTTTCTTCAACATCCATTGGTAACCTCTGGGGCACCCTCTGGTTAGGTTGATGATCACCTAACCCTTCGTTCATCTCATTGTTATTCTGCAAACCTCTCATTGCTATTAAGGCCAAGATTCTTTTGTTTCTCCGGTTCTGCTTGCAAGTCTTTTCAATCTCTCGGGTTGAAGGAAACATATGTATCTGCTCCTCTTCTCCTTCGCATAAACTAGATGCCTGCAACAGATCAAAATCAACAAATGGATCACGGCGCATGGTTCCAAAATAAAATAATATAAAAGAAAAATAAAAACCAAATTAGAAATTAAGAATAGAAAGATTGATATTGAACTACGCCAATCCCCGGCAACGGCGCCAAAAACTTGATGCGCGACTTATACACACGCTAAACGCAAGTGCACGTATCGTGACAAGTAATATAGTCTAGAAGACCGAGTTATCGTCTTCAGGGATTAGTGTCCAATTACCAACCTCTATTCTGTGGTATCTATTTGGTGATCGATAATTTGATGATTTGTTTATAGCTATGATTATAGATGCTAACTAAATTATTTTACTTTACTTCAGATATGGTGGAAATAGGGCTTCCAAATCTCCTCAACTATCCGCTCACTTTACTCGTTAATTCAAATAATTAAGGTTCTTCTTCTATGTTGAGATAACAGGTTAACTAAGCCGTTTTATACTCCTGTTAAGGTAATATAAACACTCAACCCCAATGTAGAACCCTTCTATCTTTCGATGACAAGATTGACTACAAAGGAGGATTAAGAGCAATAACCTATCAAGCTACACAAGTATCGGGGTACTTTCGTCCACGATTTAAACCTATGTTTATTCAACTATAACATATTCACAATCTCTCCTTTCGGATTTCGATTAGAAATCATATAAGTTATGATAATTAGTGATCAATTAATTATCAAACAATCAAAACAATTATTGAATAAATCTCAACAATAATAAGAAGAAACCAAAATCTTGCATTAATTCATAAAACGAGGTTCAAGCGATTCGATATGGAAAACCCTAAATTAAGTTAGTTCCTAGCCATAGACATGTCAAGAACTAAAATATTATCCAACATATACTAGAAAGAAATAAAATAAAGAACAAGAAATTACTCAAAAATAAGTCTCCAATCTTGATCTCAAGTTGTGATGAATGGTAAGGTGTATTCTCCACAAATCTGACCTAAAAGGCTCTATTTATATCCTCAAAAATGTGCAAAACCTTTTCCTCTTTGGCTTTGGCCCAATCCTATTCGGATTTGTCAATTTTCCCGTCGGCACTTCGGCTCAGAATCAGGCCGCGCGCCAAACTTCGCGCTGGTCTGCTTCTTGGGCATCGTGGCTCTACTACTGCTGATGATCTGGCGCCGCGGCGCCGTCCTGTTTCTCGCCCGGGTTGTCAACTTTTTAGCTTTTTGAGCTCTGGAACCTTTTTTTCTGCCCTCTTTTCGCTCCTTCTCACCAATGTGCCACTTTAAACCATTGTGACTCAAAAGAAAGAAAATCTATCCTAACACGACACATATTTGTATAAAATGGGCAAAAGACTAACTAAAAATGACTCAAAAGGTGTATATAAAATACACCGATCACACTCCCACCTTCGCTGCCAGATTTAGCTCTCCCGTCTCTCTAGCGGCAATTTCTTCTTCAACATGGCATAATAGGCTTGGTCATCCAGGAGCCCCAGTTTTTAATTTTCTTAGAGGCAATAATTTCATTACTTGTAATGTGAAGCTTGTCCAAAACTCTGTTTCTTGTTCTTTAGGCAAACATACTCGTCTTCCGTTTAACTCATCTACTAGTGTTACTTTTGCACCCTTTGATATTATACATGCCGATTTATGGACATCACATGTTGCTAGTTCTCTCTGTCATAAATACTATCTTATCCTACTAGATGATTTTTCTCACTTTGTTTGATTGTATACTCTCAAATTTAAATCGAAAGTGTTTGCCAAATTTCTTGAGTTTCGAACATTCATTCAAACACAGTTTAATAAAGGTATAAAATCTTTTCGGTGCGATAATGGTCGTGAATTCAACAACTCTATATTTTACCGTTTTTGTACTAATAATGACATGGTTTTTCGCTTCTCTTGCCCCCACACCTCCCCACAAAATGGTAAAGCTGAAAGAATCATCCGTACCATTAACAATATGATTCGCACTCTATTGATTCATGTCTCCCTACCTCCGTCCTTCTGGGTCTATGCTGCTAAAATGTCAGAATACGTTCTCAATATTCTCTCAACCAGCACTCTTCACAATATGACCCCTACCGAAATCCTCTATCATAGAGTCCCATCTTATAATCATCTCTGAATATTCGGTTGTCTCTGCTATCCTAACCTTGCCTCTACTGCCTCTCACAAACTAGCTCCTCAGTCTACTCCATGTGTCTACCTAGGCTTCCCGCTGAATCATAGGGGCTATCTATGCTATAATTGTCCACTCGTCAAATTCACATATCTCGTTCCGTTACATTCGACGATACCACATTCCCGTATTCGAATCTTAAAAAGTTCCAAAAATCGAATTACTCTTTTCTTGACGAGCCTGCCATATCTTCCATTAATCTTGAAATACTCACCTCTGTCCCGTCGTCAGCGACGCGGCCCAGTGATGGGGCACCGCGGCGCTAGATTTCCAGAGAACACTGTCCGTCGACAGCGTCGCGATGCCAAATTTCCAGAGAAGACCCTGATCCCAGCACCGCGGCACCGCCGACAGCTTCGCCCACTCCTTTCCCTTACCCGATAATGCCTTCTATTTCGGATACAATCACTCAGACTCCGCAGCCCACAAATGTCCCCACTCACCCAAAGGAAAATCGTGCCAAACATGGAATCTTCAAAATCAAAGTCTAATTTAACTTGTCTTCCCAAACCATTTCTCCAATTCCCAAGAACCCATCAAAGTCTAATTTAACTTGTCTGCCCAAACCATTTCTCCAATTCCCAAGAACCCTATATTGGCCAAAGAAGACCCTAATTGGAATACGGCTATGTCTGAGGAATTCAATGCTTTAACTAAACAGCACACATGAGATCTAGTGCCTATACCTGAGGGGGTGAATGTGATTCGTTGTCTGTGGTTATTTCGTCACAAATTCAGAGACATTGGAGATCTTAAGAGGTATAAGGCACGACTTGTGGCCAATGACACAAATCAGCAGGAGGGCATTGATTGCGGTGAGACCTTCAGCCCGGTTGTCAAACCGGCTACCATTCATACAGACTCCTGAAAACGGCTTTCACTCATTTCTTTCTACTAGTTCTTTCATAAGCAATTAGTTGTAAGTTTTGAGCATTGCCATGGGCAAACACTGGCCGATCCATCAGCTTAATGTGAAGAATGCATTCTTACATGGGGATCTGAGAGAGAGTCTACATGCATTATCCGCCAGGGTTCACTCATCCAGCAGTTCCTCACTATGTGTGTCGTCTCCGTAAGTCACTATATGGCCTGAAACAGGCCCTCCGTGCGTGGTATGATCGTTTTGCCAATTATATCTTGCAGATTGGATTTGTATGCAGCAAGAGTGATACATCACTCTTCATTTTTCATCGAGGTAGTAACGCTGCTTACTTATTACGTTACGTGGATGATATTGTTCTTACTGCCTCCTCCGATGGGTTGAAAAATAAGATTATTGCCTTGCTTAATTCCGAATTTACAATGACTGATTTGGGGAAACTGAGTTATTTTTTTGGGATATCAGTGACAAGGTCTTCCAACCACATGTCTTGTGTCAGCGTAAGTATGCATAGGAGATCGTGTACAGGGCTAAGATGGCGAATTACAAAGTTTCACCTACTCCAGTTGATTCGAAATCTAAGATCAGTGCTATGGATGGTGCTCCAGTCTCCGACCCTACTCTGTATAGGAGCCTTGCAGGTACACTTCAATATCTCACATTTACAAGGCCAGACATTGCTTATGTTGTTCAGCAGGTATGCCTATTCATGCATGCCCCCAGGAAGTCTCATTTCATTGTTCTTAAGCGTATCATCCGATACATTAAGGGCACAATTGATTATGGTTTGCACATATACCCCTCTACACCAAACAGGTTGCTCTCGTATACGGATGCAGATTGGGTAGGGTGTCCGGACACGCGACGCTCCAATTCCGGGTTTTGTGTATTTTTAGGGGATAATCTGATTTCTTGGTCTGTCAAGCGACAGACTACCCTATCTTGTTCCAGTGCCGAGGCTGAGTACAGAGGCATTGCAAATGTGGTAGCTGAGATTTTTTGGCTCAGAAATTTACTGTTAGAACTTCAGTGTCCTTTGCGTCAGGCATCTATTGTGTACTGTGATAACATCTCTGCCATCTATCTTTCTCATAATCCGGTTCAACATCAGCGAACCAAGCACATTGAGATAGATCTACACTTCGTTCGTGAGAAAATTGCGCTAGGCCATGTCAGAGTGTTACATGTTCCGTCATCCTATCAGTATGCAGACATATTTACCAAAGGACTTTCCAGACAGTTATTTCTTGACTTCAGATCCAGTCTCAGCGTCCGGCCTCCTCCCGCTCCGACTGATGGGGTGCGTAAACGTGTATATAGACATTATTCCATCTCTATCCCATAATTAGAATATATTTCATATATTGTGTAAATACAATTATGGTAAGACTAGAATTCCTCTTTTGTATAGACTTAAGATTCCTATTATATAAGGGATGAATATTGTACTCTATATATATTTTGATATTAATCAGAAGACTTCCTAAGGAATATTAATATCGGTTCTTTATATATCATTACATAAAGTAAAGAAAAGGACTTGAGAGATCGAATAATATAAGAAACGGTAAAGAGTTAGGTTTATTTGGTCCTCCTCCAAAATCCAAATCCATGATGCGTACATATTCCTTTTTTTAAAAAAAAAATTTATTTATGAATATAACGTTTCCTTTTATGAAGTTAAAGAAGTATGTACGTATAAAATATAAAAAAGCGCATAGAAACCATGAGATAGTAACTCGAAGGCCACCCAACCAGTTGCGGATCTTGCCCAAAATATTAAGGGGGGCGATAAGTACTAACAAAAATATTATAATTGAAATTTATAAGAACAAAATTTAATTTTATCAAAGATTCAAAATAACATCAACACAACAAAAATATAATATATAAAAGAAAAGACGTACCTACAATTAAAGTGCCGCCCTTCGTTCTTTTAAAGACTTGAAATCATTAATAATTGAATCAGAGCCAAAGCTTTCAGCTATCTCTTTTTCAATATAAACTATCATATTATCAGCAAGAAATTCATCCTCCATCTTATTACGCAACCTTGTCTTGATTATCTTCACTGCTGAAAATGATCTTTCTGTAGTAGCCGTAGAAACTAGAAGAGTTAAGATAAGGCGGATTATTCGGTCAATCAAGTAATATGTATTTGTATTCCCTGTTTTTTCCAAAGCTTCACATAATTCAGACATAGTTGACAAATTGTTCAATTTTGGATGACTAACAGCCTCAAGAATAAAGTGTTGAAGTTGAAATTTCAAATTTATTTTCTCTTGCTCACTAAAATCCACTGGATAGAATTTTTCTACAAGAGCACATATATCATCCATATTAAATGCTTCGTACTTATCTTTAGGAATCAAACTATTGTGTAGGCTCAAAAGCTCCATTGTTTGAACATTAAACCTGTGATTCAATTCCTGCAATTGTTGATCAATAGTAACACAAAAGAGATTCACTCTAAAATGTTGACCCACTGTGATGTTATCCTTCTGATGACGAGCACGCCCTTGACGCTCTATATAAACATCATTACAATCAGGAGAATCAATATCATGTTGCTCACAAAATAATGTCACATTTTTCAATAATTGATCCCATCCTTCATCTCTCAACTTCTGAATTAATGTTTTTGTAGTACTGACTAAATGTATAGCATTAAGTATATCTTGGGATTTCTATTGTAAAGCTTGACAAAGACAATCTGTAATTCCCATAATCTCTTTCATCATGTGCAAAATCAATATGAACTCAAATGAATTCATAATCTTATAAGCAACATTAGCATTCCCTCGTTGAGAGTAAGTTGATCCATTTTTCCTTATATTTTGGAGAACCACACAAGTTGCATCATGCATATTTATCATACTACAAACAGAAGAAAAATGTGAGCTCCAACGAGTATTTCCAGCTCGTTTCAAAGTGCCTATTTTTTTAATCCTTTACCACTATCAAGTTCACCAATCTCTAGCAAAAGTGATATCTCCTCTAATTTGACAGCTTGTATCTCGTCATGACGCTTACTAGAGGAACATACAATATTGACAACAAAAGTCAAGTTTGAAAAGAAATCATGAATAAGGAAAACTTCTCTGGAAGCAGCAACCAAAGCAAGTTGTAATCTATGTGCAAAGCAATATATGTAATAAGCATAAGGACAACCTTTGAGAAATAATGCTTGCAATCCATTCCACTCTCCTCTCATATTACTAGCACCATCATACCCTTTCCCAAAGATATTTAAAACATCAAGACGATATCGAGAAAGAACATCACAAACCGTCTTTTTAAGAGTGATAGCCATAGTGTCCTTAACATGCACAAGATCAAAAAATCGTTCTTGTATATAACCTTTTTTATCAACAAACCTCAAAATAATAGTCATTTGCTCCCTTAGAGATTCATCACGTGATTCGTCAACAATTATGCAAAATTTAGAATCCCCAATCTCTTCTCGGATATAGTTTTTCACTCTACTAGAAATGATATGCAAGATTTCCTTTTGAATTTGATGAGAAGTATACTTTGAATTATATGGAGCATTCTCTAGCACTACTTTTGCTAGTTCATCATTATATGATGCTAAAAGTTTGATCATTTCAAGAAAGTTACCTCTATTTTTTGATCCTAGTGATTCGTAATGGCCTCTAAAAGCACAATCTTGAAACGTGAGCCAACGAATTGAATCAATAGAGCTCTTGAGACGAAGTTTATTTTTGTTAATTTGATCGGCACTCTGCACGTTAAGGACATTTCTGATGTGCATAGAATGATTGAACAAGTCTTGAGAAGATTTCAAGGCATTATTATGAGACGAACACGGACTCTCACCAATATGATTAAGCAAAGCACAACCTTCCCATCATTGACCTTTTTCCATGCTTTAAATCATTTTCTAATAAAGACATCAGCTCCAGGATGCTGACTTGACTTTTTACTGAACAAGTAACAAACCAAACAATAAGCAGCATCATTAGTCGGTGAGTATTGATCGGTGTATTTTATATACAATATTTGAGTCATTTTTAGTTAGTCTTTTATCCTTTTTTGTACAAATAAGTGTCGTATTAGGATAGATTTTCTTTCTTTTAAGTCAAAGTGGTTAAAATGGCCAAATGGCGGAAAAGGAGCTAAAAGAGGGCAAAAGTGGAGGTTCCAGAGCGTAAGCAGAAAGTAGCGAGCAGGCGGCACGAGCCGGCGCGGCGCATCTGCAGACAAGTGCAGGGCCGCGGCGCCTAATCATCAGAGAGGCTACAGAAGATGCAGCGCCTGTGGCTACCGACAGAATCGGGGCGCGGCGCCAAATCATCCGGCATCGCGAGTTGCGGCGCTGGCGATGAGCGCGGCGCCGACGCGGGAAAAACAGGTTTAATGATGAATTTTGGGCCAGGCCTGAAGGGGAAAAGGTTGAGGCGGTTTGGAGCCTATAAAAGGAGAACCCTAGACAGTTTTTAAGGGTTCCCTTTCTTGCACAACACAAGGATTCTTGGATTGAAGATTGGAGACCATAGTTTAGTAACTTTCTTTCCTTTTCTTTTCTTTTATTTCAGTTTTGTATGATTAACCTTGAATTAGTTCTTGTCATGTCAATGGCTAGGAACTAATTCTTTTATAGGGCTTTCCATGTTAAATCACTAGAAACTTATGTTATAAATTGATGCATGTTTATGGTTATTCTTCTTCTTGTTGAGATTTATCCAATAATTGCTTTGAATGCTTGGTAATTAATTGATCACTAATTATCATTATTTATATGATTTCTAATCAAACTTCGAAAGGAGGAGGTTGTGAATATGCTGTAAGTTGGGTAGACATATTTTGGATTGGGGATGAAAATACCTCAATTACTTATGTAGCGTTAATGAGAGGCTTAAAACCACAATTTTACGCACGGCGCGTGACTGTTAACTAGGTTTTGTTCTTAATCCTCCTATAGAGTCATCCTTATCACCAAAGGTAGAAAGGAGCAATCTTGGAGTTGAGTGTTTATATAGCCTTAACGGGAGTATAAAACGATTTCGTAAACCTGCTAGCTCCAAAAGAAGAAGAACCATAATTCATTGCATTAATAAGTAACATAAGCGGATAGTTGAGGAGACATGGAAGCCCTATTCCCATCACAACTGAAGTAATCCTATAGTTAATTAGCCTTTATAATTATTAGTTATAAACAACAAAAATCAATATCGGTTACCAAATAGATACCAAAAGATAGATAATTGGTACTTGAACACTAATCCTTGTGGACGATATTCGGTCTTACCAAGACTATATTACTTGTCACGATAACGTGCACTTGCGTTAAAGTGTGTGCATCTTTTCGCGCATCAAGTTTTTGGCGCCGTTGCCGGGGATTAGGCATAGTTCAATATCAAATTTATCTATTTTAAATTTCTAATTTGGTTTTTAATTTTTATTTTATTTTTACGTTTTATTGATTTCGGTAAAAATCAGGGTGCCGTGATTTGTTGTCTGTTTTTGATATATTTCAGGAAATCAGTTTATGCGAAGGAGAAGAGGGGCAGACACTCTTGTTCCCTTCAATCCAGAGATTGAAAACACATGTGAGCAGAAAGAATCAGCGGATTGCAACCTTGATAGAGATGGACGGTGTTCAAAACAACAATATTATGAGAGAAGGGTTAGGTGAAAATCAACCTAACCCCGGAATGCCTCGGCAAGTACCTATGGATATCGAGGAAAGAGTTCAAGTCCAAGCAGAAAGAAGCTTGGGAGACTATGTACGCAGGGTGAATGGAGCACGAGACATGTATCGTGCTCCTGCAATAGAGCAAACAACTTTGAGATAAACCGGCGATTCGAGCATGGTGCAAAGACACTGATGCAATTTGGAGGCGCCATCGAGGATCCACATGCACATAGCTAATTTCTTGGAGCTATGTGCAACTTTCAGATATAACGGCATCGATGATCGCGTCAGTTGAGGCTCTTTCCTTCTCACTCGTGGATAGAGCAAAAGTATGGTTAAATTCTCTCACACCGATTCGATTTTTACATGGCAGAGGCGGCGTAAATTTCTAGCCAAATTCTTTCCCCATGCAAAGCGGCAAAATTGTGAGGGAGTTGAATAACTTCTACCAGCGGATGGAGAGTCCTTATATGAAGCTTGGGAAAGGTTCAAAGATTTAGAGAAAGTGCCACACCATTGTATTGAGTTGTGGAACTTGGTCCACATCTTATAACGGTGGCGGTACAAAGAGAACCATTATAGATGCGGCAGCGGTGGGGCATTAAGGAAAACGACCCACGACGCCACGAGTTATTAGAAGATATGGCCACCAACAACCATGTCACGTAAGAGAGATTAATGAGTGGGAGAGAGCGGTGAGTCCACGAAATAGATGCCATTCTTGCCTTGAATGCCCAGTGGCCCTTTTGGCGAAAGCGATTGCAAGAATATACGATGTCGATGAATACTGATTCGGATGCCAAAGAGATGTGAAATCTGTGGAGGCCCACATACATTCGATAGGTGTCCTTCAGCTGATCCTAATAATATGCCAATCGAGCAAGCAGAATGTCAGGCCGTGGGTAATTATCAGAGGCCACAGAACAACCCATACTCCAACACATATAATCCAGGGTGGAGGAATCACCCAAATTTCTCATGGAGAGGAGACTGTGGGCAGCGAGAATCATCTGAGGCGATGCAAACCCAGCAGCACCAAAATCAGCAGCCCTTTACTCAGGCCCCACATCCCCAACAGTTCAATGCACCGGTTCAGCAAGAAAAGCCAGACGAGCTGAGAGCAGCTTTGTTGGCACTCACCAACTCCCAAACTCAGTTCGTGACAGAAGCTAGATCCTCGTTCAGGAATTTGGAAACACAAATGGGTCAGCTAGCAAAGCAAGCAAACAGCAGGCCACAGGGTACACTGCCAAGCAACACAGAGGTGAATCAGGAGCGATGTCGAGCGGTACAATTGAGAAGTGGCAGCGATTAGAGCGTGATCACCTCAGCCAGTAGTTGAGCAAAGAGCAGAGATAGAAAAAGAGAAGGTAGTTGAATCTCGCCCAGCAGTAGAGAAAACTCCAGAGAAGGAGTATACAGAGAAGATCCCATTCCCCCAGAGATTACAGCGGAAGGCGGTTGATAAACAATTCTCCAAATTTTTGGAGACATTCAGAAAGCTGCATATCAACATACCCTTTATAGAAGCATTGGAGCAGATGCCCTCCTATTTCAAGTTCATGAAGGAGATCTTGGGGAAGAAGAAGAAACTGGCGGAGTATGAGATAGTAGCACTAACGGAGGAGTGCAGTGCTATCTTACAGAAGAAGTTGCCCCCTAAACTAAAAGACCCAGGGAGCTTTACACTACCTTGCACAGTTGGCAGGGTAACATGCAGCGGCTCATGCGATTTAGGGGCAAGTATAAATCTGATGCCTTTATCGGTATTTAAACGATTGGAGTTGGGCGAGGCAAAACCAACCACAGTGAGCCTACAACTAGCCGATAGGACAGTGGTTCATCCAAGAGGAAAGATTGAGGACGTGATTGTTAAAGTAGGAAAATTCTTTTTTCCTGCGGACTTCATCATTCTTGACATGGAAGAGGATGCAGAAATCCCTATCATATTGGGGAGACCATTCCTAGCGACAGGGAGAGCCCTGATCGAAGTAGAAAGAGGAGAGCTGACATTAAGGGTGGAGAATGAAGAAATGGTGTTTAAAGTATTTAAACACATCATTGAGCCACCAACCATGAGCATGTGCTTTGCAATCAACCCTCCCTGTGAGCCCGTACAAGTCAAACCAAGGGAGATGAGCCCACGAAAGCAGGTATGGCTTGCCGAACCTCCACAAACGCAGGTATGTGTTCCTGAACTTCCTCTTAACGATAATGCTAAGAGGAGAAGAAGAAAAAGAAAACGAAAAATGTGGAGAAAATGGATTAGTTGTGGGGTTAATCCACCCCACATTCATTGAGTTAAGGAACTTGCGTCCGGCTAAAAGACGTTAAAGACAGCGCTACTTGGAAGGCAACCCAAGGTATTTTGATTTATTTTACTTTAATATAATAGTTTTTATTAAGAACGGTCTCACGGAGGTAGTGTTTGTGTTTTGATTGACAGGTATAGGCCAATAAATTGAAGGGCGAGGAATAACAGGATTTTCAAAAAAGCGGGTAGCGCTGGCTGAAGCGGACGGCGCAAAAATCCGAAAAATTGCCAAGTCTAGCGCGGCTACCAGAATAGTCATGCGGAAATTCCCGAAGGAGTGCAGAACATTGGCGCGGCTAAAAGCAGCATGGCGCCAAAGCGAAATCGAAATTAAAAGACGCGTAAATCAGATTTTCCCCAATTTCAAAACCAAAACCTAACCCCCCTTCTCCACAAAAACCCACAATTTACCCACAAATCCTCCACAAATCAAACCCAACCACAACCAAAACTCTTAAATTCCTAAAACCCTTAGCTATTTCAACCAACAAAACTCCATCCCATTGCCTCAAATCACCATTAGAAGCAAGAACACCTTGAAGAACACCATAAAAAGGTAATCTTCATCTTTTCTTGAAAGCTTTCAGTAGTTAAAGAAGGTAGTAGTTTGGAGAAGTGTTGCATTGTGAAGTAGTTGGGGTGCTGAAAAATTGGTTGTGAAGTTTAGAGAAGGAGTAGACAAGGAGGGTGTGAGTATTGGGTAGTAGAGTTGAAGTTTGGGGGTGTTAGTGTTTTAGCTGCTAATTGTTGATTGTGTTGGGGAATATTTGTGCTACTAAGTTATAAGCTGCAGAAAGTGCTTTAACCATGTCCGCCAGAAAGAGAAGAGCCTCCACATCCACCTCAGCCCCACAATACGATGATACTAGGTTTGTGAGCTACCAAGCCTTCCAAAAATACAAAAAGCTTAGTACTAGGCCCTTAATCCCTGAAAGGGGAATGGACTATCAGAGGGAGTCGTTTGGGGAGGGGGATATTTATGAGCCCATTCGGGCAATGATTGAGATGATGGGGTGGAAGAGATTTGTAAATGTTACACCCCGGAATTTCAGGATATGTTTATAGGAACGTACGTAAGAACTCAAAAAGGTTAAGATTTGAGACGAGTAAAAATTTATCGGAATTATGGAATTGTCGGAAAACGAAATATTGCGACGAACGGGAGGGCGACACGTGTCACCCCCCCTTATGTTGTCTTGGACGAAATACATGGATAGAATGGTCATTGACCATAAGTCTTGGATGACTAAGTCTTGCAAATGACTTAGCTTGACATAGTTGACTAAAGTCCAAGGGCCACTTGGCTAGGATCCATGTGAAACTCATCTTTGCCAACCAATTGTATAGATCTTGACCCTCCATAGTATTATATATGAGTACAAGTAGCAAGACAAGTCTTTTAACACTTAGTAAAATTTTCAAAGAAAACCTTGAAGGGCTCTTAATGTTGCTCACGTGATGAGAGTTTTGCAAGAAGAAATTTTGCAATTTTTGTCCAATAATTCTCATACTTTAAACCAAGGTTCCTAAGAGTATTGTAAGGTTTTCCCAATAGAAAGATCCCGGAAAAGAGGCGTTTTTGTATTAGTCGCAAGGCGAAAACCTAAAGGGTTATTCAACTTTGAAGTTGAAACTTGAAGAAGAGTTTTTCATAAGCTTCTAAGGGTGGCTTGGAGTGGATTGGAATGTCGGAAGGAGGAGCTAAAGGTGCTAGGGATCGACTTGTACTCTTGGAGCATATTTGGGCTAATTGAGGTATAATCTTCGTTTTACTTTTGTAATTGAAGATTTCATATTATGATAAGTTATAAGTGGTCATGTGATATGTGTTATGAAGTTTGTTAAGTATTATGGAATTGGAAGCTAAAAATCCGAAATGTCATATTTAGCCATTTGAAATTTAAATCCAATTTGATCGATAAATTGAATTGTCGACGTTACCTACTTGAGAATGTAGTAGCTAGAATCAATCGCGCTTGATATCTTATTATGCTACCAATTTGGATTGAAATGGAAATTGAATAAGAATTGGTATTGCTATGTTATTGTGAGCCAATTGGGGCTGTTTGGTTATTCATTTGCATTGGATTACCTTTTATATTATTGTGAGCCAATTGGGGCTGTTTGGTTGTTCATTTGCATCGATTACCTTCTATTTTGTTGTGAGCCAATTGGGGCTGTTTAGTTATTGTATTTCGACCTTGGAAAAGGTGGCAAAGTTAGTAAAAACAAAGGAAGTGCTGTCCGATTTTCCGTAGAATTTAGTGACTTGCACTTGGAATATTCTACGTTTGAGACTAGAAGTTAATAGACGACTATGGTCATTATAGGTTGACATACCACGACGCGATCGACTTAGCAAGTGGATTAAACCGAAGAGGTATGTGGAACTTTCTTATCTCGAGCATGATTAAGTTGTAAATGTATAGTACGGTAGACGTCAAAGAGTTTGACAAATCTAGTCTATTTGATATCCTTGGCTTATTTTAAGAATGCCCAAGTTGTTTGAGTTAGGAATTAACTCACTTGTTTATATTATAAGGATATCTTGGTTTTCAAAAGTTAAGAGACTTTAAGTATGTTGAAAGTATTTTGATACTTGTTTTTATGGAAAGTTTAAAGAGTGGTTAACTCTAAGTAATTTAAGTATGTTAAGGGACTCAAGAGTTTTAAAGTATGTGATACTTGTTTCGTTTTAAACATATAAGTCCCTTGGATAGGAAATTGTACTTGACTAAAGCATAAAGTGAATATAACGACTTTATGTGGAATTGGTTATATTGGCTTTATGGAAAGATAAATGGCTTGTTTTAATGAAAGGCAATTTGATTTAAAGGCATCAATTGCCTAAGGTTTTCTGAGAGAGAAGTCACTTGATTTAGAAGCCTAGTTTTATTTCTAAAAGTATTGTGACTTGACTTGAAAAGAAATTGTAACTTGATACTACGGTTATTAGTATCTTGGAAGTTTTATAATGAAATGAGTCATTTTAAAAGAATTGAAGACGTAGTACTGGGGTTAAACTCGGATTTATAATGACATGTTTGTGCCTTAGGTAAACTAAAATGAGAGCGCATGAACAAGAATAATAAGAAGTTAGGGATTTCTTAACTTGCTTATATATTGTATTATAAGCGGCTTATGTTATGTGTGATAGCGGTTGTGCTAGTGATATATTATTCGTCATGTGGTCATTCCCGGATTGTGGCATTGCATATTTCCGTGGATTTGCTACCCACGATGCGAGAATACCTCACGCGAGTCCGTAGGGCTTACGCGGTGAAATAGTCCCACGCGGCGGTCCAAATTACGCGAGGAATACCTCACGCGAGTCCGTAAGGGCTTACGCGGGTGAAATAGTCTCACGCGAGGAATACCACGCGGGTCCACCGGATCTACGCGTGAAATAGTCCCGTGAATAGGATTGCTTAATGACACCGCGCGGGTGGTCCCGCTGATCGTGAGCTTTCCTACTTTATATTGTAAGTATACCCCTATTTACTCTCATTGTTAGTAAGGCACAGCATCGTTAATCGAGTTATCATACATGTCTCCGCTTTATTTTAGACTTATGATTTCATTACAACTTTGATTTCACATATTTGGTACATGTCAGATCGACCTCCTTCGGGCCGCTCACGCCGCAGTAAAGTTCGTGTCACTGGTCCTCGCCTAGATCACTGCTCACCGTTGAGAAGCTCCTTCATTTCGGAGGCTTATCCTCGGTATTGCTTGTTGTACATTCAGGGGTATGGCGGGGCCCTGTCCCGCCAGAGTTGTTATTCTTAGAGGTCTGTAGTCACAACGTGGATTTGGGCTGTAAAGAAAATAATGTACTGTTTTATTCCTGGATTGAGTATATTTTACGAAAGGTGGCCTTATCGGCTAGCCTGTTGTTGGATACTGTCTAAGTTTTTATGTATGTTGTGTATGTTCCGCTATTCTCACGATGTATACAGCGGGGTGCCCGGGTAGGGCACCGATCGCGAGCCGGTCGGGTCGTGACAAAAGTGGTATCGAGCGATTAGTCCTCTGAAAGTGTCTCAGACCGTGTCTAAGTAGAGTCTTGATTATCGGTGTGTTGTGCACCACATCTATAATCGAGGAGGTGCAGGACATTTAGGGTTGGTTTCATTCTTCTCACTCTAAGATCGTGCGATAGAGCTGTATGGTTAGGTCGTCTCTCCCAACAAGTTATGGTTGTTTGCATTTCTGAGGAAGGCGTGATGACCGGGGAAGGATTACGTGGGTTGCGTATCCAGGTTAGTAATGGCGAGAGTTGGTATTGTGACATACAACTATGCGGATTTATGTATGGGGTCACATATGTGTTCTAGGATGATTTTAGATTACCAGGATTTGGTAAGGACTAAATAAATACCGGGAAGGTATGAAACAGTTTAATGAACTCTCATCAAGGTTTTACGTGCTAATTTGAGATAATTAGGTGATGATGAGTTGTGGGAGGATGTAATGGACCCTCAAGAGGGTGATTAAGGGACTTAATGTAAGACTATGTTAATAGATTAAGCTACGTAGAAGGATTTCGAGGATGGTACGGGTGAGATCCGTATGGAGTAAGTATGGTTGTTGTGGACAAGACAACACGATTATGGTATTACGAGAAGTTCTTGTACCGATTCTGCGAGGGTGATAAGATAGGCTTGGAGCATGGAAATTGCGAGCCTAAAAATGTTGATAACCACCGAGACCTTAGGTATATAAGGCCTTCTCGGGTAGTAAAAAAAAAAAAAAAAGTTAAGACAGACCTAGGAAAAGAGTTAAGTACGACGCCGAGTCGGGTTGGGGATCTATTAAGGGTCGCCCCCATAGCTTGAAATGAAATGGGATCGGTTGGTAGTAGTCCCGCTACGTGACAAGGTCACGAGGGTGCAAGGCCCAAGTTTAGTTAGTCATTTTACGGGTTCGTGGACGTGTTCCACCGGAACCAGGTCGTGAGAGCCGGAATGGGCCTTGTATTGATTAATTTAGTAACTTCAAAGAGTTGAGGCCAGAATTAGTATGGAATTGTGTACGTATGCTAGTATAAGTTTGGAAGTACGGGAAGAGTACGACCAGTGACAAAGAAAGCAACCAAGTGTAAAGAAATAAAGCCGAATCTATGAGAACCTTTCGAGGTGACTACACCTGTGAGTGTTGGGTGGTAGCTGAGCGGGTAGATAATTTCCGGTAACGATAAAGTCGTTGGACCCAGCAGAGCTGTTATGATAGACATTGAGGTTACTACGAGTACGGACTAGTTGGCCTCTTGTTATGCCAACGTGGACTACAGAGAGAGATTGATTCGGTACCAGTTTCCCGATAAGCCGGTTATCGAGTAAAAAGGAAGAGAAGTGGTAGTAACCAGTGAATTATCCTTCCTTCTTTGGCATCATTGTTTTTCTTTTTAAGTCTGTGTGACTTGTTTCACTTGGGGTAAATTGACGCATAAAGTATGTAATAATTGAATTTGGAGGAAGTTGTGTTAAGTGCCCTTGGAAGTACTTGGAGTTGGTTTGGTGTGGCGGTCAGGGCCACGACCTTCCAGATAATTTCAGGAAAATATGCAAGGCATGAATAAGATAAGTACGAGTACTGCCGGCGGAGAGCTGAGGGCATCTTTGGTAGGTTTTAAAAATCTACACGAACTTAAAAGCGGTGCGTGATGATTAGCTAATTACTGGACCGCAAGAGGACCCTGTGATTAGGGTTGTGACTCCAAGGAAAGTTTAAGAAAGGGAGATAAGTTCTCTTCCCCACGTAAAAGGTCAGTTTTGCGTATTATGGGGTTGCGTGTACCCATGTTGTTAGACGAAGGATATAAGACTGGTAAGGTCTTCGGTATCGTCATACCATAGGTTACAGTTGTAGATAACCGTGGGAAAAGTGTTGTGTTGGGGTAATTAAGAACGACGTACGAATTGGTCAGGAAGTACCGTAAATATATAAATGTAGGTTGCACGAGATATGTTTACCCCAGATCAGTGTAAAGACCATTAGTAGATAATGGGCAGTAAGAACATTTCGAGAAAATGTGGTAACACCTAGTAATAGGCTCTACAAACTGGGAAAGGAAAACCGGGTTACTACTTGATGAGATCAAGGAAACCTCCCCCCCCTAAAAAAGTGATTGACAGTAAGTCTTAGCCATGAGGCAAGCAAAGGAATTAAGTCTAAGTTTAGTGACCAAGTTTGGTTGCGACAAAAAGGGGGAAACATGAACCATAATTGAAATTAAGGACACCCGAATATTTCGCAAGAATGAGAAAGTTTCCAGTTATTGGAAGATAAGTTGACCACGACTACAGTCCTACCCTCTCCTGTGAGACTAGAGGGTTAGGTTATTATGATAAACGTTGGGGGTTGGGCTAGGTTGTGGACTGACGCAACCCGTTAAGGATAGAGCCTATGTTTTCCCGGTAAGTTAGGGAAGCAGGAAAGGAAATTACGCCACTTCCGATTTTGAGCTGGCGGCAGTTAAATCATGCCTTGAAGATTTGGGGGGCATGACGTATTTATAGACTTCATATGGATATTTGTGCAGACCACAAAAGCCTCCGGTATATCTGCAGACTGAGGCAGTAGAATTTGCGACAGGGATGGTGGTTAGAGTTACTCAAGGATTGTGATATTGATATCCTATACCATCCGGGGAAAGCCAAGACGATTCTGAGATACTCTTTGTCGTGACTAAGGGTAGTCTCGAGATGGGCGACGGATAGGCGAGGATGTGGTCCGTGAGATTCTTGATTCCGAGCCTGGGGTTCGATTATTTGTTTCAAGGTTAATGAAGTTCAGATCCGAGAGGTTGCGAGTCTTCCATTGTTGAGGAAGTAAAGAGCGGCGATGTGAGGATCCGATTCACGATCTGATCGAGATCTGGCTCTCAGGAGGAGAAGAGCTTGTTTGAGTAGCACGGATGGGGTCTTTGTGAGATGAGGATAGATTGCGTGTGCGTGCTGCAGGACTAGTCGGAGTTATAGGGAGGCATACAAAGGCTTATTGTTCACTGCTCGAGGTCGACCAAGTTGTGTCGTGACCTCGGATGTATGAACGGGTAAGATGACCGGAAAGGGACATAGCGGAGTTCTTGCTTAGTGTCCGAGTTAGTAGCAGGTCATGGTTGTGCACCAGAAGCCCAGTGGGCTATTGCAGGCGATTGAAATCCCAACCTAGATATGAGAAGTATTTATTATGGATCTTGTTACAGGGTGGCATCGTACTCAGAGGAAGTGCGACTCCACAGGGTCATAGTAATTAGTGGCGAAACCGGTGTTCTTTCAGTTTGGGACCACTTACTCGGTGAGGATTATGCTAGCTTGTATAGCGAGAGTATTATGAGATCGCAGGGTTCCTACGTTTATGATGTCGCAGATGAGCTCGATTACAGATAACTTCTGGAGGTTTTTCAGAAGGGTTTTAGGGTCACAGGTGAGTCTCAGTGTTGCATTACACCCTCAGACCGACGGACAGGCAGAGCGTACTATCCAGGCATTTAGGGATAGGTAGCAGGCCTGTGTTATTGATTCCAGGGGTAGCTGGGAAGGTTATTTGCCTCTTGTTGTGTTACGTACGATAACAGATACCCTTCCAGTATTCGGATGGCCTTGTTTGTAAGGAAGTGTAGATCGCCGGTTGGTGGGTTCGACATAGGCGAGGTTCAGTTATTTGGCCCAGACTGGATTCAGCGGGCTGTGGATAAGGCGAAGCTTATCCAGGAAGGATTACTAGTAAGCTCAGAGTCAGCGGAAGCTTTATGCAGATAACCGATGTTGACACGTGGGGTTCAGTTTGACATTTTGGTATGAGTATTGTTATGTGGCCACGTGTGGCATTATTGCACGTAGGGGTTGTAAGGAGACTATGTCGCTATCTTGAAGTTTGACTCCCGAAAGAACATTCGGGGACGAATGTTTCTAAGGGGGGGAGAATGTTACACCCCGGAATTTCATGATATGTTTATAGGAACGTACGTAAGAACTCAAAAAGGTTAAGATTTGAGACGAGTAAAAATTTATCGGAATTATGGAATTGTCGGAAACGAAATATTGCGATTTAACGGAGGCGACACGTGTCACCCCCTTATGTTGTCTCGACGAAATACATGGATAGAATGGTCATTGACCATAAGTCTTGATGACTAAGTCTTGCAAATGACTTAGCTTGACATAGTTGACTAAAGTCCAAGGGCCACTTGGCTAGGATCCATGTGAAACTCATCTTTGCCAACCAATTGTATAGATCTTGACCCTCCATAGTATTATATATGAGTACAAGTAGCAAGACAAGTCTTTTAACAATTCGTAAAATTTTCAAATAAAACCTTGAAGGGCTCTTAATGTTGCTTTCACTAAGAATGAGAGTTTTTGCAAGAAGAGATTTTGCAATTTTTGTCCAATAATTCTCATACTTTAAACCAAGGTTACTAATTGTATTGTAAGGTTTTCCCAATATAATGATCCCGGACAAGAGGAGTTTGTGTATTAGTCGCAAGGCGAAAAACTATAGGGTTATTCAACTTTGAAGTTGAAACTTTAAGAAGAGTTTTTCATAAGCTTCTGGGTGGCTTGGAGTGGATTGGAATGTCGGAGGAGCTAAAGGTGCTAGGATCGACTTGTACTCTTGGAGCATATTTGGGCTAATTGAGGTATAATCTTCGTTTTACTTTTGTAATTGAAGATTTCATATTATGATAAGTTATAAGTGGTCATGTGATATGTGTTATGAAGTTTGTTAAGTATTATGGAATTGGAAGCTAAAAATCCGGAAATGTCATATTTAGCCATTTGAAATTTAAATCCAATTTGATCGATAAATTGAATTGTCGATGTTACCTACTTGAGAATGTAGTAGCTAGAATCAATCGCTTGATATCTTATTATGCTACCAATTTGGATTGAAATGGAAATTGAATAAGAATTGGTATTGTTATGTTATTGTGAGCCAATTGAAGTGCTTTGGTTATTCATTTGCATTGGATTACCTTTTATATTATTGTGAGCCAATTGGGGCTGTTTGGTTGTTCATTTGCATCGATTACCTTCTATTTTGTTGTGAGCCAATTGGGGCTGTTTAGTTATTGTATTTCGACCTTGGAAAAGGTGGCAAAGTTAGTAAAAACAAAGGAAGTGCTGTCCGATTTTCCGTAGAATTTAGTGACTTGCACTTGGAATATTCTACGTTTGAGACTAGAAGTTAATACGCACTATGGTCATTATAGGTTGACATACTACGCACGCGATCGGACTTAGCAAGTGGATTAAACCGAAGAGGTATGTGGAACTTTCTTATCTCTTGAGCATGATTAAGTTGTAAATGTATAGTACGGTAGACGTACAAGAGTTTGACAAATCTAGTCTATTTGATATCCTTGGCTTATTTTAAGAATGCCCAAGTTGTTTGAGTTAGGGAATTAACTCACTTGTTTATATTATAAGGATATCTTGGTTTTCAAAAGTTAAGAGACTTTAAGTATGTTGAAAGTATTTTGATACTTGTTTTTATGGAAAGTTTAAAGAGTGGTTAACTCTAAGTAATTTAAGTATGTTAAGGGACTTGAAGAGTTTTAAAGTATGTGATACTTGTTTCGTTTTAAACATATAAGTCCCTTGGATAGGAAATTGTACTTGACTAAAGCATAAAGTGAATATAACGACTTTATGGGGAATTGGTTATATTGGCTTTATGGAAAGATAAATGGCTTGTTTTAATGAAAGGCAATTTGATTTAAAGGCATCAATTGCCTAAGGTTTTTACGAGAGAGGAAGTCACTTGATTTAGAAGCCTAGTTTTATTTCTAAAAGTATTGTGACTTGTCTTGAAAAGAAATTGTAACTTGATACTACGGTTATTAGTATCTTGGAAGTTTTATAATGAAATGAGTCATTTTAAAAGAATTGAAGTACGTAGTACTTTGGGTTAAACTCCCGGATTTATAATGACATGTTTGTGCCTTAGGTAAACTAAAATGAGAGCGTACATGAACAAGAATAATAAGAAGTTAGGGGATTTCTTAACTTGCTTATATATTGTATTATAAGCCGGTAGTGCTTATGTTATGTGTGATAGCCGGATTTGTGCTAGTGATATATTATTCGTTGCGGGGTCATTCCCCGGGATTGTGGCATTGCATATTTCCGTGGATTTGCTACCCACGATGCGAGGAATACCTCATGCGAGTCCGTAGGGCTTACGCGGTGAAATAGTCCCACGCGCGGGTCCAAATTTATGCGAGGAATACCTCACGCGAGTCCGTAGCGGCTTACGCGGTGAAATAGTCCCACGCGAGGAATACCACGCGTCCACCGGATCTACGCGTGAAATAGTCCCGTGAATAGATTGCTTAATGACACCGCGCGGGTGGTCCCGCTTTGATCGTGAGCTTTCCTACTTTATATTGTAAGTATACCCTATTTACTCTCATTGTTAGTAAGGCACGCGGTAATCGTTAATCGAGTTATCATACATGTCTCCGCTTTATTTTAGACTTATGATTTCATTACGCATTTCGGGCCACATATTTGGTACATGTTATCGACCTTCGGGCCGCGTTCACGCCGCAGTAAAGTTCAGTCGCTGGTCCTCGCTCTAGGATCATCTGTTCACCGTTGAGAAGCTCCTTCATTTCGAGGCTTATCCTCGGTATTGTCGGTTGTTGTACATTCAGGGTATGGCGGCCCCGCCCCGCCAGAGTTGTTATTCTTAGAGGTCCGTAGTCACAACGTGGATTTGGGGTCAGAAGAAAAAATGTCTCGCTTTATTCTGGATTGAGTATATTTTACGGAAGGTGGCCTTATCGGCCAGCTTTGTTGTTGGATACCGCTAAGTTTTTATGTATGTTGTGTATGTTCCGCCGCTATTCTCTCGATGTATACCGATGCGGTGCCTGTGTAGGCACCGGGCCATGCCCGGTCGGGTCGTGACAGTAAACCCGGAGAAGATAGCACCAATGAACACAACAATGGTGCGTGAATTCTATGTTAACTTTCCGGAGAGGGTGGACAACAAATGCTTTGTGAGGGGAAGATATATGCCTGTGACGGCAGCAGCAATAAATATGTCTCTAAAACAGTTGATGTTGAAGGAGGAATTGGTGATTGAAACCATTTTAGAACATGGTCAAGGAGCACCAACAACATCAACTGGAACACCGTCGCATATACCGAGCTACCCCGGGCTGCGTTTGATATCGCGAGAATGGGTCAAGAGCACCGAGCAGCGCGATTCAACAAAGCGACATGGGTTGGCTATATTTAAATACCGCATGATTCCATCCACGCACTTCACCAGAGTGCCGTAAGATGAGATCCGATATATGGAATTATGAGGGGGATGACGATTGATGTGGGGAAAGAGATAGTGCAGAGCATTGAAGAAATAAGCAGGTTGGTGACAACAGGTGGATTGGGACATGGTTCACTTATCACCAATTTATGTCACATGAATGAGGTCTCAATCCTGCCCACTGACACTAAAGAGAGAAACCAACTGCCTGTGTCATATGGGATAGTGCACTCTTTCCCAGACCCAAGCCCCCCAGCAGCAAGAAGAAGAGCACAACCACCACCACCACCAGCAGCAGAGGCCGCAATGAACGAAGATGAGCCTGAAATAGAGGCTCAATATGAGGCAGGGCCTAGCCACCAGCCTACCACAGATTCAGAACCATCAGTGCCCATGATGGAGCAATTGCTTCAGAATCAGATGAGGATGATGCAGAGTTTGGACACAGTGATACAAGGACAGCAAGAAACGCGGCAGCAAATTAATGAGATGAGTTCCTTATTCAACCAGTGGTCCATGCACTATCTCATGCCACCGCCACCACCACCATTTTAGCCAAGTCTGTAAGTGTCTTGTTTTCTTTTATTGTCTTTGAGTCTACACACGTTGGGGACAATGTGTGATTTAAGTTTGGGGGGGTGTTTTATTTGTGCTTTATTTGTGTCGTACTATTATAAGTTATTTAAGTCCTTTTTATTGTTTTGTGTATATTTTGAGTCACAATTTTTTTTCTTCTTTTGAGTCATAATTGCCTGTCAAAGATCATGTATGCTGTAGTTACTAGAAACACCTAGTGAAGTAAGGCGGAATAATGTAATGGAATAGAAGCAACTATCTAAAACACTTAGGTTAGATATGCCAAAAACTCACAAAATCTGTCTATGTGGAGTTTCTTGCTTAAATTATGCATGCTAAATGATGAAAACTTATGTGTTATGATTGCTTGCTATTTGAGGCGAAATAGTTAGGATATGCATGTTAGGGAGATGACTCAGGCGTTTCTTTGATAGCCAATTCTTACCACTCTGTTCTATCCCTAACTTTAAAAGTATCCCTAGTCAGCCTCATTGAGCCTAAAAATTGAACTTTTCTTTTGACACCTTATATTCCCACAAATTGTGTCATAAGTAAAAATGTGAAATAGTGGAATAAATTGTGTTAAAAAAGAGACAAAAAGAGTGAACAAGCTCGATGCACCCCAATAAAAAAGTAATAAGAAATAGGCAAAAGCCTAAGTTTGGGGGTGCTTGTCATTATTATACACTTCACTCTCCCAAAACAAAAGAGGGGAAAGATTGATTTGAAGTGAAGAAAAAGAATCAAAAGAAAAGGGAAACACTGAAAAGCTAAAGAGCTTATGGTACACAAAAATGAGCCTAAATGCCTCTTTTTACCTACCTATACCTAAGCCTACATTACAACCCTTAAAGTCCTGAAGATCTCTTTTATGCATATCCAAGATTAGTGGAGAATAGCAAGTAAACATGTCATAGGATTTTTGAATTTTACAAGCATGATTCAGTATGTTGACTTCCATTAAGCATGATAAAAATGAGTTTGCGAAATATCTAGCTTAATGTGTTTAGTGTGCTAAAAATTTCATGTTATATGTTCCTGCATATTATTCTGCTAACCTTCATGTTTTTCTAGATAACATCAATGCAACAAAAGTGATCAATGTCAGTGAGTCTTTTATTTTTTTCGTTTCTTTGAGTCTTTATTTCTTTCTTTCTATCTTTGCTCGAGGGCGAGCAAAGGTTAAGTTTGGGGGTATTTGATCGGTGAATTTTATATACACTTTTTGAGTCATTTTTAGTTAGTCTTTTGTCCTTTTTTGTACAAATAAGTGTCGTATTAGGATAAATTTTCTTTCTTTTAAGTCAAAGTGGTTAAAATGGTCAAATGGCGGAAAAGGAGCTAAAAGAGGGCAAAAGTGGAGTTACAGAGCGTAAGCAGTAACGAGCAGGCGCGAGCAGCGCGCCTACTAGAGAGATAAGTGCAGGTCGCGCGCTAATCATCGAGAGGCTACTGAAGATGCAGTACATGGCGCCTCAAACCAGAATCGGCCGCGCGCCAAATCATCCGGCACTACAGTGCGGCGCGCCGATAGGTGGCCGCGGCGCCGACGCGGAAAAATCAGGTTTAATGACGAATTATGGGTCAGGCCTGAAGGGGAAAATATTGAGGCGGTTTGGAGCCTATAAAAGGAGAACCCTAGGCAGTTTTTAAGGGTTCCCTTTCTTGCACAACACAAGGATTCTTGGATTGAAGATTGGAGACCATAGTTTAGTAACTTTCTTTTCTTTTCTTTTCTTTTATTTCAGTTTTGTATGATGAACCTTGAATTAGTTCTTGCCATGTCAATGGCTATGAACTAATTCTTTTATAGGGCTTTCCATGTTAAATCACTAGAAACTTATGTTATAAATTGATGCATGTTTATGGTTATTCTTCTTCTTGTTGAGATTTATCCAATAATTGTTTTGAATGCTTGGTAATTAATTGATCACTAATTATCATTATTTATATGATTTCTAATCAAACTTCGAAAGGAGGAGGTTGTGAATATGTTGTAAGTTGGGTAGACATATTTTGGATTGAGGATGAAAATACCTCAATTATTTATGTAGCGTTAATGAGAGGCTTAAAAACCTTAATTTTACGCATGGCGCGTGACGGTTAACTGGGTTTTTGTTCTTAATCCTCCTATAGAGTCATCCTTATCACCGAAAGGTAGAAAGGAGAAATACTGGGGTTGAGTGTTTATATAGCCTTAACGGGAGTATAAAACGATTTCGTAAACCTGCTAGCTCCAAAAGAAGAAGAACCATAATTCATTGCATTAATAAGTAACATAAGCGGATAGTTGAGGAGACATGGAAGCCCTATTCCCATCACAACTGAAGTAATCCTATAGTTAATTAGCCTTTATAATTATTAGTTATAAACAACAAAAATCAATATCGGTTACCAAATAGATACCAAAAGATAGATAATTGGTACTTGAACACTAATCCTTGTGGACGATATTCGGTCTTACCAAGACTATATTACTTGTCACGATAACGTGCACTTGCGTTAAAGTGTGTGCATCTTTTCGCGCATCAAGTATTCTAGCCATGAAGGAAATTTTTTGAACCAAGATGCTTGAAATCGCCTTGGATGTTTTTCACTATTGAGGGGATACTTTTCAACTTGACATTGATAGGGACCCCAATTGAGATAAGCTCTTCGAACTTCATCTCTTCGATTCACTGTATATTCCCAAATTTGGGGACGCTTTCCGGGGTCACGTTCTAAACAATTGACATTAAATTCATCCATGGTGACTTTTTGAATCTTGCAAGGTTGCTCATCATCATCGGAATGGTGTTTTTTAAGTATCGATGTTGAAGCTATACAATTTTCATCTTTGTTGGAAGTTGTCCTCTTGAAAAGTTCATCAATTTTCTTAAGTTGTACCATCGTACCAACTACCACTCCTAAAAAATACATAAATCAATTATCAAAGAAACAAACATAAAAGAATAGGGGTTTAAAAACCCCCAAAAAAAGAAGAAAACAACAAACTTCATTCGAACATTTTATCGAACACCTTGTGGACATAGAACTCCCCCTTTAAGTTTGACAACAATAGGGGTTTAAAAACTCTCCCTTTTTAACGGGGAATCATTATTCTATCCAAAAACATAAAACAACAAGTACAACAATACCAAATCCCACCCAAATTCTCTCAAACCCAATAATATTAGTTTTCAACTTCAATAAAAACTCAAGAACGAGGGAAAAGGAAAGGGAAATGCATAGATTGATTACAAGAATTACTTACCTTGTGATGTTATTAAGAGATTGATGATGACTCTTGGATTTAGTTGATAGAGAAACTGAGAAAGGGTTTGGTGATACAAATACTAGATAAAGAGAGTAAGAGAGGCAGAGACGCAGAGTGCAGGTCTTGAATTAGAGGGTATACAATTTGGTATTCTGTTTATTAGAGGGTTTAGAGTTAAAAGGGTTATATAATTATATTAATAAAAAAAAATTAAGTTGGGAGGGGGGAGGCACGGCCACCCCAGGGCCTTATATGCTCCGCCACTGCACCCAACTATACGTAATTACCTATTAAAGTTATATTTATTTTTTTGTAATAACAAGGTCGATCAACTTTTTCTATATCACTTTAAAAAACATCCTATTAATATTTGACCATCTAAATATGACATGACATTTTATTTAGTCCATGAATTTTTTTTCTGAGTTCACATGGCAATAAACCACAATCCAACCCTAACCATAACTCAAATTAATCGTATTGTCTCTTAATTAAAATAGAGTTTCACCCTCCCTAAAAAAAAAAATTGGCCCTTCGTTTTATAAAATCTTGTCGTTTTCTTTCTCCTTCTCTCAAGTGAAGTCCATTAAAGATTTTTTTAACAACATTGTAAAGTTACTTTTAATTTTTCATTCAAGTAATGAAAATCCCTTGTATAAATTTTAACTAAACAACCTCATTATGTAAGCTAAATTAATTTGACATACTAAAAAAAACTTTAGTATGGTTAGGGTTGGATTAATAGCCTGCAAACCACGTCAGCCGTTTAACCACACTTGACAAGTCATGTGTAACAGACTCAACCAAGAAGGTTTATGCAGGGGATCGAACTCGTGACTCAGCCTCGCGCGCCATCGCTACACCAACTCACACTCATGTATATTCTCCACATTTAGTTATTTATCCAATGGGATATTTAATTTCTGCTTATATTATGGAAAATGTTACTCTACTTGTTCTAAGCGTGGCGTATGTGAAATAGTAAAGAACAATAAAGTAAGGACACAACAATCTTTACGTGAAAACCATCGGCTCACAAAGATAGAAAAAATCACGATCTACACCTCTGTAGGATTTAACCCCAACTTTACTACAAAGTGAGCCTCTGCAATTCAAGTTACAAACTCTATAATCTAGGAACTATAAACTCTAATTCCTATCTCAACAATCTCCCCAGACTGTTGAGCCCACTTCAAGTTGATTCTCAACTTGAATATTGAATTTGACTAACTTTTATACTTATGAAAATTATTGCTTCTAAAAAAGCGGAGAAGTGTACAACTCGATGAACAACCTAATACAAGAATCTAGACTTAAAACTGGAAAATATTATTCAGTAGAACAACTCATTTAATCTTCTTTGTAGTATTAGGTTCGCACCAATAAAATCAGAACTCTCTCAATTATGCTTAGCAAGGGTTTGCTCAAGTTTCTGACTTTCTCTCTTTGTGAGTGCGTAAGTAACTTCAAGGCAAGATTTGATATTTATAACATTAGTCATCATCTCATCGGCTGACCTAAACCCTACATGATACGTCTCATCATGTAGTATAGGGTTTGTGTTGGTTTAGGATTCTTATACAGTCACGCAACTTTAGTTACCTTGTAGGACTCTAAAAAATCTTGATAAGTATGACAAGAAATCTTGCGTCCTTGTACACTAAGTCTTTACCATAAAACATAAATTCTATTTGCGGTAGGACAAGCAAGAACACGTTCTTGGACCTGTTCTTTGCATTTGTTCCTGTCAACTCTGTCTCGCTACATGGTCTGAGAAGGAACATATGGTTGGACATGGTTCATTCGACATTTGCTCTGTATTTGATTCACTCTGTTCAGTCATTCTACTCTGTATTGTATATGCCCTTTGATAGATCAAGACCACATACCCGATTTCATTGCCTCTAGCTCTGAGGTGGAACACGTTTTACCAAATTCATTCTCTACTAGAATGAACTCTTGTTTTGTATATCTGGTCATAATCATCTTTACCTCTGACTGCTACTTGTTTGTTTGATTGAAATTGAGCATATCTTTTAAGCTAACACATGTCTACCTGATTCATTCTTCTTGTGCATTGGTTTGCTACTCATTTAACCTCTCAGGTTAAACAATTTATTCTATTTAGTAATTACTTTGTCAATTATTAAAACCACAAACTACGATTATTGCAAATGCCAACATAAATGATTCAGAAAATGATAGGGTAAACATGAAAGGAAAAGAATAAGTCGTAAAAACTATAGGAGTTGCTCCATTGACCAGTTTAACATAACAACAATATTCTTCACATATTCTATTACCTTCATATATCCTATTTCCACGGTTCCATTTTACTCGTAATGTTCTTTTTGCACGTCTGCTAATAAAATATTAATTAAAAAGGCAATTCAGCTAAATTATCCTTATTTATTCATTCATCTCTCCTAGATATGATATTGATAGCGAATATATTTTATTCCATGTATATTTTGTAATTAATAGTTCAGTTTAATTATATAAAGTAGAGATCCTCATTTAATTAGAATTTATATTTTACACTATATATATATATATATATATATATATATATATATATATATATATTGTATAAATGTATTAATCTCCCTTGAAGGAGTTTTCTCATTAATACAATATATATAATGTGTACAATATAAATCCTAATTGAATGAGAATCTCTACTTTACATAATTACGCTCAACTATTAATTACATAATATACGTGAAATATATAAAATATATTCGCTATCAGATATAATTTGATAATGTAGATATGACAATATCCCCTAAATCCTTGTAATAATAGTATAGATATGGAAATATCTCCAAATCCATGTAATTGTGCAATTAGGACATTGTGTAATATTGTTATTAGTTTCTTTTGATATTTACACTCTCTCTAAAAGCTATATAATCTCATTAGCTTGAGGGAATAATCAAGCCACTAATTCTCAAATTCTCTTCTCTTTTCTTTCTAATTTCTTGCCATCCTTTCTCTAATTCTCCTTCCTTCTGTCCACAAAAAAAATAGATTCAGTAGATTATGCAAATCAAAATCAAATAAACAAAGGGGCGGGGGGGGGGGGGGGATAGAGGTTTTCAAAATCTGGTTTGTTAATTCAACCATATTGGTACAACATCTCTAGCCAACAAATTTTGATTCCTACTGGATTGACTGAATCTCCTCTTTCACTAGCCACTCTCTTGTTAAGAAGAGGCGTGAAAGCTTTTTTATTCAAAGAAGGCAAAGAAGGAGAGGAAAGCACAGACGGGAAAGAAACGGAGAAGTAAAAGCAGAATGAAAGACAGTCCTATATTGACAAGGACGAGCTACTTCACGAAGAAAGTTTCGCGCCCAACTGCTTGTATATCGATCGGAAAGAAGCAGCTGCAAATGCTATCAGTGGTTCTTCCTTCTTATCTCATCTATCTATAAGAGACCCATGTGGTAGTGGGCGAACTAAGGATTTCATGCTTGCAAAGAAGCGTGGAATACCCCGGAATTTTGGCTACTCCGGAGTAGTCGCTCTGGAGCAGGTTCTTCGACTGGATCAATGTATATATGATACGATACATGCACTTGCGTAAAGCATAAGCAAAGTCGCTAGAATGGAGAATTAATGCTCCAAAGTCAGCCCAAAAACAGTTTTCGTCCATCTTCCAACGGTCTGAAACGTCCGCAGCGCCGTGGCCTCGCAGTCGGCGGCGCGAAACTTCGAGAGTTTCGGCGCCGCGGTATTTTCAGACCCATTTCATCTTCTACACATTACACATGTCTTCCTTTCGTTTACCAATGTGAAACCATTGTTATTTGATCAATAACCGTCTATTCTCTTATGTCTCAAATAATTCATATATGTACCAATATCTCTTCCATTTAAGGAAATTATGATCCTTGACACTTTATGTGCACGTGTGTGGAAACCATGTTTCGGATGTGCGGGACCCTAATTGTTCGAGTCATAATTAATAGGATTCATTTATTTCACATTTAGTAAATTTCTAACAATCCCCTCTTGGAAGAGATTTTTGGCGCACGCACATGGTGCCTTTCAAGCAATCACTCGGCGGATCGATGTTGCATCTGGAGAGGTAGCCGGAGCTTTGAACATTCCATAGTAGAATACCATCGAACATATTTACTGCGGTGAACGTGATGTCTTGAACCGTCAGTGTTTAGTATATGCCAAGACAATGGTACCAACACAACACCTTTCCTACTCAATCTTTCTAGTGTTTTGTCCGTCGTGGGCCGTGGACACCCTTGGATTCTTAAGTGCGTTCATTTGAGGCGGCCTGTCCTCGCACTTAAATAGGTGGTCTCCTACAAGGTATCCTGTAATACCCTGCTACACAAGCGTTAGGAACCATAAAGGAAATTACGATCCTTGACACTTTATGTGCACGTGTGTGGAAACCATAATTCGACGTTCGGGGCCCAATTGTTCGAGTCATAATTAATAGGATTAATTTATTTCACATTTAGTAAATTTCCAACAATTATTTTTTACTATCTATTTTTAATAAGGACGACAAGTGAAATGAAACGAGCGAAATTATTTACTAGTATTTTGTAATGAACGATTTGCAAACATTTATTATATTACTTCAACATCAATGAAACGTAATTACAACTTAACTCAATATATGTAAACTTCCTAACGTTGGAATGGAAAGATTGAATTGAAAATACTAGGATAGATTATACTGCTTCATCGGTCCGTTGACCTTAACCGATAGGTTGACCGATAGCCAAACGGACCGACCGAGCAGGCATACCGGTTGGGGTTGATCGCCTCAACCCCAACCCGCACGTTAGAAAACCCGTAAGGCCCGGATCGGTTAGTCCCAGAACAAAACCGTTCCATTCTGCTAACCAGGCCGCCAGAATAAAATGCCCAAACGGTATTGTTACCGTTGGGACTTGGGAGGGGTGGGGGGGGGCTGTGTCAACGGTCATTTCGACCGTTGGCTTGTTTTTTTTTTTTTTGTTTTGTTTTGTTTTTTTTTAATTACATTTTTACCCTTTAAAAAATCTATAAATTATCTACATTTTTTTCATTTTTATCACACAACATTTCTCTCAATTCTCTTATTCTCAATTTCTCATACTCTCTTAATCATCTTTATTATCAATTTTCAAGTTATTATTATTATTAGTTTTCAAATTCAAAGTAGCAAGACGCAAGACTTCGAGCTTCGAGTTTCAATTGAATTCTGAATCCCGAAGTTTGGTACACTCGTTTCATTCTCTAATTATTTTATTAAATTGTCATATTTATTTGTTGATTATTTAAATATTTTATAATGTCTTTACTAAGGGAATGCGTCGGATCATGTAGTAAATCTAGTTCAAGGGGTAAAAAATCTGTAGGTTCTTCATCATCTAATCAAAATATAGATTATGATCAAATGCAAGAAGATTTTGGAATAGAAGATAATGAATATGATAACGTTCAATTAGATGATATTGATGAACTTGAAGAACAAGAACCTCCTACACCTACTAGTGTTCCTTCTGTCAATGTTGGTACTGCTAGTGGTAGTCGTAGTCGTAGTCGTAGACCTCCTTTACCAGAACCAGTAGCAAGAAAAAAAAGGAGTAAAGTGTGGCTCTTTTATGATAAAGTCAGGTACCGATAGAGTTACATGCAATATTTGTGGGAGAACTTATAAACATAAGACAGGGGGTGGTGACGGGGGGACGGGCACTATAGGTAGACATATAAAACACGATCATACGGCACAATGGAATGCTGTCTCTGATTTAGAACCCGGTCAACAACAACTTAATCCATTAACTGGGGGGGTGGCTAAGTACGATCCAAAAAAGGATCGCATTGAATTAGCAAAAATGATTGTCGGAGGTTGTTTACCTTTTCTTTTGCTTCTTCTTCATATTTAATTACATATATTCAAAGAGTATATAATCTTTTTTTTAAAGGTGTTCCTCGTAGTACTACTAGAGCCGATATTTTTAGACTTCATAATGATTATGTTATTTTCTTGCAATATTTGTTTGCTAACCTTCCATGTCATGTTAGTTTTACTTCAGACATTGGACATGCATTAAACGGTTATGATTATTTAACAATTACTTGTCATTGGATTGATGAAAATTTTAGAATGGAAAAACGTATTATTGCTTTGCGTATGGCGAGGATCAAAGTCATCTTGAAAAATATATGTTTAAACTATTTGTTTTTATGCCCAAAATATAATCTTTATAATAAAATACTTTGTGTATCATTCGATAATGCATCTAATAATACCTTCCAGAGATATTTTAAAGCGAAGTACAACCACCACTTCCTCGATATATTTCATGTTCGTTGTGCTTGTCATATTTATAATTTAATTGTTAAAAGTGGTCTTGATTTATTTTCACCAAATAAAACTTGTCAAAAGAGTCATTGGAGTTATTCAGGTAATAATAGGAAAAATAGAATTATAGAATTTAAAGAAAAATGTAAACAATTTAATTTGAGACCTAAATTCATGTCAGAAGAGATTATTACACGGTGGAATTATACTTATTTATTTTTAAAAGAATGTTATAAGTATAAAGACCCCATAACACATGTTGCAAATGCGCATTGTAAGAACGTGATGTATATGTTAACCGACGAACATTGGAAATCAATTGGTGAACTTTTAAAAAATTTACGTAAATTTTACACTGCAACTGTTGAATTTTCAGGATCTTATTACCCAACAGTTTGTAATGCTTTAGCTCATATAGCTGAAATTTCATATTTACTTTATGGTTTAAAATCAAATGTGAAATATAAAGATGCAGTTACAGTTATGTTTGAAAAGTTTAAAAAATATTTTTTCCCTATTCCTGATGTTTATTGTATTGGTGCAGTCTTAAATCCTTCTATTAAAAAAGTAGATTGTCATAATTTAATATTTAGTTTATATACTTATATGAAAATAGGTGAAACAGAAACTCCATCTTCATTTGATTGCATAAGTAAACTTGATACTAATTTAACTACATTATATGAATATTATGCTACATTACATGATAACAACAACTCTGCTACTAATATTCCTTCTAGTTCTGCTTCTGTGTCTACATCTGCAGGATTCAATGCTGATGACGATGAAGAAGAATCTTTAGACATATGAAGCACTTTTACAACACAAGCAAGCACAAGTCGATCTTGCGATGAGATGCAATTTTATTTGCAAAAGCCAGCGGAGCCGAAGAAAAGTTGACCCTTTACAATGGTTGCAGGATAACAAAAGGCAATTCCCGGTACTTGCAGCGATGGCCCGAGATGTTCTTAATGTGTCGATCTCAACAGTGGCTTCTGAAAGTGCATTTAGCCAAGCACGAGATCAAATATGAGACACACGTCACTCATTGGGTGGAAGCACATTAGAAGTGTTAGTCTGCTTAAGGGATTTGATCAGATCAGAGAGAAGAAATCAAGGATGTGGAGACGTTAATTCTCCGAAAGATGAAGAAATAGGCAATATTTTGGAAGGCGGGAGCGGAGGCGGGACTGAAATTAATACTCCAGATTTAGAGGCTATGAAGCATAACCAATTCAATCAACCTATAGATTACGAAGAACTTGCAAGAAGGATGCATAATATGTAAATAAAATTATTATTACTTCATTATGTACTCTTATTAACATTATGAAAGTTCAAAAGTTTACATCTTATCATTAATTTTAATTTTACTATCTATTTAGTTGTTAATCTGTTATTACTTATTTGTTAACTTATATCTACTAATCTAATAAATTAATAAAAGTATAATTACAATATAAAGTTATCAACTATAAAGTATAATTGTATAAGACTATAAGTGTATAACTATAACATTAACAAAGACTATAAAGTAAAAACTATAAAATAAAGATAAAGTATAAAGTTATAAACTATAAACTATAAAGTATAAAGTTATAAACTATAAAATAGAAAGTTAACTTTAAAGTTTCAATTTTAATATATACAACTAAATTATATATTATATTATTATATTACATATTTAAATTGAATTTAGTTTATATTATAGAAAATAAATACTAGAAATAATATATATATATATATATATATAAACCGACGGTAGGACCGGTTCGCACTGACCGCACGTCGACTGAATCCAGATTAACCGGACTTGTTGGCCCGATAGTTCGGTGAACCGGATGCAGAATCTGTTAAACCCTGAAATACACGGCCAGACCTGCTCGCCCGTTAGACACCTTTAGGATAGATAGAAGGGGATTAGAAGCTCACACTAAGAATGGAGATGAGAGGAATCAGACACTTTATTCAACCATTCGCATAAACCCTTCAATAGGGCATTATCGCCCTTTTAATGTGCTAGTAAGGTGTTTGATTCATTTGATTTGGGAACTCAGTTGTGTGAATCTTAATACAAGGAGTTAGAAAGGAAAGGACAGGAAAAATATTCGTAAATGAAATAAAAATAATAGGAAATAAAAAAGGAGAGAAAGATAATAAAAGGCAGATCTCAAAAGATTAATTTGGATTCCAATAAAAAAGATATTGTGTGTGGCTGCTGGGATTCGAGCCCAGGTCTCCACGGCCACAACGTGGAATTCTCACCACTAAACTACAGCCACAAGATGTTTCGGTTTTTCGTTCTGCGTCCTAAAAACCAGATGTACAATTTATGCAGCACATTTTATTTTTTGGGACTCATTTTTTAATTTTAGAAATAACTTTTTTGTCATTATATCTTTAACGAGATGATTTATAGCTGTACAATTATCTAAATCTTGCTTTACAATATAAGTTTCAAAAGTTTAATTTACTTACATAAATGTAACTCTATCTCCAGTCAAATGAAAACACAACAGCATACCCAATATAGTCTTTTAAGTGAGGTCTAGGCAGGATGAGGTGTATATAAACCTTACCACTATCTTTGTGAGGTAGAAATATTGTTTTCGATAGACCCCCGGCTTAAAAAGTGTATTATGGAACAACAATAACAACATACCTAATGAAATTTCATAACGTGGGTCTAGGGAGGGTAGAGTGTACGCAGACCTTACATCTACCTTGGTAGATAGAAATGCTATTTCCGAAAGATCATCGACTCAAGACAAAGAATAAGTACAAGCAAAGCAAGAGAAATCGTCAGATCCGGTTAAGAAATCTAACGCAATATGAAAATGATGGTAACAAAAGCGAATAGGCCATGATAAAACATTTTAAAAAAAATCAAAAACTAATGCATGTAAGTAAGATAAACAAAGTACACGAAAGAACATACAACAACAAAAATAAAATGACAGGGACTATAAAGTAATACTGCGCCTACTAGTATGATAGGCTAAGAAGGACTATAATAATAACACTACAACTACCAGTATGTAAGCGTAAGTAGGACTACGCTCAATTATCAACTACCTTTCTACCCTAATACGTGTCCTCCACAATCCCTATCTAAGGTCATGTCCTCAGTAAGTTGCACCTGTGTCATATCCCATCTAATCACCTCTCCTCAATACTTCTTCGGCCTACCTCTACCTCTCATGAACCCGTCTATAACCAACCTCTCACACATCCGTACTGGGGTTGTGCCTCTCCTCTACGCATGCCCGAACTATCTCAACCTCAATTATCACATCTTATCCTTCACCGGGCCACTCTAACTCTGTCCCGAATATTATCATTTCTAATCATATCCCTCCTTGTATTCCTACACATCTATCTCAGCATCCTCATCTCCGCAACTTTTATATTTTGGATGCGAAGTCTTGACTGTCCAATACTCTGCCCCATACAACATAGTCGGTCTAACACCACCCTATAGAACTTGCCTTCAAGTTTTGGTGGCACATTTTTATCGCACAAGACTCCAGATGCGAGCCTCCATTTCATCCACCCTGCACCAATACGATGTGTGACATCGTCATCAATCTATTCATTCTCTTGGATAATAGGCCTGAGATACTTGAAGTTTTCTTTATTTGGAATGAACTGATTACCATGAGTTACCTCCACACATGTCTCATGGTCGCTCCCATTACTGAACTTGCACTCCAAGTATTCTGTCTTGGTCCTACTCAGCATGAACCCTTTAGACTCCAGAGTTTGTCTCCAAACCTCTAGCTTAGTGTTCACTCCACAAAGTTTCATCAATCGTGACTATGTCGCCATTTAATAACATACACCATGACACCTCCCCTTGAATTTGTCATGTCAGTCCATCCATCACCAAGGCAAATAAGAATGGGCTAAGAGCTGATCACAAATATCAGTTTAACATAAGTGACACACATAGGCTAAGCACAAATATCCCAAATGATTAGATGTCATGAATATTTGGCATATCTAACTTAAGCACACAGATTTTTGCTTCTAGTTCCATTACATTATCCCACTTTATCCACTCAACATTTGGCATATCTAACTTAAGGACAAGCAGGAACACGTTCATGGACCTGTTCTTTGCATTTGTTCCTGTCAACTCTGTCTCGCTACATGGTCTGAGAAGGAACATATGGTTGGACATGGTTCATTCGACCTTTGCTCTGTATTTGATTCACTCTGTTCAGTACTGTATATTCCCTTTGATAGATCAAGTCCACATACCTGATTTCATTGCCTCTAGCTCTGAGGTGGAACACGTTTTACCAAATTCATTCTCTACTAGAATGAACTCTTGTTTTGTATATCTGGTCATAATCATCTTTACCTCTGACTGCTACTTGTTTATTTGATTGAAATTGAGCATATCTTTTAAGCTAACACATGTCTACCTGATTCATTCTTCTTGTGCATTGGTTTGCTACTCATTTAACCTCTCAGGTTAAACAATTTATTCTATTTAGTCAGACTGGATATGTTCAATTACTTTGTCAATTATTAAAACCACAAACTACGATTATTGCAAATGCCAACATAAATGATTCAGAAAATGATAGAGTAAACATGAAAGGAAAAGAATAAGTCGTAAAAACAATAGGAGTTGCTCCATTGACCAGTTTAACATAACAACAATATTCTTCACATATTCTATTACCTTCATATATCCTATTTCCACGGTTCCATTTTACTCGTAATTTTCTTTTTGCACGCCTGCTAATAAAATATTAATTAAAAAGGCAATTCAGCTAAATTATCCTTATTTATTCATTCATCTCTCTTAGATATGATATTGATAGCGAATATATTTTATTCCATGTATATTTTGTAATTAATAGTTCAGTTTAATTATATAAAGTAGAGATCCTTATTTAATTAGAATTTATATTGTACACTATATATATATATATATATTGTAGAAATGTATTAATCTCCCTTGATGGAGTTTTCTCATTAATACAATATATATAATGTGTACAATATAAATCCTAATTGAATGAGAATCTCTACTTTACATAATTACGCTCAACTATTAATTACATAATATACGTGAAATATATAAAATATATTCACTATCAGATATAATTTGATAATGTAGATATGCCAATATCCCCTAAATCCTTGTAATAATAGTATAGATATGGAAATATCTCCAAATCCCTGTAATTGTGCAATTAGGACATTGTGTAATATTGTTATTAGTTTCTTTTCATATTTACACTCTCTCTAAAAGCTATATAATCTCATTAGCTTGAGGGAATAATCAAACCACTAATTCTCAAATTCTCTTCTCTTTTCCTTCTAATTTCTTGCCATCCTTTCTCTAATTCTCCTTCCTTCTGTCCACAAAAAAAATAGATTCAGTAGATTGTGCAAATCAAAATCAAATAAACAAATGGGGGGGGGGGGGGGTAAGCGGGTTTCAAAATAGGGTTTGTTATTGCAACCATATTGGTACAACATCTCTAGCCAACAAATTTTTATTCCTCTCGGATTGATCGAATCTTCTTTTCACTAGCCACTCTCTTGTTAAGAAGAGGCGTGAAAGCTTTTTTATTCAAAGAAGGCAAAGAAGGAGAGGAAAGCACAGACGGGAAAGAAACGGAGAAGTAAAAGCAGAATGAAAGAGAGTCCTATATTGACAAGGACGAGCTACTTCACGAAGAAGGTTTTGCGCCCAACTGCTTGTATATCGATCGGAAAGAAGCAGCTGCAAATGCTATCAGTGGTTCTTCCTTCTTATCCCATCTATCTATAAGAGGCTCATGTGGTAGTGGGCGAACTAAGGATTTCATGCTTGCAAAGAAGCGTGGAATACCCCATAAGGGAATTTTGGCTACTCCGGAGTAGTCGCTCTGGTGCAGGTTCTTCGACTGGATCAATGTATGTATGATACGATACGTGCACTTGCGTAAAGCATAAGCAAAATCGCTAGAATGGAGAATTAATGCTCCAAAGTCAGCCCAAAAATAGTTTTCGTCCATCTTCCAACGATTCAAACGCTCGCAGATGTCGTGGTTCGCAGTCAGCCATGCTGAAACTTCGAGGTTTCGGGCGCTTTCGGCGCCGCGGTATTTTCAGACCCATTTCATCTTCTACACATTGCACATGTCTTCCTTTCGTTTACCAATGTGAAACCATTGTTATTTGACCAATAACCGTCTATTCTCTTATGTCTCAAACAATTCATATATGTACCAATATCTCTTTCATTTAAGGAAATTATGATCCTTGACACTTTATGTGCACGTGTGGGGAAACAACGTTTCGGATGTGCGGGACCCTAATTGTTCGAGTCATAATTAATAGGATTAATTTATTTCACATTTAGTAAATTTCTAACAATCCCCTTGTCACGACCCGACCCCAGGCCGCGACTGGTGCCCTACCTGGGCACCCTTACAGGTATACATCAGAGAATAGTAGCAGAACATACATACATAAACTTAACAAGAAATAATTAATAGGTTAGCCGATAAGGCTACCTTCCTGGATACTTATAAATATGTAAAACCAAAAGCAATTACCTCTTTTTTTTCAAAGCGACCCACAAGATATGACTACAGACCTCTAAGATTTTTGGACAAACACTATGACGGGACAAGGCCCCGCCGTACCCCTGAATATACATAACCATGACAACTCCGGAACATTGGAGCCATCTCAAAATGCTAAACCAGGATCCTAAGCTCGCGGATCCACAACTGTGTACCTACACCTGCGGACATTTAACGCAGCTTCGGCGGGTCGATAACAAAAATTTAATATGGAACGGAAAATAAGGTGCAAGAACAAATCATAATCGCATAAAAGAATGACAGGGGCAAGTATAAAGAAAGGGTAAATACCAGATCCTACCGTGTCATTTCCATCTCGTGAACTTAATCGTACCTTATTATCTTTCCCATTTTTACATAAAAGTTATAGTCACATTCTTACGTACATGCTTTAGGAAAAACCGTCAAGTTCATTACTATATAACTTGCTTACCTTGCATAACATAATCCGGCCCTTCATGGAGGGACGCCTATACTGCCCGGCCCAATCTGAGACGCGATAAAATCACATAAGTCTGCCCATAGAGGTATACTGCCCGACCCATTTCTGGGACGCGATAATGTCATATAGTCTGCCCATAAAGGTATACTGCATAAAAATAGGAGTCTCATGATCAAAGCAGGTCCTCGCCCGCAAAGATCGATAAGTAATCCTACTCGGGACTATTTCACCCGTGACAGACCTCGTGGACCCGCATGAGATATTCCTCGATAGGATGTACCCGCCTCACGGGACTATTTCACCCGCATAAGCCCATAAGGACTCGCATGAGGTATTCCTCGTGATCATGGGTAGCAAATCCACTAACAGTGGTATAACGTCTTGGGTTTACCCTCATTTATACTCTTACCTCGGGTGGTATAACGTCTTGGGGGTTTACCCCTCATTTATACTCTTACCCTGGAGAAGGTGCTATAACGTCTTGGGGGTTTACCCCTCATTTATACTCTTACCCAAACTCAACCGACCATCATCCATAACATAAGCCCTACCGGCTTATCATACATAACATAAGCACTACCGACTTATCATACATAACATAAGCACTACCGACTTATCATACATAACATAAGCACCACCGGCTTATCATACATACATAAGCACTACCGACTTATCATACATAACATAAGCACCACCGGCTTATCATACATACATAAGCAAGTTAAGAAACCCCTAACTTCTTATTAGCTTGTTCATATACGCTCTCATTTTTGTTTACTTAAGGCACTAACATGTCATTATAAAATCCGGGAATTTAACCCAACGTACTACGTGCCTCTACTCATTTAAAATGATTCCCTTTCAAATAAAACTTCCAAGATACAAATAACCGTAGTATCAAGTCATATCTACTTTTCAAGACAAGTCACAATACCTTTTTAGAAATACATTTAGGCTTCTAAATCAAGTGACTTCTTTCTTTAAAACCTTAAGCAATTGGTACCTTTAAAACAATTTGCCCTGCTTTATTTCAAGTCATTTCTTTGCTTACATTACTGAAGAAAACCATTCTTTTAATCTTCCATAAAGTTGTTATAACCAACTTCCCATAAAGCCGTTATAACTCTTTATGTCTTAGACAAATTCATTCCTTTTATAACCAAGAGACTTATACTTTCAAATCGAATTACATAGCTTTCAAAATACTTCAAGTCTCATAACTTTTAAGAAAACCAGTTTCTTAACTTTAGAAATCAAGCTTCTTAACTTTAGAAATCAAGCATCTTAACTTTAGAATGGCAAGAAATCAATACTTTTCAAACAAGTATTCTATACTTTTAAATCAATTCATTTCTCCCTTTAAGAATCAAGTCCCATAACTTGAAAAATAAAGTCCCTTAACCTTTTAAAAATTTGAGGTCCATAGTCTTAAAACTTCATACCTAAATTCTTATAAATTAAGTAACATATACTTTGGTGCGTTGTGAATAAGTTATACTTATTTATAACGATCTTAATCAAGTAGCCATGATCTAGAAAATGTAATACAATTTTGTCTTATCTTAGCTTCTATGCAGATGGAGAATTCTACTCATTTTAACTTATTTGATTGTCATTACATTTTCCTTTATTAACGCTGCAGTGGCTTGTTCGATACTTATTCTCATTTGTGGCGTAAAATTAGCCAAGTCAACTTGGCTCCAAATACCTCCTAACGACTCTTACCAACATCCCCCATAAGACTTGGTAAGGACTTAGGATAACCTAGACATAACCTTTACGTAGAGTAAATCAACATACATACCTCTTAACTTCTAAGAGTAGAAGGAATCATGAAATAGTACTACATGTATATTTCATACATAGAATCATGTCAAAAGAAAGAAGAGGTTCACATACCTCGCGACGATTATCGACAAATAGCAAAATGCTCCAAAGTACTTCAACCTTGATAGTTATTCCATCCTTCAAGTAGAATACGCTATGCTTAGTACTTCCACCTATAATGGCCATAATACGTCCATTAAACCTCTAGCTTTAAACGTAGAATATTCTAAGTGCAAAGTCACTAAATTCTACGGAAAATCGGACAGCACTTCCTTTGTTTCTACATACTTTGCCACCTTTTTCAAGGCCGAATTCAATAACCAAACACGCCACATTTAAGGCCCAACGATTCAGCTAACCAAAGGGGATTACACGCCTTAACAGGACGTGTAAAATTCCGCCCCACAAATTAATACGAAACTAGTTCCATATTTAAAGCCATTCTTGGCTAAACATATACAACAACACAAAGTCCTTTTCCAATTCTTTTTCAATCCAACTTCTTAGGCCTAACATGTTATATAGTCATAAACAACTTAACAATTATAATTCCTTCTTTATATAACTTGTGACGATTAAACTAATAATCCAATTGAATTGAAATCTCAAGGCTAAACATACTAGTTTTCGGATTAGGGTTCCAATATCCATAACACTTATCAACTTCATAATATATATCTCATACTTGCTAATATCCATAGCTACAATAATAAGTAATCTTAATTACTAAAACGACAAGAATTTTACCTTTACAAGCCCTTATAATTTCCAAGATTCAATGTCGCTCCTTAGCAATTCTTAGCTCCTTTCCTTATGTTCCCATCCGCTCCAATTACTCCTAAAGGCTCACAAGAACTTCTCTTCAAGTTCCATCTTCATAGTTGAAGAACACCTTAGGGTTTCATTGCGACTAACGAAAAACGCTGCTTTTTCCGAAATCTTTCTATTGAGATATCCTTACAATACCCTTAGGGACCTTGGGTTAAAGTCTTGTGAATTATGAACCAAAATTGCAAAACTTTCTTGTTCTCCATTGACAAAGCCGAGAGCTCTTTATGTTCAAGACAAGGTCTTGGAATTTTTTCTAAGTGTTAAAGGCAAGTCTTGGTACTTAGGATGATTATATAACACAATGGAGGGTCTAGATCATAACACTTGTTAAGTTTGGAGGGAAGAGATCAAGCGAGTGGCCTCGACTTAGTCAACAATATCAAGCTATTTAATTAGCAAGACTTGGTCTTCTACCATGGTCAATGACCATAATACCCTTGCATAAATTCGTCCAAGACTATTGGGGGTGCCACGTGTCGCCCTCCCATTCGTCCATAAAATTCTGTAACCCTCGTGGGCCCCACAAAACGTAAAATTCCTCGGGTGGGCCCCACGTGACCAAATCCATAAAAAAATAAATTTCCATAAGGATAATAAGTTCCACACTCTTCAAATAATGCATTTTGAGAATCTAATTCTCACCAACGAACATTTTTCCTTTCCGACGTTCGGAAGATTTTCCGTCGGAAAAACAATTCTTCCTTTCGTACCCTTTTTAAGTCTTGTGTTCCTTACGTACATTCTCTTAAACATGTCCTGGACTTACGGCTGTAACATTCTTCCCCCCTTAGAACCATTCGTCCCCGAATGTTCTTTCGGAGTCCAATCTAATTAGATAGCGACATAGTCTCCTTTTACTACACCCTTCATACAACATATGCCACCATGGCCACATAAAAATACTTATACTAAGATGTCAACCTTGGAACTCACGAAGCCAACTAGTCCATACCCTTAATGACCTCAAAGTCTGTCGTAATCATCTCTACTAGGTCTAGTAGGGTCTGACGACTGTATCATCACCGGGCGAATCTCATATACCCGTTCAGCTACCACCCCAAACACTCACGGGTGTAGTTACCTCGAAAGGTTCTTATGGATTCAGGCTCTATTCCTTTACACTTGGTTGTCACCTTTCCCATCGTCGCACTCTTCCGCATTTCCAACTCATACTAGCATACATACATAACCCCATACCGATTATGGCCCCAATCTTTTGAGTCACTTTTTAAACAACATAAGGCCATTTTCGGCTCACAACCTGTTTCGGTGGAACGCGCCCACGAACCCGTAAAACAATTAGCTAGACTTGCCTTGCACTCGCGTGACTCGCCACGTAGCGGAACTACTACCAACTGATCCCACTCTATATCAGGCTATGGGGCGACCCGTAACAGGTACTCACCCCGACCCGCCGTCGCACTTAACTCTTACTCTTAGTCTGAATAAAATCTTATTGCCCGAGAAGGCCTTATATACCTAAGGTCTCGACGGTTATCAATATTCTTAGGCTCGCAATTTCCATGCTCCAAGCCTACCTTATCAGTCCCCCCGTAAACGGGTACAAAAACTTCTCATAATACCTATAATTGTGTCGTCTTGATCACAACAACCATTACTTACTCTATACGGACCTCATCCATACAATTCTTTTAAGCCTACTACGCAGCTTAATCTATTAACATGACATTCCGTTAAGTTCCTTAACATGGCTTCTTAAGGGTTCACTACCCTATCAGACAACTCATTGATGCGCGTAATATGCACACACTTTAAACGCAAGTGCACGTTATCGTATCAAGTAGTATAGTCTTAGATAAGACCGAATATCGTCCTCTAGGATTAGGGTTCAAGTACCAGTTATCTATTTTCTAGTATCTATTTGGCGAATTAATATTTGATTGGTTGTTTATAACTAAGAATTTCAAAAGCTATTTAAATGTAAAGAATTACTTCAGATGTGATGAGAATAGGGCTTCTATGTATCCTTACTATCCGCTTATGTTACTTGTTAATGCATTACTTATGGTGTTCTTCTTTTTGGAGAAAGCAGTTTACTTAAATCGCTTTATACTCCCGTTAGGTTATATAAACACTAACCCCAGATTGTTCCTTACCTAACTTTCACGATAAGGTAACTCTATGGAGGATTAAGCACAAAACCTAGTTGACCGCCACGCACAATGCGCAAAATTAGGGTTGTTAAGCCTCTCATCAACGCTACAAATCTAATTGAGGCATTTTCATCCCCAATTCAAGACCGTCTACCCAACTTACAAAGATATTCACAATCCTCCTTTTCGTAATCGATTAGAAATCATATAGTGATAACTAGTTGTCAATTAGCTACCAAGAATTCAACTCAATTATTGGATAGATCTCTCAATAAGAATAATAACCATAAGCATGCATTACTTTATAACATAAGGTTCAAGAATTCAACATAGAAAGCCTATAAGAGAATTAGTTCTAGCCATGAATATGACAAGAACTAATTCAAAGTTCATCATGCAAAACTGAATTAAAGAAAAGAAAAAGGAAAGAAATTACTAATGTTTAGGTCTCCAATCTCTAGGCAAGAAAACCTTGTGTTTGGCAAGAAAGGAACCCTTGAAAATCGCCAGGGTTCTCCTTTATAGGTTTAAAACGTCTCCTCTTTTCCTCAGCTGACCCAAAAATCCGTCAAAGACCTAATTTTTCGCGTCGGCGCCGCTGCTCGCGAGATAGGCGCGCGGCGCCTAAAGTTCGCAATACGGGTGTTTTGGCGCGCGGCCCGATATCTGGCATGCGAGGCGCGCGGCTGCACTGCTCTGTGGCTTCTCGGATGTTTAGGCGCGCGGCACATTCGTCTTCGAGGCGCGCACTGGATCTTCTGCGACTTCTCACGAATAATAGCGCGCGCACTTCAGCTGCGAGGCGCCAGGCAGTCCGGATTTTAGCCTCGTTTGCCACTTTCTCCGTTTCACTCTAGTACACTCCTCTTTTCCCTCTTTCGCTCCTTTTCGCCATTTGGCCACTTTAGCCACTTTGACTCAAAAGAAAGAAAATCTATCCTAATACGACACTTTGTATGTACAAAGCGGGACAAAAGACTAACTAGATCGACTCAAAGGTGTATATAAAATACACCGATCAAATACCCAAACTTAACCTTTGCTCGCCTCGAGCAAAGATAGAAAGAAATCTGATAAAAGACTCAAAAGAATGAAAAATAAAGGACTCTCTGTCATTAATCACTTTTCTTTGCATAAATGTTAACTAGAAAAACATGAAGGTTAGCGAGAATAATACGCAGGAACATATAGCATGAAATTTTCAGCACACTAAACACATGAAGCTAAATATTTCGCAAACTCATATTCATCATGCTTAATGGAAGTCAATATACTAAATCATGCATATAAATTCAAGAATTCCTATGGCATGCTTACTTGCTATTCTCCACTAATTCTGGATATGCATAAAAGAGATCTTCAGGACTTTGAGGGTTGTAATGTAGGCTTAGGTAGGAGTTGGTAAAGATATGCATTTAGACTCATTTTTCTGTACCATAAGCTCTTTGGCTTTTCAATTTTCCCCTTTTTCTTTTGATTCTTTCCTTCACTTCAATTCTATCATTCCCCTCTTTTGTTTTGGGAGAGTGAAGTGTATTATACAAATAGGCACCCCCAAACTTAGGCTTTTGCCTCTTTCTTATTACTTTTCCATTAGGGTGCATCAAACTTGTTCACTCTTTTTGTTTCTTCTTTTTAACACAATGTACTCACTATTTCATATTTTCACTTATGGCACAATTTTGTGGGAATATGGGGTGTCAAAGAAGAAGTTTCAAATTTAGGCTCAATGGGGCTGACTATGGATATTTTTAAAGTACGGGATAGAAAAGAATGGTAAGAATTGGCTATCAAAGAAATGTCTGAGTCATCTCCCTAACATGCATATCCTAACTATTTCGCCTCAAATAGCAAGCACTCATAACACATAAGCATTTATCATTTAGCATGCATAATTTAAGCAAGAAACTCCAAATAGACAGATTTTGTGAGCTTTTGGCATATCTAACCTAAGTGTTTAGATAGTTGCTTCAATTCCTTTACATTATTCCACCTTACTTCACTAGGTGTTTCTAGCAACTACAAAGATACATGATCTTTTGAGCAATTATGACTCAAGAAAGAAAAATTTTGGTGACTCAAAATAAACATAAAACAAATAGAAAAATTTAAATAAAACATAACATGACACAAATAAAAACTAAAACACAAAAACACACCCCAAACTTAAATCACACATTGCCCTATGTGTGTAGACTCAAAGATGAAAAGAAACGACACTTACAAACTTTGGCTAAAATGGTGGTGGTGGCGGTGGATAACGATCGACTATTGGTTGAACAAGGCACTCGGCTCGTCGATTTGTTGCCTTGTTTCTTGCCCTTGTACTCTGTTTGCGGTCTGATCATCTCCTTACGGTGTTGGTACAATTGCCCTATTGTGGGCTCTAAAGGTTCGCTCTTGTGGTTGGCGGTGGCTAGGTCTCGCCTCATATGAGCCCTATTTCGTGCTCATCTTCATCCATGGTTGCCTCTGCTTCTTTGTTATTCTTCTGCTGCGGTTGTACTCTTCGCCCGGGGGCTAAGTGCGGAAAGAGTGCACTATCCCATAGGACACCGGTTGGTTTCTTTCATGAGTATCTGTGGGTAGTTGTGGGAATCGCACTCATGTGGCATAGACGGTAATAAGTGAACCGTGTCCCAATCCACTGCTGTCACCAACTCGCTGATTTCTTCGATGCTCGCACTATCTCTTTTCCCACATCAATTATCGCCCCTCATAATTCCATAAATCAACTTAATCTCGTCTTACGGCACTCGGTGAAGTGCGTAGATGGAATCATGCGAACGACGAAATCTGACCAAGCCTTGGCGCGCTTGTTGCTTTGCTCGGTGCTCTAGATCCATTCCTTCCGATCTCAGCGGCCCGTGGTAGCTCATCGTATGCGCATATTATTCCGATCAATGTTGTTACGCTCCTAGACCATGTTCTAAAATGGTTCCAATCGCTACTTTCTTCAACATCAATTGTTTTTAGCGTTGTATTTATCGCTCTGCGATACAGCATATAATTTCTTACAAAGCACCCCTTCTGCCTTCTCGGAAAGTTTGCATAAAATTCCCGCACCATTGTTGTATTCATCGGTGTTATCTTCTCGGATTGACAAATCTCTTCCACCCTTAGCTTCAATCATCGCCGGATGGGCTCATAAACGTCTTCATCCCCATAGGATCCCTTTGGTAATCCATTCCCTTTCGGAATTACTGGTCTAGTATCAAGTCTTTTGTATCTTTGGTAGGCACGTAACTCACGAACCTATTTTCATCGTATTGGGGTGTTGGGGTGGATGTGGAGCCTCTTCTCTTCCGGTGGCCATGGTTAAAGCAGCTGAGCTTTTAACTTAGTGGCACAACGTCTCCTACACACTCAACAACTAGCAGCGGAAAACAACACCCCCAAACTTCAATCTTTCTACTCAATACCCATAACCTTCTTTTCTACTCCTTTCTCCAACTTCACAATCACTTTTCACTCGAACTACTCCAACTACAATACTTCTCCAAACTACTACCTCCTATGACTTTAGTAAAAGGATTCAAGAACAAGGATAGGGATTACCTTTTGATGAGAAGATTCAAGCTTGTTCTTGTTTCAATTGGTGGGTTGAGGCTATGGAATGGAGCTTTGTTGTTTGAGATAGTTGGGGGTTTTTGGGAATTTAGGAGTTTAGGTTGTGGTTGGGTTGGATTTGTGGAGGATTTGTGGGGAGTTTCAAATTTCGTGGGTTTTGGAGAGGAAGGTTAGGTTTTGAAGTTGGAATTGGGAAAGATCGATTTTTGGGCGTTTTAAGTTCGGATTTTCCGCTGGCGCTGCCTGCTTTTCAGCGCGTTCGCTAGCCGCGCCTAATCATCTCAAGGCCCGAGATTTTTCGCGCCGCTGCTTCCCAGCCATGGCGCGCGCTAAACTCGACCAACTTCGGAATTCTACCTGCTCCGCGGCTCTTAAACTTCGAGCTCGGATCTTTCTTAGCCGCTGCCTCGCTTCCCGCTTCTCGAAATCCTTGCTTTTCTTGATTTATTTCGTCCTCGGTTTAATTTCTTGTACTGCCAATCACAAAACAACAAGATCCAATACCGTGAGATCGTTCTTAGACAAACTAAAATAAAATAACGGAGAAATTAAAATAACATAATTAAAAACGCGTTGGGTTGCCTCCCAACAATATTGTCTTTAACGTCTTTTAGCCGGACGCAAGTTCCTTAGACTTACTAGCCCTGGGGTGGATTAAGTCCCCAACCAATCCATTTCCGCCACATTTGGCGTTTCCTTTTTCTCCTTTTCTTTTTAGCATTATCGGTAGTAGGGAGTTCCGGAACAATTACCTCATTTAGTGTCATCTCAGCAAACCATGCTTGCTTTCTTGGGCTCATCACTCTTTGGTTGCATTGCAATGGCTCGCATGGGGGTTTGGTGGTGTTGATTGCAAAACACCCACTTACAGTTCTTGGCTCAATGACGTGTTTAAAGACTTTAAACACCATCTCTTCGTTCTCCACTCTTAGCGTTAGCTCTCCTCTTTCAATGCCAATCAAGGCTCTACCCGTTGCTAGGAATGGCCTCCCCAATATGATCGGGATTTCTGCATCTTCTTCCATATCCAGAATGAGGAAATGCGGGAAAGAAAAAATTTCCTACCTTCACAATCACATCCTCGATCTTCCCTCGTGGATGAACCACTGTCCTGTCGGCTAGTTGCAGACTCACAGTGGTGGGTTTGGCTTCTCCTAACTCCAATCTTTTGAAAACTGATAGGGGCATCAAATTTATACTCGCCCCTAAATCACACAAGGCTCTGTTGCAAGTCACCCTGCCCATCTGCACGGTAGTGTAAAGCTTCCAGTCCTTTAGCTTTGGTGGCAATTTCTTTTGTAAGATAGCACTACACTCTTACATTAGTGCTACTATCTCATATTCGGCTTCTCTTTTTCCCAAGATTTCTTTCATGAACTTGAAATAAGATGGCATCTGCTCCAAAGCCTCTATAAACGGTATGTTGATGTGCAACTTCACGAATACCTCCAAGAATTTGGAAAATTGTTTATCGACCGCCTTCCTTTGTAATCTCCGGGGAAAGGAATCTTTTCTCGTATACTCCTTCTCGGAGTTTTCTCTATCACCGGGCTAGGTTCACCACCTTATCTTTTCTAACTCGATTCCCTCTCAACTATCGGTGGCGCGTTGTTGCTCAATTGTTTTCCAACTTCTCAACCGCATCGCTTACATTGCTCCTCGGATTTACCTCGCATTGCTTGGCAATGTCCCCGTGGCGATGTTTGCTTTGCTATTGCCCTACCTGTGTTTCCAAGTTTCAAGCGAGGATCTAGGTCTGTTATAAACCGCGTGCGGGCGTTGCAAGTCGCCATGGCCGCTAAGCTCATCCGTTTTCTTCACGACCGGTGCATCGAAATTGAGGCTAGGGGCTTGAGTGAAGGGCATTGATTCTGCATCTTGGTTCGCATCGCCCCTATCGATTCTGCCGCTCGATATTGGTTCTGCTGGCCACATCGATTTCTTGGCCCCGTGCATTTTCTTGGCCCCGATCTCTCCATGAAGTTTGGGTGATTCCTCCACCCCGGATTATAAGTGTTTGAGTAGGGGTTGTTCTGCTGCCTCGTAGTTACCTCATCGCTGACACTCGCTCGCTCCATTGGGATGTTGTTGGGATCCGTGAAGGACACCTATCAAATGTATGTGGGCCGCCACATATCTCATGATTTTCGGCGGTTACAAGATTCACCGACACGATATGTTCGCAATTGTTTCGCTAGAAGAGCCACTGTGCGTTCAAAGCGGCAATAGATCTACTTCATGGACCCCGCGCTTCTTCTCCCACTGGTTGCCTCTCTTGATGACATGGTTGTTAGTGGCCATATCTTCTAATAACTCGTGGCGCCGTGGGCTGTTTTCTCACGAACGCCCCACCGCGTCGCATCTATGATGGTTACGGTTGTCTTTGCCACCCGTTAGAAAATATGAACCAAGTTCCACAACTCAATGCAATGGTGTGGACACTTCCTCTGTAGATCCTCGAATCTCTCCCATGCTTCATATAAGGACTTCCATCACTTGATAGAAGTTGTTCAACTCCTCTTAATTTTCCGCTTTACATGGTGGAAAGAACTTGGCTAGGAATTTCGTGCCCGTGCCATGTAAATATCGAATCACCGGCAGGAATTCAACCATACTTTTGCTCTATCCTCGGTGAGAAGGAAAGAGCCTCAATCTGACGGCATCATCAGTAACGCCGTTATATCTGAAAGTGGCACATAGCTCCAAGAAATTTGCTATGTGCATATGTGGATCCTCCGATGGCAGTCCTCCGAATCGACTTGTGTCCGCACCATGCTCGTAATCGGTTTTATCTCGAAATTGTTGGCTCATTGTAGTGAGCCTAATGCAAGTTTGTGCTCCATTCACTCTTGGTAGCACATAATCTCCTGCACTTCTTTACGCCGGATTCGAACCCTGTCCTCCATATCTATTGGCACTTGCTGAGGATCTCCTGGGTTAAGTTGATTTTCACCTAACCCTTCTCTCATCCTGTTATTGTTGGGAGCACCGTCCATTTCTATCAACGTTGCAATTCACGATTCTTTCATTCGCTTGCAGGCTTTCTCAATTTCCGGATTGAAGGAACAAGAGTGTCACTCTCTTCTCCGCATAAACTGATATCCTGAGAAAGATCAAAAAAAAACAAAGAATCACGGCACCCTTATTTTCGTAGAAACTAAAAATAAATAAAAAAATGAAAATTAAATCCAAATTAGAAATTGAAAATAGATAATTTGATATTGAACTATTGCCTAATCCCCGGCAACGGCGCCAAAAACTTGATGCGCGTAAATTGCACACACTTTAAACGCAAGTGCACGTTATCGTATCAAGTAGTATAGTCTTAGATAAGACCGAATATCGTCCTCTAGGATTAGGGTTCAAGTACCAGTTATCTATTTTCTAGTATCTATTTGGCGAATTAATATTTGATTGGTTGTTTCTAACTAAGAATTATAAAAGCTATTTAAATATAAAGATTTACTTGGATGTGATGAGAATAGTGGCTTCATGTATCCTTACTATCCGCTTATGTTACTTGTTAATGCATTACTTATGGTGTTCTTCTTTTGGAGAAAGCGGGTTTCTGAAATCGTTTTATACTCCGTTAGGGTTATATAAACACTCAACCCAGTATTGTTCCTTACCTAACTTTCACGATAAGGGTAACTCCATAGGAGGATTAAGCACAAAAACCTAGTTGGCCGTCACGCACAATGCGCAAAATTAGGGTTGTTAAGCCTCTCATCAACGCTACAAATCTAATTGAGGTATTTTCATCCCCAATTCAAGACCGTCTACCCAACTTACAAGATATTCACAATCCCTCCTTTCGTAATCGATTAGAAATCATATAGTGATAACTAGTTGTCAATTAGCTACCAAGAATTCAACTCAATTATTGGATAGATCTCAATATAAGAATAATAACCATAAGCATGCATTACTTTATAACATAAGGTTCAAGAATTCAACATAGAAAGTCTATAAGAGAATTAGTTCCTAGCCATGAATATGAGAACTAATTCAAAGTTCATCATGCAAAAACTGAATTAAAGAAAAGAAAAAGGAAAGAAATTACTAATGTTTAGGTCTCCAATCTCTAGGCAAGAAAACCTTGTGTTTGGCAAGAAAGGGAACCAGAAAACCGCCAGGGTTCTCCTTTATAGGTTTAAACGTCTCCCTCTTTTCCTGCAGTTGGCCCAAAATCCGTCAAAAGACCTAATTTTTTCAGCGTCGGCGCGGCCTGCGAGATGGGCGCGCGCCTAAGTTCTGCAATACTGGTGTTTTGGCGCGCGGCCGATATCTGGCATGCGAGGCGCGCGGCGCTGCAACTCTGTGGCTTCTGATGTTTAGCGCCGCGTCTGCTTCGGTCTTCGAGCGCGCGCGCTGGATCTTCTGCGACTTCTCACGAATAATAGGCGTCGCGCCGCTTCGATCGCAGGAGGCGCATGCGCAGTCCGATTTCGGCCTCGTTTGCCACTTTCTCCGTTTCGGCTCTAGTACTCCTCTTTTCCCTCTTTCGCTCCTTTTCCGCCATTTGGCCACTTTAGCCACTTTGACTCAAAAGAAAGAAAATCTATCCTAATACGACACTTTGTATGTACAAAACGGGACAAAAGACTAACTAGACTGACTCAAAAGGTGTATATAAAATACACCGATCACTCATCCTTTCCCAATTATCTCAAAATAAAACATAAGATCTTGGCGAGAATTCATTAACTGTTCCATACCTTCCCGGTATCTAGTTAGTCTTTACCAACTCCTGGTAATGTAAAATCATTCTAGGCAACACACGTCTGACCCTCATACATAACTCCGTATAGATGTATGTCACAATACCAACTATACTATAATCATTACCAACCTGGATACGCAATCCACATAGTCCTTCCTAGGTTATCACGCCTTCCGTGGCTGAATCAACATAACTCGTTAGGGAGAGACGACCCTAACAACACGCTCTATCGCACGATCTCGGTGAGAAGAATGGAAACCAATCCTAAATGTCCTGCAGCCTCCGATTATAGATGTGGTGCGCAACACCGATAATCAAGACTCTACTAGACACGGTCAGACACTTTCCGATGACTAATCGCTCGATACCACTTTGTCACGACCGACCCGGGCGCGATCGTGCCTACACAGGCACCCTTACAGGTATACATCAGAGAATAGTAGCGGAACATACATACATAAACTTAACAAGAAATAATTAATAGGTTAGCCGATAAGGCTACCTTCCTGGATACATATAAATATGTAAAACCAAAAGCAGTTACCTCTTTTTTTTTCAAAGCGACCCACAAGATATGACTACAGACCTCTAAGATTTTTGGACAAACACTATGACGGGACAAGGCCCCGCCGTACCCCTGAATATACATAACCATGACAACTCCGGAACATTGGAGCCATCTCAAAATGCTGAACCAGGATCCTAAGCTCGCGGATCCACAACTGTGTACCTACACCTGCGGACATGAACGCAGCCCGAAGAAATTCGATAACAGGTACCGAATATGGAACGGAAAATAAGGTACAGTAACAAATCATAACTGTACAAAAGAATGACAGGGGCAAGTATAAAGAAAGGGTAAATACCAGATCCTACCGTGTCATTTCCATCTCGTGAACTTAATCGTACCTTATTATCTTTCCCATTTTTACATAAAAGTTATAGTCACATTCTTACGTACATGATTTAGGAAAAATCGTCAAGTTCATTACTATATAACTTGCTTATCTTGCATAACATAATTCGGCCCTTCATGGAGGGACGCCTATACTGCCCGGCCCAATCTGAGACGCGATAAAATCACATAAGTCTGCCCATAGAGGTATACTGCCCGACCCATTTCTGGGACGCGATAATGTCATATAGTGCGCCCGTAAAGGTATCTTTGCGTAAAAATAGAGTCTCATGATCAAAGCGGGGTCCTCGCGCGCATGATCGATAAGCAATCCTACTCGCGGGACTATTTCACCGCGTAGGTCGTGGACCCGCATGAGGTATTCCTCGCATAGTGTACCGCGCGTGGGACTATTTCACCCGCATAAGCCCATAAGGACTCGCGTGAGGTATTCCTCGCATAATGGGTAGCAAATCCACGGAAGGTGGTATAACGTCTTGGGGTTTACCGCCATTTATACTCTTACCAAGCGGGTGGTATAACGTCTTGGGGTTTACCCTCATTTATACTCTTACCACGGAGAAGGTGGTATAACGTCTTGGGGTTTACCCTCATTTATACTCTTACCCTAACTCAACCGGCCATCATCCATAACATAAGCCCTACCGGCTTATCATACATAACATAAGCACTACCGACTTATCATACATAACATAAGCACTACCGACTTATCATACATAACATAAGCACTACCGACTTATCATACATAACATAAGCACCACCGGCTTATCATACATACATAAGCAAGTTAAGAAACCCCTAACTTCTTATTAGCTTGTTCATATACACTCTCATTTTTGTTTACTTAAGACACTAACATGTCATTATAAAATCCGGGAATTTAACCCAACGTACTACGTGCCTCTACTCCTTTAAAATGATTCCCTTTCAAATAAAACTTCCAAGATACTAATAACCGTAGTATCAAGTCATATCTACTTTTCAAGACAAGTCACAATACCTTTTTAGAAATACATTTAGGCTTCTAAATCAAGTGACTTCTTTCTTTAAAACCTTAAGCAATTGGTACCTTTAAAACAATTTGCCCTGCTTTATTTCAAGTCATTTCTTTGCTTACATTACTGAAGAAAACCATTCTTTTAATCTTCCATAAAGTTGTTATAACCAACTTCCCATAAAGCCGTTATAACTCTTTATGTCTTAGACAAATTCATTCCTTTTATAACCAAGAGACTTATACTTTCAAATCGAATTACATAGCTTTCAAAATACTTCAAGTCTCTTAACTTTTAAGAAAACCAGTTTCTTAACTTTAGAAATCAAGCTTCTTAACTTTAGAAATCAAGCTTCTTAACTTTAGAAATCAAGCTTCTTAACTTTAGAATGGCAAGAAATCAATACTTTCCAAATCAAGTATTCTATACTTTTAAATCAATTCATTTCTCCCTTTAAGAATCAAGTCCCATAACTTGAAAAATAAAGTCCCTTAACCTTTTAAAAATTTGAGGTCCATAGTCTTAAAACTTCATACCTAAATTCTTATAAATTAAGTAACATATACTTTGGTGCGTTGTGAATAAGTTATACTTATTTATAACGATCTTAATCAAGTAGCCATGATCTAGAAAATGTAATACAATTTTGTCTTATCTTAGCTTCTATGCAGATGGAGAATTCTACTCATTTTAACTTATTTGATTGTCATTACATTTTCCTTTATTAACGCTGCAGTGGCTTGTTCGATACTTATTCTCATTTGTGCCGTAAAATTAGCCAAGTCAACTTGGCTCCAAATACCTCCTAACGACTCTTATCAACATCCCCCATAAGACTTGGTAAGGACTTAGGATAACCTAGACATAACCTTTATGTAGAGTAAATCAACATACATACCTCTTAACTTCTAAGAGTAGAAGGAATCATGAAATAGTACTACATGTATATTCCATACATAGAATCATGTCGAAAGAAAGAAGAAGTTCACATACCTCGCGACGATTATCGACAAATAGCAAAATGCTCCAAAGTACTTCAACCTTGATAGCTATTCCATCCTTCAAGTAGAATACGCTATGCTTAGTACTTCCACCTATAATGGCCATAATACGTCCATTAAACCTCTAGCTTTAAACGTAGAATATTCTAAGTGCAAAGTCACTAAATTCTACGGAAAATCGGACAGCACTTCCTTTGTTTCTACATACTTTGCCACCTTTTTCAAGGCCGAATTTAATAACCAAACACGCCACATTTAAGGCCCAACAATTCAGCTAACCAAAGGGGATTACACGCCTTAACAGGACGTGTAAAATTCCGCCCCACAAATTAATACGAAACTAGTTCCATATTTAAAGTCATTCTTGGCTAAACATATACAACAACACAAAGTCCTTTTCCAATTTTTTTTCAATCCAACTTCTTAGGCCTAACATGTTATATAGTCATAAACAACTTAACAATTATAATTCCTTCTTTATATAACATGTGACGATTAAACTAATAATCCAATTGAATTGAAATCTCAAGGCTAAACATACTAGTTTTCGGATTAGGGTTCCAATATCCATAACACTTATCAACTTCATAATATATATCTCATACTTGCTAATATCCATAGCTACAATAATAAGTAATCTTAATTACTAAAACGACAAGAATTTTACCTTTACAAGCCCTTATAATTTCCAAGATTCAATGTCGCTCCTTAGCAATTCTTAGTTCCTTTCCTTATGTTCACCTCCGCTCCAATTACTCCTTAGAGGCTCATGAAGAACTTCTCTTCAAGTTCCATCTTCATAGTTGAAGAACACCTTAGGGTTTCGCCTTGCGACTAACGTAAAAACGCCGTTTTTCCGAAATCTTTCTATTGAGATATCCTTACAATACCCTTAGGGACCTTTGGGTTAAAGTCTTGTGAATTATGAACCAAAATTGCAAAACTTTCTTGTTCTCCATTGACAAAGCCGAGAGCTCTTTATGTTCAAGACAAGGTCTTGAAATTTTTTCTAAGTGTTAAAGGTAAGTCTTGGTACTTAGGATGATTATATAACACAATGGAGGGTCTAGATCATAACACTTGTTAAGTTTGGAGGGAAGAGATCAAGCCAAGTGGCCCTTGGACTTAGTCAACAATATCAAGCTCTTTAATTAGCAAGACTTGGTCTTCTACCATGGTCAATGACCATAATACCCTTGCATAAATTCGTCCAAGACCATTGGGGGGTGCCACGTGTCGCCCTCCCATTCGTCCATAAAATTCCGTAACCCTCGTGGGCCCCACAAAACGTAAAATTCCTCGGGTGGGCCCCACGTGACCAAATCCATAAAAAAATAAATTTCCATAAGGATAATAAGTTCCACACTCTTCAAATAATGCATTTTGAGAATCTAATTCTCACCAACGAACATTTTTCCTTTTCGACGTTCGGAAGATTTTCCGTCGGAATAACAATTCTTCCTTTCGTACCCTTTTTAAGTCTTGTGTTCCTTACGTACATTCTCTTAAACATGTCCTGGACTTACGGGGTGTAACACCCCTCTTGGAAGAGATTTTTGGCGCACGCACATGGTGCCTTTCAAGCAATCACTCGGCAGATCGATGTTGCATCTGGAGAGGTAGCCGGAGCTTTGAACCTTCCATAGTAGTATACCATCGAACATATTTACTGCGGTGAACGTGATGTCTTGAACCGTCAGTGTTTAGTATATGCCAAGAAAATGGTACCAACACAACACCTTTCCTACTCAATCTTTCTAGTGTTTTGTCCGTCGTGGTAGTGACACCTCGGATTCTTGCCGTTCATTCGGCGCTACTGCCTCGCACTTAAATAAGTGATCTCCTACAAGGTATCCTGTAATACTCTGCTACACAAGCGTTGGAACCATAAAGGAAATTACGATCCTGACACTTTATGTGCACGTGTGTGGAAACCATAATTCGACGTGCGGGGCCCAATTGTTCGAGTCATAATTAATAGGATTAATTTATTTCACATTTTGTAAATTTCCAACAATTATTTTATACTATCTATTTTTAATAAGGACGACAAGTAAAATGAAACGAGCGAAATTATTTACTGGTATTTTGTAATGAACGATTTGCAAACAGTTATTCTATTACTTCAACATCAATGAAACGTAATTACAACTTAACTCAATATATGTAAACTTCCTAACGTTGGAATGGAAAGATTGAATTGAAAATACTAGGATAGATAGAAGGGGATTAGAAGCTCACACTAAGAATGGAGATGAGAGGAATCAGACACTTTATTCAACCATTCGCATAAACCCTTCAATAGGGCATTATCGCCCTTTTAATGTGCTAGTAAGGTGTTTGATTCATTTGATTTGGGAACTCAGTTGTGTGAATCTTAATACAAGGAGTTAGAAAGGAAAGGACAGGAAAAATATTCGTAAATGAAATAAAAATAATAGGAAATAAAAAAGGAGAGAAAGATAATAAAAGGCAGATCTCAAAAGATTAATTTGGATTCCAATAAAAAAGATATTGTGTGTCAGCTGGATTGAGCCTGTGTCTCCACGGCCACAACGTGGAATTCTCACCACTAAACTACAGCCACAAGATTTTTCTAAGTGTTAAAGGTAAGTCTTGGTACTTAGGATGATTATATAACACAATGGAGGGTCTAGATCATAACACTTGTTAAGTTTGGAGGGAAGAGATCAAGCCAAGTGGCCCTTGGACTTAGTCAACAATATCAAGCTCTTTAATTAGCAAGACTTGGTCTTCTACCATGGTCAATGACCATAATACCCTTGCATAAATTCGTCCAAGACCATTGGGGGGTGCCACGTGTCGCCCTCCCATTCGTCCATAAAATTCCGTAACCCTCGTGGGCCCCACAAAACGTAAAATTCCTCGGGTGGGCCCCACGTGACCAAATCCATAAAAAAATAAATTTCCATAAGGATAATAAGTTCCACACTCTTCAAATAATGCATTTTGAGAATCTAATTCTCACCAACGAACATTTTTCCTTTTCGACGTTCGGAAGATTTTCCGTCGGAATAACAATTCTTCCTTTCGCACTTTTAAGTCTTGTGTTCCTTACGTACATTCTCTTAAACATGTCCCGACTTACGTGGTGTAACACCCTCTTGGAAGAGATTTTTGGCGACGCATGGTGCACTTTCAAGCAATCACTCTACAGATCGATGTCAGATCCGGAGAGGTAAATGAGCTTTGAACCTTCCATAGTAGTATACCATCGAACATATTTACTGCGGTGAACGTGATGTCTTGAACCGTCAGTGTTTAGTATATGCCAAGAAAATGGTACCAACACAACACCTTTCCTACTCAATCTTTCTAGTGTTTTGTCCACGCGTGGACACTCTTGGATTCTTAAGTGCGTTCATTTGAGGCGGCCTGTCCTCGCACTTAAATAAGTGATCTCCTACAAGGTATCCTGTAATACTCTGCTACACAAGCGTTGGAACCATAAAGGAAATTACGATCCTGACACTTTATGTGCACGTGTGTGGAAACCATAATTCGACGTGCGGGGCCCAATTGTTCGAGTCATAATTAATAGGATTAATTTATTTCACATTTTGTAAATTTCCAACAATTATTTTATACTATCTATTTTTAATAAGGACGACAAGTAAAATGAAACGAGCGAAATTATTTACTGGTATTTTGTAATGAACGATTTGCAAACAGTTATTCTATTACTTCAACATCAATGAAACGTAATTACAACTTAACTCAATATATGTAAACTTCCTAACGTTGGAATGGAAAGATTGAATTGAAAATACTAGGATAGATAGAAGGGGATTAGAAGCTCACACTAAGAATGGAGATGAGAGGAATCAGACACTTTATTCAACCATTCGCATAAACCCTTCAATAGGGCATTATCGCCCTTTAATGTAGTAAGGTGTTTGATTCATTTGATTTGGGAACTCAGTTGTGTGAATCTTAATACAAGGAGTTAGAAAGGAAAGGACAGGAAAAATATTCGTAAATGAAATAAAAATAATAGGAAATAAAAAAGGAGAGAAAGATAATAAAAGGCAGATCTCAAAAGATTAATTTGGATTCCAATAAAAATAATGTTTGTGTGTGGCTGCTGGGATTCGAGCCCAGGTCTCCACGGCCACAACGTGGAATTCTCACCACTAAACTACAGCCACAAGATGTTTCTGTTTTTCGTTCTGCGTTCTAAATACCATGCTTCCTAAAAACCAGATGTAGAATTTATGCAGCACATTTTATTTTTTGGGATTCATTTTTTAATTTTAAAAATAACTTTTTTGTCATTTTATCTTTAACGAGATGATTTATAGCTGTACAAGTATCTAAATCTTGCTTTACAATATAAGTTTCAAAAGTTTAATTTACTTACATAAATGTAACTCTATCTCCAGTCAAACGAAAACACAACAGCATACCCAATATAGTCTTTTAAGTGAGGTCTAGGCAGGATGAGGTGTATATAAACCTTACCACTATCTTTGTGAGGTAGAAATGTTGTTTTCGATAGACCCCCGACTTAAAAAGTGTATTATGGAACAACAATAACAACATACCTAATGAAATTCCATAACGTGGGTGTAGGGAGGGTAGAGTGTACGCAGACCTTACATCTACCTTGGTAGATAGAAATGTTATTTCCGAAAGATCATCGACTCAAGACAAAAAATAAGTACAAGCAAAGCAAGAGAAATCGTCAGATCCGGTTAAAAAATCTAACGCAATATGAAAATGATGGTAACAAAAGCGAATAGGACATGATAAAACATTTAAAAAAAAAAATCAAAAACTAATGCATGTATAAGATAAACAAAGTACACGAAAGAATATACAACAACAAAAATAAAATGACAGGGGACTATAAAGTAATACTGTGCCTACTAGTATGATAGGCTAAGAAGGGCTATAATAATAGTAATTCGCTCAATTACCAACTACCTTTTGTAAAAACCGGGAAAAAAAATAGTAATATATAGTTGTGGTTGAGTTAATAAAAATATATATATATAAGAAAACAAAGAATAAATTGCATGGGATAGAGTTAGTGTTAAAGTTGGATAAATAGATAGATAAAATGAAAATAAGAAAACAAAAAAAAACAAAAAAAAACAAAACAAATCTGCACATTAACAAGATGTGCACGTCCCACCCCTTCCCCCCCCCCCCCTTTCATTTCCCTTCAATATCTTGGCTTTCCCCCTCCCATAAGTTATACAATCACCTCCACTTATACATTGTATTTACACACAAACAAAGTACATAACATAAAGGTTAGAAAATAAAAAAAAAACAAGTGAACAAGAAGAGGAAAAATCTGGAAAAAAAACAAGAAAGTAAGAAGAACAACAATAAAAGAAATACTAGGGAGCAAGGGTCCCTTGTAGCAACCGAATAATAATCTTCACACTTACAAGGTGAGTTTTCTCACTCAGAAATTCTTGGTAACATCCTTTATTTTAAGTTCAATACATGTTAGAATAAGAATTGAGTGTTGAAAAGAAATATTGAACTTTTGATTGTTTAGACAACTAGTTGCGTCATGAACTTTACGAACTGTTCTCACTGAGTTATAATTGTTAGAATTTGATGAAATTCGGAAGAGTGGTACACCTCTCTAATATGATCATATAGAACAAAAAATGAGGTAAAATGGACATACGGTTTGAAAGTTATCATAGTTCAAAGTTCCTGCCTTAGATTTGGCCGAAATTCGGAAAGGCATAATTACAGACTGTTTTTATTGAGTTTTACTTATTAGAATTATATGAAAATTTACATGGTTGTAAATCTCTCTGTTACGGACATATATAGATAAAGGGTTATTAAAACGGACTTACGAGTTGAGAGTTATTGTAGTTTGAAGTTGCTGCCTGATTCATCGGAATCCGTAAGGCAGGACGTTGAAACGTAAGACTGTACTAATATGTGGGGAATATGAAATTGTTGCTAAATGAAAGTTCTAGATATCTCTGTTGTGGACATTTTGAGACCGTACGGGGGTCTATCCGACTTACGGATTGAGAGTTATCGATGTTTAAAGTTTCTGCCTCGGATCTATCGAGATCCAGGAAGGGCAGCGAATAAAGTGTAAAACTGTACCAAATGGTACAGAATATGAAAGGATGGTTCACATGGAGACGTGTAGCTCTCTTCTCGCTGCTTTGAGATTTTAGGGGGCTTGAACAGGTTTACAGATTTGGAGTTATGACTATTGTAAGATTGGGTTCTGTTTAATAAAAATTCTGCCGAAACAAATCTCATATGACTGTTTTGAGGATAAATTTGTGTTAGTTATCCAAAGTAGTTTTAAATGAAATTTGGTACAGTGAAAGATCCCAGTCTTACCTTAGTTTCCGCTTGAGAAACACCTTAGTTGGAGTTCTGGTTAAAAGTTATAATCGTTACAAGTATGAATGAGAATCTTTGGGAAAGAGATTATTATTTATTCGATCTGAAAAATATGAAAAGTGAATACGTGTTCACATAAATATATAAATATAAACATAATGGATCGGGTTGCACGCCGCAACAAAACGTAAAGTGAATACGTGTTCACAAATACGTAAATATAATGGATCGGGTTGCACGCCGCAACAAAACGTAAAGTGAATACGAGTTCACAAATACGTAAACATAATGGATCGGGTTGCACGCCGCAACAAAACGTAAAGTGAATACGTGTTCACAAATACGTAAATATAATGGATCGGGTTGCACGCCGCAACAAATATGAAAGATGAATACATGTTCACCTATATATAAATATGCAAAGTGAATACGCGTTCACAAATATATAAATGTAATAAACATATGGAAATGCAGGGGAATGTCTTAACGTATAATACGAGATAAAATGAAGTGTTAGTTAAGCGAGAATTTCCTATGAGGAGTTGTTGCATATTTAAAAGTGTTGTAACTTTGATATGTTTTTGCAATATGCTTATTACGTTATAATGTGATTGCACTTGGAATATTGTGGTGTTACTTTGAATTGCAGTGGTGTTCTCACCATTGGATGGTAGGGCTGACTCTTTATTTAACATGTTTCAGGAAAGCGTGATAGAGGAAAGGATACACGCCAAGGCTAGCGATCATCCCGCAGCCTCTTGTCATACCAAGTCCATTGCTTCGGGCTTGGTACTCGTCGAGTTGTAATGTCGCCCGGTGTCTCGAAATGTCCGTGGAATGGTCTCCTTCCAACTTAGAATAATCTTTGTCGGTATGTCTACATGTAGAAACAATATTTGCGGAGCATGGACTCGCGTTATGTTTTTAATAAAGTCATAAACAATTTTTTTTTATTACTGTTATTTTTATTAATAGTTCTGTATTTGAATATAAGTTCAAATTTCTAAATAAAGAGAATTAAATGGTGCTCCTGGTGGGAAATAATTGTCCAGGTGCCATCACGCCCTAAGTAAAGACTTAGGAAAATTTGGGGCGTGACACCTTTCTACCCTAATACGGTCCTCCACAATCCCTATCTAAGGTCATGTCCTCAGTAAGTTGCACCTGTGTCATATCCCATCTAATCACCTCTCCTCAATACTTCTTCGGCCTACCTCTACCTCTCATGAACCCGTCCATAACCAACCTCTCACACATCCGTACTGGGGCATTTGTGCCTCTCCTCTACGCATGCCCGAACTATCTCAACCTCAATTATCACATCTTATCCTTCACCGGGCCACTCCAACTCTGTCCCGAATATTATCATTTCTAATCATATCCCTCCTTGTATTCCTACACATCTATCTCAGCATCCTCATCTCCGCAACTTTTATATTTTGGATGCGAAGTATTGACTGTCCAATACTTTGCCCCATACAACATAGTCGGTCTAACACCACCCTATAGAACTTGCCTTCAAGTTTTGGTGGCACATTTTTATCGCACAAGACTCCAGATGTGAGCCTCCATTTCATCCACCCTGCACCAATACGATGTGTGACATCGTCATCAATCTATTCATTCTCTTGGATAATAGGCCCGAGATACTTGAAGTTTTCTTTATTTGGAATGAACTGATTACCATGACTTACCTCCACACATGTCTCATGGTCGCTCCCATTACTGAACTTGCACTCCAAGTATTATGTCTTGGTCCTACTTAGCATGAACCCTTTAGACTCCAGAGTTTGTCTCCAAACCTCTAGCTTAGTGTTCACTCCGCTGAAAGTTTCATCAATCAGGACTATGTCAGCTACGAATAACATACACCATGACACCTCCCCTTGAATTTGTCATGTCAGTCCATCCATCACCAAGGCAAATAAGAATGGGCTAAGAGGCGATCACAAATATCAGTTTAACATAAGTGACACACATAGACTAAGCACAAATATCCCAAAGGATTAGATGTCATGAATATTTGGCATATCTAACTTAAGCACACAGATTTTTGCTTCTAGTTCCATTACATTAGCCCACTTTATCCACTCAACATTTGGCATATCTAACTTAAGGACAAGCAGGAACACGTTCTTGGACCTGTTCTTTGCATTTGTTCCTGTCAACTCTGTCTCGCTACATGGTCTGAGAAGGAACATATGGTTGGACATGGTTCATTCGACCTTTGCTCTGTATTTGATTCACTCTGTTCAGTATATTCCCTTTGATAGATCAAGTCCACATACCTGATTTCATTGCCTCTAGCTCTGAGGTGGAACACGTTTTACAAAATTCATTCTCTACTAGAATGAACTCTTGTTTTGTATATCTGGTCATAATCATCTTTACCTCTGACTGCTACTTGTTTATTTGATTGAAATTGAGCATATCTTTTAAGCTAACACATGTCTACCTGATTCATTCTTCTTGTGCATTGGTTTGCTACTCATTTAACCTCTCAGGTTAAACAATTTATTCTATTTAATCAGACTGGATATGTTCAATTACTTTGTCAATTATTAAAACCACAAACTACGATTCTTGCAAATGCCAACATAAATGATTCAGAAAATGATAGGGTATACATGAAAGGAAAAGAATAAGCCGTAAAAACAATAGGAGTTGCTCCATTGACCAGTTTAACATAACATCAATATTCTTCACATATTCTATTACCTTCATATATCCTATTTCCACGGTTCCATTTTACTCGTAATGTTCTTTTTGCACGCCTGCTAATAAAATATTAATTAAAAAGGCAATTCAGCTAAATTATCCTTATTTATTCATTCATCTCTCTTAGATATGATATTGATAGCAAATATATTTTATTCCATGTATATTTTGTAATTAATAGTTCAGTTTAATTATATAAAGTAGAGATCCTCATTTAATTAGAATTTATATTGTACAATATATATATATATATATATATTGTAGAAATGTATTAATCTCCCTTGATGGAGTTTTCTCGTTAATACAATATATATAATGTGTACAATATAAATCCTAATTGAATGAGAATCTCTACTTTACATAATTACGCTCAACTATTAATTACATAATATACGTGAAATATATAAAATATATTCGCTTATCGATATAATTTGATAATGTAGATATGCCAATATCCCTAAATCCTTGTAATAATAGTATAGATATGGAAATATCTCCAAATCCCTGTAATTGTGCAATTAGGACATTGTGTAATATTGTTATTAGTTTATTTTCATATTTACACTCTCTCTAAAAGCTATATAATCTCATTAGCTTGAGGGAATAATCAAACCACTAATTCTCAAATTCTATTTTCTTTTCCTTATAATTACTTGCCATCCTTTCTCTAATTCTCCTTCCTTCTGTCCACAAAAAAATAGATTCAGATATTGTGCAAATCAAAATCAAATAAACAAAGGGCGTGGGGATAGAGGTTTTCAAAATCTGGTTTGTTAATTCAACCATATTGTACAACATCTCTAGCCAACAAATTTTGATTCCTACTTGGATCGATGAATCTCTTTCACTAGCCACTCTCTTGTTAAGAAGCGTGAAAGCTTTTTATTCAAAGAAGGCAAGGAGAGGAAAGCATGACGGAAAGAAGTAAAAAGAATGAAAGACAAACTATATTGACAAGGACGAGCTACTTCACGAAGAAGGTTTTGCGCCCAACTGCTTGTATATCGATCGGAAAGAAGCAGCTGCAAATGCTATCAGTGGTTCTTCCTTCTTATCCCATCTATCTATAAGAGGCTCATGTGGTAGTGGGCGAACTAAGGATTTCATGCTTGCAAAGAAGCGTGGAATATCCCATAAGAGAATTTTGGCTACTCCGGAGTAGTCGCTCTGGAGCAGGTTCTTCGACTGGATCAATGTCTGTATGATACGATACGTGCACTTGCGTAAATCATAAGCAAAATCGCTAGAATGGAGAATTAATGCTCCAAAGTCAGCCCAAAACAGTGCCCATCTTCCAACTGATGCAAACGCCCGCAGCCGTGCGGTCGCAGCCATGGCGCGCCAAACTTCAGAAGTTTCGCGCCGCCTCGCGGTATTTTCAGACCCATTTCATCTTCGACCCAGTGCACAGTTCTTCCTTTCGTTTACGATGTGAAACCATTGTTATTTGACCAATAACCGTCTATTCTCTTATGTCTCAACCAATTCATATATGTACCAATATCTCTTCCATTTAAGGAAATTATGATCCTTGACACTTTATGTGCACGTGTGTGGAAACCATGTTTCGGATGTGCGGGGCCCTAATTGCTCGAGTCATAATTAATAGGATTAATTTATTTCACATTTAGTAAATTTCTAACAATCCCCCCTTGAAAGAGATTTTTGGCGCACGCACATGGTGCCTTTCAAGCAATCACTCGACGGATCGATGTTGCATCTGGAGAGGTAGCCGGAGCTTTGAACCTTCCATAGTAGAATACCACCGAACATATTTACTGCGGTGAACGTGATGTCTTGAACCGTCAGTGTTTAGTATATGCCAAGACAATGGTACCAACACAACACCTTTCCTACTCAATCTTTCTAGTGTTTTGTCCGTCGTGGGTCGTGGACACCCTTGGATTCTTAAGCGCGTTCATTTGAGGCGATCTGTCCTCGCACTTAAATAGGTGGTCTCCTACAAGGTATCCTGTAATATCCCGCTACACAAGCGTTAGGAACCATAAAAGAAATTACGATCCTTGACACTTTATGTGCACGTGTGTGGAAACCATAATTCGACGTGCGGGGCCCAATTGTTCGAGTCATAATTAATAGGATTAATTTATTTCACATTTAGTAAATTTCCAATAATTATTTTTTACTATCTATTTTTAATAAGGACGACAAGTTAAATAAAACGAGCGAAATTATTTACTGGTATTTTGTAATGAGCGATTTGCAAACAGTTATTCTATTACTTCAACATCAATGAAACGTAATTACAACTTAACTCAATATATGTAAACTTCCTAACGTTGGAATGGAAAGATTGAATTGAAAATACTAGGATAGATAGAAGGGGATTAGAAGCTCACACTAAGAATGGAGATGAGAGGAATCAGACACTTTATTCAACCATTCGCATAAACCCTTCAATAGGGCATTATCGCCCTTTTAATGTGCTAGTAAGGTGTTTGATTCATTTGATTTGGGAACTCAGTTGTGTGAATCTTAATACAAGGAGTTAGAAAGGAAAGGACAGGAAAAATATTCGTAAATGAAATAAAAATAATAGGAAATAAAAAAGGAGAGAAAGATAATAAAAGGCAGATCTCAAAAGATTAATTTGGATTCCAATAAAAAAGATATTGTGTGGTCACTTTGGGATTCGAGCCAGGTCTCCACGACACAACGTGGAATTCTCACCACTAAACTACACCACAAGATTTTCTAAGTGTTAAAGGCAAGTCTTGGTACTTAGGATGATTATATAACACAATGGAGGGTCTAGATCATAACACTTGTTAAGTTTGGAGGGAAGAGATCAAGCCAAGTGGCCCTTGGACTTAGTCAACAATATCAAGCTCTTTAATTAGCAAGACTTGGTCTTCTACCATGGTCAATGACCATAATACCCTTGCATAAATTCGTCCAAGACCATTGGGGGTGCCACGTGTCGCCCTCCCATTCGTCATAAAATTCAGTAACCCTCGTGGCCCCACAAAACGTAAAATTCCTCGTGGGCCACGTGACCAAATCCATAAAAAAATAAATTTCCATAAGGATAATAAGTTCCACACTCTTCAAATAATGCATTTTGAGAATCTAATTCTCACCAACGAACATTTTTCCTTTTCGACGTTCGGAAGATTTTCCGTCGGAATAACAATTCTTCCTTTCGTACCCTTTTTAAGTCTTGTGTTCCTTACGTACATTCTCTTAAACATGTCCTGGACTTACGGGGTGTAACACCCCTCTTGGAAGAGATTTTTGGCGCACGCACATGGTGCCTTTCAAGCAATCACTCGGATCGATGCGTATCCGGAGTAAATGAGCTTCAACCTTCCATAGTAGTATACCATCGAACATATTTACTGCGGTGAACGTGATGTCTTGAACCGTCAGTGTTTAGTATATGCCAAGAAAATGGTACCAACACAACACCTTTCCTACTCAATCTTTCTAGTGTTTTGTCCGTCGTGGGCCGTGGACACTCTTGGATTCTTAAGTGCGTTCATTTGAGGCGGCCTGTCCTCGCACTTAAATAAGTGATCTCCTACAAGGTATCCTGTAATACTACGCTACCTGGCGTTGGAACCATAAAGGAAATTACGATCCTGACACTTTATGTGCACGTGTGTGGAAACCATAATTCGACGTGCGGGGCCCAATTGTTCGAGTCATAATTAATAGGATTAATTTATTTCACATTTTGTAAATTTCCAACAATTATTTTATACTATCTATTTTTAATAAGGACGACAAGTAAAATGAAACGAGCGAAATTATTTACTGGTATTTTGTAATGAACGATTTGCAAACAGTTATTCTATTACTTCAACATCAATGAAACGTAATTACAACTTAACTCAATATATGTAAACTTCCTAACGTTGGAATGGAAAGATTGAATTGAAAATACTAGGATAGATAGAAGGGGATTAGAAGCTCACACTAAGAATGGAGATGAGAGGAATCAGACACTTTATTCAACCATTCGCATAAACCCTTCAATAGGGCATTATCGCCCTTTTAATGTGCTAGTAAGGTGTTTGATTCATTTGATTTGGGAACTTCGGTTGTGAATCTTAATACAAGGAGTTAGAAAGGAAAGGACAGGAAAAATATTCGTAAATGAAATAAAAATAATAGGAAATAAAAAAGGAGAGAAAGATAATAAAAGGCAGATCTCAAAAGATTAATTTGGATTCCAATAAAAATAATGTTTGTGTGTGGCTGCTGGGATTCGAGCCCAGGTCTCCACGGCCACAACGTGGAATTCTCACCACTAAACTACAGCCACAAGATGTTTCTGTTTTTCGTTCTGCGTTCTAAATACCATGCTTCCTAAAAACCAGATGTAGAATTTATGCAGCACATTTTATTTTTTGGGATTCATTTTTTAATTTTAAAAATAACTTTTTTGTCATTTTATCTTTAACGAGATGATTTATAGCTGTACAAGTATCTAAATCTTGCTTTACAATATAAGTTTCAAAAGTTTAATTTACTTACATAAATGTAACTCTATCTCCAGTCAAACGAAAACACAACAGCATACCCAATATAGTCTTTTAAGTGAGGTCTAGGCAGGATGAGGTGTATATAAACCTTACCACTATCTTTGTGAGGTAGAAATGTTGTTTTCGATAGACCCCCGACTTAAAAAGTGTATTATGGAACAACAATAACAACATACCTAATGAAATTCCATAACGTGGGTGTAGGGAGGGTAGAGTGTACGCAGACCTTACATCTACCTTGGTAGATAGAAATGTTATTTCCGAAAGATCATCGACTCAAGACAAAAAATAAGTACAAGCAAAGCAAGAGAAATCGTCAGATCCGGTTAAAAAATCTAACGCAATATGAAAATGATGGTAACAAAAGCGAATAGGACATGATAAAACATTTAAAAAAAAAAATCAAAAACTAATGCATGTATAAGATAAACAAAGTACACGAAAGAATATACAACAACAAAAATAAAATGACAGGGGACTATAAAGTAATACTGTGCCTACTAGTATGATAGGCTAAGAAGGGCTATAATAATAGTAATTCGCTCAATTACCAACTACCTTTTGTAAAAACCGGGAAAAAAAATAGTAATATATAGTTGTGGTTGAGTTAATAAAAATATATATATATAAGAAAACAAAGAATAAATTGCATGGGATAGAGTTAGTGTTAAAGTTGGATAAATAGATAGATAAAATGAAAATAAGAAAACAAAAAAAAACAAAAAAAAACAAAACAAATCTGCACATTAACAAGATGTGCACGTCCCACCCCTTCCCCCCCCCCCCTTTCATTTCCCTTCAATATCTTGGCTTTCCCCCTCCCATAAGTTATACAATCACCTCCACTTATACATTGTATTTACACACAAACAAAGTACATAACATAAAGGTTAGAAAATAAAAAAAAAACAAGTGAACAAGAAGAGGAAAAATCTGGAAAAAACAAGAAAGTAAGAAGAACAACAATAAAAGAAATACTTGGGAGCAAGGGTCCTCAGAAGCAACCGAATAATAATCTTCACACTTACAAGGTGAGTTTTCTCACTCAGAAATTCTTGGTAACATCCTTTATTTTAAGTTCAATACATGTTAGAATAAGAATTGAGTGTTGAAAAGAAATATTGAACTTTTGATTGTTTAGACAACTAGTTGCGTCATGAACTTTACGAACTGTTCTCACTGAGTTATAATTGTTAGAATTTGATGAAATTCGGAAGAGTGGTACACCTCTCTAATATGATCATATAGAACAAAAAATGAGGTAAAATGGACATACGGTTTGAAAGTTATCATAGTTCAAAGTTCCTGCCTTAGATTTGGCCGAAATTCGGAAAGGCATAATTACAGACTGTTTTTATTGAGTTTTACTTATTAGAATTATATGAAAATTTACATGGTTGTAAATCTCTCTGTTACGGACATATATAGATAAAGGGTTATTAAAACGGACTTACGAGTTGAGAGTTATTGTAGTTTGAAGTTGCTGCCTCGGATTCATCGGAATCCGTAAGGCGGGACGTTGAAACGTAAGACTGTACTAATATGTGGGGAATATGAAATTGTTGCTAAATGAAAGTTCTAGATCTCTCTGTTGTGGACATTTTGAGACCGTACGGGGGTCTATCCGACTTACGGATTGAGAGTTATCGATGTTTAAAGTTTCTGCCTCGGATCTATCGAGATCCAGGAAGGGCAGCGAATAAAAGTGTAAAACTGTACCAAATGGTACAGAATATGAAAGGATGGTTCACATGGAGACGTGTAGCTCTCTGTTCTCGTCGTTTTGAGATTTTATGGGGCTTGAACAGGTTTACAGATTTGGAGTTATGACTATTGTAAGATTGGGTTTTGTTTAATAAAAATTCTGCCGAAACAAATCTCATATGGCTGTTTTGAGGATAAATTTGTGTTAGTTATCCAAAGTAGTTTTAAATGAAATTTGGTACAGTGAAAGATCCCCGTCTTACCTTAGTTTCCGCTTGAGAAACACCTTAGTTGGAGTTATGGTTAAAAAGTTATAATCGTTACAAGTATGAATGACAGAATGCTGGGAAAGAGAATATTATTTATTCGATCTTCTGAAAAATATGAAAAGTGAATACGTGTTCACATAAATATATAAATATAAACATAATGGATCGGGTTGCACGCCGCAACAAAACGTAAAGTGAATACGTGTTCACAAATATGTAAATATAATGGATCGGGTTGCACGCCGCAACAAAACGTAAAGTGAATACGCGTTCACAAATACGTAAACATAATGGATCGGGTTGCACGCCGCAACAAAACGTAAAGTGAATACGTGTTCACAAATACGTAAATATAATGGATCGGGTTGCGCCGCAACAAATATGAAAGATGAATACATGTTCACCTATATATAAATATGCAAAGTGAATACGCGTCACAAATATATAAATGTAATAAACATATGGAAATGCAGGGAATGTCTTAACGATAATACGAGATAAAATGAAGTGTTAGTTAAGCGAGAATTTCCTATGAGGAGTTGTTGCATATTTAAAAGTGTTGTAACTCGATATGTTTTGCAATATGCTTATTACGTTATAATGTGATTGACTTGGAATATTGTGGTGTTACTTTGAATTGCAGTGGTAGTTCTCACTCAAATTGTACGGTAGTCGACTTTTATTTAACATGTTTCGAAAGCGTGATAGAGAAAGGATACACGCCAAGGCTAGCGATCATCCCAGCCTCTTGTCATACCAAGTCCATCGCCGGGCTTGGTACTCGTCGAGTTCGAATGTCGCCCAGTGTCTCGAAATGCCCGTGTGGAATGGTCTCCTTCCAACTTAGAATAATCTTTGTCAGTATGTCTATGTAGAAACAATATTTGCAGGAGCATGGACTCGCGTTATGTTTTTAATAAAGTCATAAACAATTTTTTTTTATTACTGTTATTTTTATTAATAGTTCTGTATTTGAATATAAGTTCAAATTTCTAAATAAAGAGAATTAAATGGTGCTCGCGTGGAAATAATTGTCCAGTGCCATCACGCCTAAGTAAAGACTTAGGAAAATTTGGGCGTGACACCTTTCTACCCTAATACGCCCTCCACAATCCCTATCTAAGGTCATGTCCTCGATGAAGTTGCACCTGTGTCATATCCCATCTAATCACCTCTCCTCAATACTTCTTCGGCCTACCTCTACCTCTCATGAACCCGTCCATAACCAACCTCTCACACATCCGTACTGGGGCATTTGTGCCTCTCCTCTACGCATGCCCGAACTATCTCAACCTCAATTATCACATCTTATCCTTCACCGCCACTCCAACTCGTCCGAATATTATCATTTCTAATCATATCCTCCTTGTATTCCTACACATCTATCTCAAAGATCCTCATCTCCGCAACTTTTATATTTTGGATGCGAAGTCTTGACTGTCCAATACTCTGCCCCATACAACATAGTCGGTCTAACACCACCCTATAGAACTTGCCTTCAAGTTTTGGTGGCACATTTTTATCGCACAAGACTCCAGATGTGAGCCTCCATTTCATCCACCCTGCACCAATACGATGTGTGACATCGTCATCAATCTATTCATTCTCTTGGATAATAGGCCCGAGATACTTGAAGTTTTCTTTATTTGGAATGAACTGATTACCATGACTTACCTCCACACATGTCTCATGGTCGCTCCCATTACTGAACTTGCACTCCAAGTATTCTGTCTTGGTCCTACTCAGCATGAACCCTTTAGACTCCAGAGTTTGTCTCCAAACCTCTAGCTTAGTGTTCACTCCGCTGAAAGTTTCATCAATCAGGACTATGTCAGCTACGAATAACATACACCATGACACCTCCCCTTGAATTTGTCATGTCAGTCCATCCATCACCAAGGCAAATAAGAATGGGCTAAGAGCTGATCACAAATATCAGTTTAACATAAGTGACACACATAGACTAAGCACAAATATCCCAAAGGATTAGATGTCATGAATATTTGACATATCTAACTTAAGCACACAGATTTTTGCTTCTAGTTCCATTACATTAGCCCACTTTATCCACTCAACATTTGGCATATCTAACTTAAGGACAAGCAGGAACACGTTCTTGGACCTGTTCTTTGCATTTGTTCCTGTCAACTCTGTCTCGCTACATGGTCTGAGAAGGAACATATGGTTGGACATGGTTCATTCGACCTTTGCTCTGTATTTGATTCACTCTGTTCAGTACTGTATATTCCCTTTGATAGATCAAGTCCACATACCTGATTTCATTGCCTCTAGCTCTGAGGTGGAACACGTTTTACAAAATTCATTCTCTACTAGAATGAACTCTTGTTTTGTATATCTGGTCATAATCATCTTTACCTCTGACTGCTACTTGTTTATTTGATTGAAATTGAGCATATCTTTTAAGCTAACACATGTCTACCTGATTCATTCTTCTTGTGCATTGGTTTGCTACTCATTTAACCTCTCAGGTTAAACAATTTATTCTATTTAATCAGACTGGATATGTTCAATTACTTTGTCAATTATTAAAACCACAAACTACGATTCTTGCAAATGCCAACATAAATGATTCAGAAAATGATAGGGTATACATGAAAGGAAAAGAATAAGCCGTAAAAACAATAGGAGTTGCTCCATTGACCAGTTTAACATAACATCAATATTCTTCACATATTCTATTACCTTCATATATCCTATTTCCACGGTTCCATTTTACTCGTAATGTTCTTTTTGCACGCCTGCTAATAAAATATTAATTAAAAAGGCAATTCAGCTAAATTATCCTTATTTATTCATTCATCTCTCTTAGATATGATATTGATAGCAAATATATTTTATTCCATGTATATTTTGTAATTAATAGTTCAGTTTAATTATATAAAGTAGAGATCCTCATTTAATTAGAATTTATATTGTACAATATATATATATATATATATATATATATATATATATATATATATATTTTAGAAATGTCTTAATCTCCCTTGATTGAGTTTTCTCGTTATTTAAATATATATAATGTGTACAATATAAATCCTAATTGAATGAGAATCTCTACTTTACATAATTACGCTCAACTATTAATTACATAATATACGTGAAATATATAAAATATATTCGCTATCAGATATAATTTGATAATGTAGATATGCCAATATCCCGTAAATGCTTGTAATAATAGTATAGATATGGAAATATCTCCAAATCCTGTAATTGTGCAATTAGGACATTGTGTAATATTGTTATTAGTTTATTTTCATATTTACACTCTCTAAAAGCTATATAATCTCATTAGCTTGAGGGAATACTCAAACCACTACTTCTCCAATTCTCTTTTCTTTTCCTTCTAATGTCTTGCCATCCTTTCTAATTCTCCTTCCTTCGCCCACAAAAAAATAGATTCAGATATTGTGCAAATCAAAATCAAATAAACAAAGGGCGTGGGATAGAGGTTTTCAAAATCTGGTTTGTTAATTCAACCATATTGGTACAACATCTCTAGCCAACAAATGTTGATTCCTACTGGATTGACTGAATCTCCTCTTTTCACTAGCCACTCTTGTTAGAAGAGGCGTGAAAGCTTTTATTCAAAGAAGGCAAAGAAGAGAGGAAAGCACGCGGAAAGAAACGAGAAGTAAAAGCAGAATGAAAGATACCTATATCGACAAGGACGAGCTACTTCACGAAGAAGGTTTTGCGCCAACTGCTTTGTATATCGATCGGAAAGAAGTAATGCAAATGCTATCGATGGTTCTTCCTTCATCCCATCTATCTATAAGAGGCTCGTGGTAGGGCGAACTAAGGATTTCATGCTTGCAAAGAAGCGTGGAATATCCTATAAGAGAATTTTGGCTACTCGGAGTAGTCGCCCGAGCGTTCTTCGATCGATCAACGCTCAGATGATACGATACGTGCACTTGCGTAAATCATAAGCAAAATCGCTAGAATGGAGAATTAATGCCCAAAGTCACCCAAAAGTTTAGATCCATCTTCCAACTGCTCAAACGCCCGCATGCCGTGGCCTCGCAGTAGCCATGGCCGCCAAACTTCAGAAGTTTCGCGCCGCGCCGCGGTATTTTCAGACCCATTTCATCTTCTACACATTGCACATTTCTTCCTTTCGTTTACCAATGTGAAACCATTGTTATTTGACCAATAACCGTCTATTCTCTTATGTCTCAACCAATTCATATATGTACCAATATCTCTTCCATTTAAGGAAATTATGATCCTTGACACTTTATGTGCACGTGTGTGGAAACCATGTTTCGGATGTGCGGGGCCCTAATTGCTCGAGTCATAATTAATAGGATTAATTTATTTCACATTTAGTAAATTTCTAACAATCCCCCCTTGAAAGAGATTTTTGGCGCACGCACATGGTGCCTTTCAAGCAATCACTGGCGGATCGATGTCAGATCCGAGAGGTAGCCGGAGCTTTGAACCTTCCATAGTAGAATACCACCGAACATATTTACTGCGGTGAACGTGATGTCTTGAACCGTCAGTGTTTAGTATATGCCAAGACAATGGTACCAACACAACACCTTTCCTACTCAATCTTTCTAGTGTTTTGTCCGTCGTGGGTCGTGGACACCCTTGGATTCTTAAGCGCGTTCATTTGAGGCGATCTGTCCTCGCACTTAAATAGGTGGTCTCCTACAAGGTATCCTGTAATATCCCGCTACACAAGCGTTAGGAACCATAAAAGAAATTACGATCCTTGACACTTTATGTGCACGTGTGTGGAAACCATAATTCGACGTGCGGGGCCCAATTGTTCGAGTCATAATTAATAGGATTAATTTATTTCACATTTAGTAAATTTCCAATAATTATTTTTTACTATCTATTTTTAATAAGGACGACAAGTTAAATAAAACGAGCGAAATTATTTACTGGTATTTTGTAATGAACGATTTGCAAACAGTTATTCTATTACTTCAACATCAATGAAACGTAATTACAACTTAACTCAATATATGTAAACTTCCTAACGTTGGAATGGAAAGATTGAATTGAAAATACTAGGATAGATAGAAGGGGATTAGAAGCTCACACTAAGAATGGAGATGAGAGGAATCAGACACTTTATTCAACCATTCGCATAAACCCTTCAATAGGGCATTATCGCCCTTTTAATGTGCTAGTAAGGTGTTTGATTCATTTGATTTGGGAACTCAGTTGTGTGAATCTTAATACAAGGAGTTAGAAAGGAAAGGACAGGAAAAATATTCGTAAATGAAATAAAAATAATAGGAAATAAAAAAGGAGAGAAAGATAATAAAAGGCAGATCTCAAAAGATTAATTTGGATTCCAATAAAAAAGATATTGTGTGTGGCTGCTGGGATTCGAGCCCAGGTCTCCACGGCCACAACGTGGAATTCTCACCACTAAACTACAGCCACAAGATTTTTCTAAGTGTTAAAGGTAAGTCTTGGTACTTAGGATGATTATATAACACAATGGAGGGTCTAGATCATAACACTTGTTAAGTTTGGAGGGAAGAGATCGCTGCCGCCCTGGACTTAGTCAACAATATCAAGCTCTTTAATTAGCAAGACTTGGTCTTCTACCATGGTCAATGACCATAATACCCTTGCATAAATTCGCCCAAGACCATTGGGGTGCCACGTGTCGCCTCCCATTCGTCCATAAAATTCAGTAACCCTGGGCCCCACAAACGTAAAATTCCTCGGGTGGGCCCCACGTGACCAAATCCATAAAAAAATAAATTTCCATAAGGATAATAAGTTCCACACTCTTCAAATAATGCATTTTGAGAATCTAATTCTCACCAACGAACATTTTTCCTTTTCGACGTTCGGAAGATTTTCCGTCGGAATAACAATTCTTCCTTTCGTACCCTTTTTAAGTCTTGTGTTCCTTACGTACATTCTCTTAAACATGTCCTGGACTTACGTGGTGTAACACCCTCTTGGAAGAGATTTTGGCGACGCACACGGTGCCTTTCAAGCAATCACTCTACAGATCGATGTTGATCCGGAGAGGTAAATGAGCTTCAACCTTCCATAGTAGTATACCATCGAACATATTTACTGCGGTGAACGTGATGTCTTGAACCGTCAGTGTTTAGTATATGCCAAGAAAATGGTACCAACACAACACCTTTCCTACTCAATCTTTCTAGTGTTTTGTCCGTCGTGGGCCGTGGACACTCTTGGATTCTTAAGTGCGTTCATTTGAGGCGGCCTGTCCTCGCACTTAAATAAGTGATCTCCTACAAGGTATCCTGTAATACTCTGCTACACAAGCGTTGGAACCATAAAGGAAATTACGATCCTGACACTTTATGTGCACGTGTGTGGAAACCATAATTCGACGTGCGGGGCCCAATTGTTCGAGTCATAATTAATAGGATTAATTTATTTCACATTTTGTAAATTTCCAACAATTATTTTATACTATCTATTTGTCCTAAGGACGACAAGTAATATGAAACGAGGTATATTATTTTCTGGTATTTTTTAATGAACGATTTGCTAACAGTTATTCTATTAGTTCAACATCATTGAAACGTAATTAGATGTTAACTCAATATATGTAAACTTCCTAACGTTGGAATGGAAAGATTGAATTGAAAATACTAGATAGATAAGGGATTAGAAGCTCACACTAAGAATGGAGATGAGAGGAATCGACACTTTATTCAACCATTCGCATAAACCCTTCAATAGGGCATTATCGCCTCTTTTAATGCGCTAGTAAGTGTTTGATTCATTTGATTTGGGAACTCGATTGTGAATCTTAATACAAGGAGTTAGAAAGGAAAGGACAGGAAAATATTCGTAAATGAAATAAAAATAATAGGAAATAAAAAGGAGAGAAAGATAATAAAAGGCGGATCTCAAAAGATTAATTTGGATTCCAATAAAAATAATGTTTGTGTGTGGCTGCTGGGATTCGAGCCCAGGTCTCCACGGCCACAACGTGGAATTCTCACCACTAAACTACAGCCACAAGATGTTTCTGTTTTTCGTTCTGCGTTCTAAATACCATGCTTCCTAAAAACCAGATGTAGAATTTATGCAGCACATTTTATTTTTTGGGATTCATTTTTTAATTTTAAAATAACTTTTTGTCATTTTATCTTTAACGAGATGATTTATAGCTGTACAAGTATCTAAATCTTGCTTTACAATATAAGTTTCAAAAGTTTAATTTACTTACATAAATGTAACTCATCTCCAAATAAACGAAACACAACAAAGATACCCAATATAGTCTTTTAAGTGAGGTCTAGGCAGGATGAGGTGTATATAAACCTTACCACTATCTTTGTGAGGTAGAAATGTTGTTTTCGATAGACCCCCGACTTAAAAAGTGTATTATGGAACAACAATAACAACATACCTAATGAAATTCCATAACGTGGGTGTAGGGAGGGTAGAGTGTACGCAGACTTACATCTACCTTGGTAGATAGAAATGTTATTTCAGAAAGATCATCGACTCAAGACAAAAATAAGTACAAGCAAAGCAAGAGAAATCGTCAGATCCGGTTAAAAAATCTAACGCAATATGAAAATGATGGTAACAAAAGCGAATAGGACATGATAAAACATTTAAAAAAAAAAATCAAAAACTAATGCATGTATAAGATAAACAAAGTACACGAAAGAATATACAACAACAAAAATAAAATGACAGGGGACTATAAAGTAATACTGTGTCTACTAGTATGATAGGCTAAGAAGGGCTATAATAATAGTAATTCGCCAATTACCAACTACCTTTGTAAAACCGGAAAAAAATAATAATATATAGTTGTGGTTGAGTTAATAAAAATATATATATCTAAGAAAACAAATAATAAATTGCATGAGATAGAGTTAGTGTTAAAGTTGGATAAATAGATAGATAAAATGAAAATAAGATAAAAAAAAAAAAAAAAACAAAACAAATGCACATTAACAAGATGTGCACGCCCCACCCTTCCCCTTTCATTTCCTTCAATATCTTGGTTTTCCCCCTCCCATAAGTTATACAATCACCTCCACTTATACATTGTATTTACACACAAACAAAGTACATAACATAAAGGTTAGAAAATAAAAAAAAAACAAGTGAACAAGAAGAGGAAAAATCTGGAAAAAAAACAAGAAAGTAAGAAGAACAACAATAAAAGAAATACTAGGGAGCAAGGGTCCCTTGTAGCAACCGAATAATAATCTTCACACTTACAAGGTGAGTTTTCTCACTCAGAAATTCTTGGTAACATCCTTTATTTTAAGTTCAATACATGTTAGAATAAGAATTGAGTGTTGAAAAGAAATATTGAACTTTTGATTGTTTAGACAACTAGTTGCGTCATGAACTTTACGAACTGTTCTCACTGAGTTATAATTGTTAGAATTTGATGAAATTCGGAAGAGTGGTACACCTCTCTAATATGATCATATAGAACAAAAAATGAGGTAAAATGGACATACGGTTTGAAAGTTATCATAGTTCAAAGTTCCTGCCTTAGATTTGGCCGAAATTCGGAAAGGCATAATTACAGACTGTTTTTATTGAGTTTTACTTATTAGAATTATATGAAAATTTACATGGTTGTAAATCTCTCTGTTACGGACATATATAGATAAAGGGTTATTAAAACGGACTTACGAGTTGAGAGTTATTGTAGTTTGAAGTTGCTGCCTCGGATTCATCGGAATCCAGAAGGGCAGGACGTTGAAACGTAAGACTGTACTAATATGTGGGGAATATGAAATTGTTGCTAAATGAAAGTTCTAGATCTCTCTGTTGTGGACATTTTGAGACCGTACGGGGGTCTATCCGACTTACGGATTGAGAGTTATCGATGTTTAAAGTTTCTGCCTCGGATCTATCGAGATCCAGGAAGGGCAGCGAATAAAAGTGTAAAACTGTACCAAATGGTACAGAATATGAAAGGATGGTTCACATGGAGACGTGTAGCTCTCTGTTCTCGTCGTTTTGAGATTTTATGGGGCTTGAACAGGTTTACAGATTTGGAGTTATGACTATTGTAAGATTGGGTTTTGTTTAATAAAAATTCTGCCGAAACAAATCTCATATGGCTGTTTTGAGGATAAATTTGTGTTAGTTATCCAAAGTAGTTTTAAATGAAATTTGGTACAGTGAAAGATCCCCGTCTTACCTTAGTTTCCGCTTGAGAAACACCTTAGTTGGAGTTATGGTTAGAAAGTTATAATAGTTACAAGTATGAATGATGAATCTTTGGGAAAGAGAATATTATTTATTCGATCTTCTGAAAAATATGAAAAGTGAATACGTGTTCACATAAATATATAAATATAAACATAATGGATCGGGTTGCACGCCGCAACAAAACGTAAAGTGAATACGTGTTCACAAATATGTAAATATAATGGATCGGGTTGCACGCCGCAACAAAACGTAAAGTGAATACGCGTTCACAAATACGTAAACATAATGGATCGGGTTGCACGCCGCAACAAAACGTAAAGTGAATACGTGTTCACAAATACGTAAATATAATGGATCGGGTTGCACGCCGCAACAAATATGAAAGATGAATACATGTTCACCTATATATAAATATGCAAAGTGAATACGCGTTCACAAATATATAAATGTAATAAACATATGGAAATGCAGGGGAATGTCTTAACGTATGTCTGAGATAAAATGAAGTGTTAGTTAAACCGAGAATTTCCTATGAGGAGTTGTTGCATATTTAAAAGTGTTGTAACTTTGATATGTTTTGCAATATGCTTATTACGTTATAATGTGATTGCACTTGGAATATTGTGGTGTTACTTTGAATTGCAGGGTAAGGTTCTCACTCAGCCCCAGATGGTAGGGCTGACTCTTTATTTAACATGTTTCAGGAAAGCGTGATAGAGGAAAGGATACACGCCAAGGCTAGCGATCATCCATGCCTCTCTTGTCATACCAAGTCCATGCTTGGGCTTGGTACTTCGAGTTCGTGAATGCCGGTTCGGTGTCTCGGGAAATGTCCGTGTGGAATGGTCTCCCTTCCAACTTAGAATAATCTTTGTCAGTATGTCTATGTAGAAACAATATTTGCAGGAGCATGGACTCGCGTTATGTTTTTAATAAAGTCATAAACAATTTTTTTTTATTACTGTTATTTTTATTAATAGTTCTGTATTTGAATATAAGTTCAAATTTCTAAATAAAGAGAATTAAATGGTGCTCCTGGTGGGAAATAATTGTCCAGGTGCCATCACGCCCTAAGTAAAGACTTAGGAAAATTTGGGGCGTGACACCTTTCTACCCTAATACGGTCCTCCACAATCCCTATCTAAGGTCATGTCCTCAGTAAGTTGCACCTGTGTCATATCCCATCTAATCACCTCTCCTCAATACTTCTTCGGCCTACCTCTACCTCTCATGAACCCGTCCATAACCAACCTCTCACACATCCGTACTGGGGCATTTGTGCCTCTCCTCTACGCATGCCCGAACTATCTCAACCTCAATTATCACATCTTATCCTTCACCGGGCCACTCCAACTCTGTCCCGAATATTATCATTTCTAATCATATCCCTCCTTGTATTCCTACACATCTATCTCAGCATCCTCATCTCCGCAACTTTTATATTTTGGATGCGAAGTCTTGACTGTTCAATACTTTGCCCCATACAACATAGTCGGTCTAATACCACCCTATAGAACTTGCCTTCAAGTTTTGGTGGCACATTTTTATCGCACAAGACTCCAGATGTGAGCCTCCATTTCATCCACCCTGCACCAATACGATGTGTGACATCGTCATCAATCTATTCATTCTCTTGGATAATAGGCCCGAGATACTTGAAGTTTTCTTTATTTGGAATGAACTGATTACCATGACTTACCTCCACACATGTCTCATGGTCGCTCCCATTACTGAACTTGCACTCCAAGTATTATGTCTTGGTCCTACTTAGCATGAACCCTTTAGACTCCAGAGTTTGTCTCCAAACCTCTAGCTTAGTGTTCACTCCGCTGAAAGTTTCATCAATCAGGACTATGTCAGCTACGAATAACATACACCATGACACCTCCCCTTGAATTTGTCATGTCAGTCCATCCATCACCAAGGCAAATAAGAATGGGCTAAGAGCTGATCACAAATATCAGTTTAACATAAGTGACACACATAGACTAAGCACAAATATCCCAAAGGATTAGATGTCATGAATATTTGGCATATCTAACTTAAGCACACAGATTTTTGCTTCTAGTTCCATTACATTATCCCACTTTATCCACTCAACATTTGGCATATCTAACTTAAGGACAAGCAGGAACACGTTCGACTGCTTCTTTGCATTTGTTCTGCTAACTCGTCTCGCCATACGGTGCGAGAAGGAACATATGGTCGATACGGTTCATTCGACCTTTGCTCAGTATTTGATTCACTCTCAAGATCTTGTATATTCCACTTTGATAGATCAAGTCCACATACGATTTCATTGCCTCTAGCTCGAGGTGGAACACGTTTACAAAATTCATTCTCTCTTAGAATGAACTCTTGTTTGTATATCCGGTCATAATCATCTTTACCTCATCGCTACTTGTTTATTTGATTGAAATTGAGCATATCTTTTAAGCTAACACATGTCTACTGATTCATTCTTCATGCGTTGGTTTGCTACTCATTTAACCTCTCAGGTTAAACAATTTATTCTATTTAGTCGGATTGGATATGTTCAATTACTTTGTCAATTATTAAAACCACAAACTACGATTATTGCAAATGCCAACATAAATGATTCAGAAAATGATAGGGTAAACATGAAAGGAAAAGAATAATGTAAAAACAATAGGAGTTGCTCCATTGACCAGTTTAACATAACATCAATATTCTTCACATATTCTATTACCTTCATATATCCTATTTCCACGGTTCCATTTTACTCGTAATGTTCTTTTTGCACGTCTGCTAATAAAATATTAATTAAAAAGGCAATTCAGCTAAATTATCCTTATTTATTCATTCATCTCTCCTAGATATGATATTGATAGCGAATATATTTTATTCCATGTATATTTTGTAATTAATAGTTCAGTTTAATTATATAAAGTAGAGATCCTCATTTAATTAGAATTTATATTGTACAATATATATATATATATATATATTGTAGAAATGTATTAATCTCCCTTGATGGAGTTTTCTCGTTAATACAATATATATAATGTGTACAATATAAATCCTAATTGAATGAGAATCTCTACTTTACATAATTACGCTCAACTATTAATTACATAATATACGTGAAATATATAAAATATATTCGCTATCAGATATAATTTGATAATGTAGATATGCCAATATCCCCTAAATCCTTGTAATAATAGTATAGATATGGAAATATCTCCAAATCCCTGTAATTGTGCAATTAGGACATTGTGTAATATTGTTATTAGTTTATTTTCATATTTACACTCTCTCTAAAAGCTATATAATCTCATTAGCTTGAGGGAATAATCAAACCACTAATTCTCAAATTCTCTTTTCTTTTCCTTCTAATTTCTTGCCATCCTTTCTCTAATTCTCCTTCCTTCTGTCCACAAAAAAAATAGATTCAGTATATTGTGCAAATCAAAATCAAATAAACAAAGGGGCGGGGGGGGGGGGGATAGAGGTTTTCAAAATCTGGTTTGTTAATTCAACCATATTGGTACAACATCTCTAGCCAACAAATTTTGATTCCTACTGGATTGACTGAATCTCCTCTTTCACTAGCCACTCTCTTGTTAAGAAGAGGCGTGAAAGCTTTTTTATTCAAAGAAGGCAAAGAAGGAGAGGAAAGCACAGACGGGAAAGAAACGGAGAAGTAAAAGCAGAATGAAAGACAGTCCTATATTGACAAGGACGAGCTACTTCACGAAGAAGGTTTTGCGCCCAACTGCTTGTATATCGATCGGAAAGAAGCAGCTGCAAATGCTATCAGTGGTTCTTCCTTCTTATCCCATCTATCTATAAGAGGCTCATGTGGTAGTGGGCGAACTAAGGATTTCATGCTTGCAAAGAAGCGTGGAATATCCCATAAGAGAATTTTGGCTACTCCGGAGTAGTCGCTCTGGAGCAGGTTCTTCGACTGGATCAATGTCTGTATGATACGATACGTGCACTTGCGTAAATCATAAGCAAAATCGCTAGAATGGAGAATTAATGCTCCAAAGTCAGCCCAAAAACAGTTTTCGTCCATCTTCCAGATGCAAACGCCCGCAGCCGTGCGGTTCGCAGGCCAGCCGCGCCGAAACTTCAGAGAGTTTCGGGCGCTTTCGGCGCCGCGGTATTTTCAGACCCATTTCATCTTCTACACATTGCACATTTCTTCCTTTCGTTTACCAATGTGAAACCATTGTTATTTGACCAATAACCGTCTATTCTCTTATGTCTCAACCAATTCATATATGTACCAATATCTCTTCCATTTAAGGAAATTATGATCCTTGACACTTTATGTGCACGTGTGTGGAAACCATGTTTCGGATGTGCGGGGCCCTAATTGCTCGAGTCATAATTAATAGGATTAATTTATTTCACATTTAGTAAATTTCTAACAATCCCCCCTTGAAAGAGATTTTTGGCGCACGCACATGGTGCCTTTCAAGCAATCACTCGACGGATCGATGTTGCATCTGGAGAGGTAGCCGGAGCTTTGAACCTTCCATAGTAGAATACCACCGAACATATTTACTGCGGTGAACGTGATGTCTTGAACCGTCAGTGTTTAGTATATGCCAAGACAATGGTACCAACACAACACCTTTCCTACTCAATCTTTCTAGTGTTTTGTCGTGGTCGCGTGGACACCTCGATTCTTAAGCGCGTTCATTTGAGGCGGTCTGTCCTCGCACTTAAATAGGTGGTCTCCTACAAGGTATCCTGCAATATCCCGCTACACAAGCGTTAGGAACCATAAAAGAAATTACGATCCTTGACACTTTATGTGCACGTGTGTGGAAACCATAATTCGACGTGCGGGGCCCAATTGTTCGAGTCATAATTAATAGGATTAATTTATTTCACATTTAGTAAATTTTCAATAATTATTTTTTACTATCTATTTTTAATAAGGACGACAAGTTAAATAAAACGAGCGAAATTATTTACTGGTATTTTGTAATGAACGATTTGCAAACAGTTATTCTATTACTTCAACATCAATGAAACGTAATTACAACTTAACTCAATATATGTAAACTTCCTAACGTTGGAATGGAAAGATTGAATTGAAAATACTAGGATAGATAGAAGGGATTAAGCTCACACTAAGAATGGAGATGAGAGAATCGACACTTTATTCAACCATTCGCATAAACCCTTCAATAGGGCATTATCGCTTTTAATGTGCTAGTAAGGTGTTTGATTCATTTGATTTGGGAACTGGTTGTGAATCTTAATACAAGGAGTTAGAAAGGAAAGGACAGGAAAAATATTCGTAAATGAAATAAAAATAATAGGAAATAAAAAAGGAGAGAAAGATAATAAAAGGCAGATCTCAAAAGATTAATTTGGATTCCAATAAAAAAGATATTGTGTGTGGCTGCTGGGATTCGAGCCCAGGTCTCCACGGCCACAACGTGGAATTCTCACCACTAAACTACAGCCACAAGATTTTTCTAAGTGTTAAAGGTAAGTCTTGGTACTTAGGATGATTATATAACACAATGGAGGGTCTAGATCATAACACTTGTTAAGTTTGGAGGGAAGAGATCAAGCCAAGTGGCCCTTGGACTTAGTCAACAATATCAAGCTCTTTAATTAGCAAGACTTGGTCTTCTACCATGGTCAATGACCATAATACCCTTGCATAAATTCGTCCAAGACCATTGGGGGGTGCCACGTGTCGCCCTCCCATTCGTCCATAAAATTCCGTAACCCTCGTGGGCCCCACAAAACGTAAAATTCCTCGGGTGGGCCCCACGTGACCAAATCCATAAAAAAATAAATTTCCATAAGGATAATAAGTTCCACACTCTTCAAATAATGCATTTTGAGAATCTAATTCTCACCAACGAACATTTTTCCTTTCGGCGTTCGAAGATTTTAGTCGGAATAACAATTCTTCCTTTCGCACTTTTAAGTCTTGTGTTCTTACGCATACATTCTCTTAAACATGTCTCGACTTACGGTGTAACACCTCTTGGAAGAGATTTTTGGCGACGCATGGTGCCTTCAAGCAATCACTCGCAGATCGATGTTGATCGGAGAAATGAGCTTTGAACCTTCCATAGTAGTATACCATCGAACATATTTACTGCGGTGAACGTGATGTCTTGAACCGTCAGTGTTTAGTATATGCCAAGAAAATGGTACCAACACAACACCTTTCCTACTCAATCTTTCTAGTGTTTTGTCCGCCGGTCGCGACACTTGGATTCTTAAGTGCTCATTCGGCGCTACCGCCTCGCACTTAAATAAGTGATCTCCTACGGTATCTGTAATACCGCTACACAAGTTGGAACCATAAAGGAAATTACGATCCTGACACTTTATGTGCACGTGTGTGGAAACCATAATTCGACGTGCGGGGCCCAATTGTTCGAGTCATAATTAATAGGATTAATTTATTTCACATTTTGTAAATTTCCAACAATTATTTTATACTATCTATTTTTAATAAGGACGACAAGTAAAATGAAACGAGCGAAATTATTTACTGGTATTTTGTAATGAACGATTTGCAAACAGTTATTCTATTACTTCAACATCAATGAAACGTAATTACAACTTAACTCAATATATGTAAACTTCCTAACGTTGGAATGGAAAGATTGAATTGAAAATACTAGGATAGATAGAAGGGGATTAGAAGCTCACACTAAGAATGGAGATGAGAGGAATCAGACACTTTATTCAACCATTCGCATAAACCCTTCAATAGGGCATTATCGCCCTTTTAATGTGCTAGTAAGGTGTTTGATTCATTTGATTTGGGAACTCAGTTGTGTGAATCTTAATACAAGGAGTTAGAAAGGAAAGGACAGGAAAAATATTCGTAAATGAAATAAAAATAATAGGAAATAAAAAAGGAGAGAAAGATAATAAAAGGCAGATCTCAAAAGATTAATTTGGATTCCAATAAAAATAATGTTTGTGTGTGGCTGCTGGGATTCGAGCCCAGGTTTCCACGGCCACAACGTGGAATTCTCACCACTAAACTACAGCCACAAGATGTTTCTGTTTTTCGTTCTGCGTTCTAAATACCATGCTTCCTAAAAACCAGATGTAGAATTTATGCAGCACATTTTATTTTTTGGGATTCATTTTTTAATTTTAAAAATAACTTTTTTGTCATTTTATCTTTAACGAGATGATTTATAGCTGTACAAGTATCTAAATCTTGCTTTACAATATAAGTTTCAAAAGTTTAATTTACTTACATAAATGTAACTCTATCTCCAGTCAAACGAAAACACAACAGCATACCCAATATAGTCTTTTAAGTGAGGTCTAGGCAGGATGAGGTGTATATAAACCTTACCACTATCTTTGTGAGGTAGAAATGTTGTTTTCGATAGACCCCCGACTTAAAAAGTGTATTATGGAACAACAATAACAACATACCTAATGAAATTCCATAACGTGGGTGTAGGGAGGGTAGAGTGTACGCAGACCTTACATCTACCTTGGTAGATAGAAATGTTATTTCCGAAAGATCATCGACTCAAGACAAAAAATAAGTACAAGCAAAGCAAGAGAAATCGTCAGATCCGGTTAAAAAATCTAACGCAATATGAAAATGATGGTAACAAAAGCGAATAGGACATGATAAAACATTTAAAAAAAAAATCAAAAACTAATGCATGTAAATAAGATAAACAAAGTACACGAAAGAACATACAACAACAAAAATAAAATGACAGGGGACTATAAAGTAATACTGCGCCTACTAGTATGATAGGCAAAGAAGGGCTATAATAATAACACTACAACTACCAGTATGTAAGCTTAAGTAGGACTACGCTCAATTACCAACTATCATTCTACCCTAATACGTGTCCTCCACAATCCCTATCTAAGGTCATGTCCTCAGTAAGTTGCACCTGTGTCATATCCCATCTAATCACCTCTCCTCAATACTTCTTCGGCCTACCTCTACCTCTCATGAACTCGTCCATAACCAACCTCTCACACATCCGTACTGGGGCATTTGTGTCTCTCCTCTACGCATGCCCGAACTATCTCAACCTCAATTATCACATCTTATCCTTCACCGGGCCACTCCAACTCTGTCCCGAATATTATCATTTCTAATCATATCCCTCCTTGTATTCCTACACATCTATCTCATCATCCTCATCTCCGCAACTTTTATATTTTGGATGCGAAGTCTTGACTGTCCAATACTCTGCCCCATACAACATAGTCGGTCTAACACCACCCTATAAAACTTGTCTTCAAGTTTTGGTGGCACATTTTTATCGCACAAGACTCCAGTTGCGAGCCTCCATTTCATCCACCCTGCACCAATACGATGTGTGACATCGTCATCAATCTCTTCATTCTCTTGGATAATAGGCCCGAGATACTTGAAGTTTTCTTTATTTGGAATGAACTGATTACCATGACTTACCTCCACACATGTCTCATGGTCGCTCCCATTACTGAACTTGCACTCCAAATATTCTGTCTTGGTCCTACTCAGCATGAACCCTTTAGACTCCAGAGTTTGTCTCCAAACCTCTAGCTTAGTGTTCACTCTGCTGAAAGTTTCATCAATCAGGACTATGTCAGCTACGAATAACATACACCATGACACCTCCCCTTGAATTTGTCATGTCAGTCCATCCATCACCAAGGCAAATAAGAATGGGCTAAGAGCTGATCACTGATGCAGCCCCAATTTCGCATACGTCACTTTCTTTACTTCCACATTCTCTCAAATTTTATCATTCCACCACCAGTCCCCTCAATGCCCACCACGACAACCCCACAAGACCCCTAGCATTTCTCTAGCTACCTCTCGAATGTAATTGGTCGTCCTGTCCCACATACTGGTCGCATCCCCACTACTTCCCCAAGCCCCCTGGCCATCAACCGCTCCCCCATCTCCTTTGCACTAGTCATGGTCAAATTCTCCCATCTCCTTTGCACTAGCCATGGTCAAATTCCCCCATTTGATTCTTAGCCTATCATCCACAACCCTCTTCTTCTTCTCCATATTAATCTCTAAATTCATCACCAAAAACTTATGTCGGGTTGTAAGATACTCACTCGGAATAACCTTGCACTCTTTATAAAGACCATTGTCAACCTTTCTAAGGAGCAAAAAGTCTATCTAAGTCTTAGCCACCGAACTACGGAAAGTCACAAAGTGGTCCTCCTTATTCATGAACCTCGAATTAGCTATCATCATCCCAAAAGCTTTAGAGAACTCCAAAAGTGATACGCCTCCCCCGTTCATGTCCCGAGGCCAAAGCCTCCATGCACGTCATCATAACCCCCGAAAGTGACCCGATATTTCCATTGAAATTCACTCCTATAAATAACTTCTCAGTGGGTGATATACCTCCCACCACCTCATCTAAATCCTCTAAAAAATGCAGCTTCTCCTCCTCGTCCAAGCCCGCATGCGACGCGTAAGCGCTAATAATGTTCATAGTGAACCCTCCAACTACAAACTTAATCGACATCATCCTGTCATTGACCCTCCTAACATCTACCACCTGATCACTTAGCTCATTGTCTACCAAAATGCCTACCCTATTCCTATACCTCGACCTATCCGATAATCATAACTTATACCGGTTCACATTCTTAGTCTTAGGTCATACCTATTTGGTCTCCTGGATACATGCTATATTAATCCTCCTCTTCTTAAGAATCGTAACTAGCTCTATGGACTTCCCCGTTAAAGTCCTAATATTCCAAAGATCATATTCTCAGCCTAGCATCTCTCTTACCCCACTTACCCCCTCTAACCCTCGCCCCGTACCCAATTGAGAACATGACCCTAGTCTACCATCAGTCACTAAAGCGGATATAAATTAATAGACTAATCAAAGGTTTACACGTAAAATATGAACGCCAAGAATGATATAACTAAAGGCAAGAATAGTAAATGCAAGAACACAATATATTAAGGGAAGGAATCAATATATTATGAAATAAATTCGACAGCCAAGAAAAGATAAATTAGCAACAAGAATGAAGACTAGAGATATAGAACCCAGATGTTAGGCGAAAGACCGGAGAGATAGAGCCCAAATGCGCGTCGGGACAAATCTTGTCTCGACGGTCGTGTTCCGGCAGTTGATGTTTTGGATAAATATCTGCTGGTACCTGCAAAATCAAAGCAAAGGATAACAAAAAGGGAAAATAGAAGAGATATAGGGAGAAGGGTCACCTGAGAACCGCCGAAATAAGCTGCTGGCGATGCACTAATGGTCGTTGTGGTAGATGCTGGTGAGAAGAAGTGGGTGAGAGTAGATATTCCAATCCAGTAGGTTTTAGATATGTCTTGCCTTCAAGCGATTCGAGCAGACGAAGCGCCGGTGTCTTGTCGCGACTCGGTTGGTAGAACTTATTCTCTGGGAACACCATTCACTACGGTGATCTTTCACCACGAGATACTGTTCACCGTCGGAGTTGTTGTTCACGCAGGCGTTGGAGCAACTTAGTAACCTGGTCGTCGATCTGAGTGGTAGAAGAAGAAAAAAACAGAAGAATAGAAGAAGAAGAAGAAGAAGAAGAAGAAGAGGGGGGGGGGAGGAAAAGAGAATAAGTAAAAAAAAAAGAAGATACCGTAAAAAGTCACTGACGTAGCAATCTGGCGGCGTTACCTGGTCGCCGACCGGAGTGGATTACCTGGTTGCATGGATAGTTACCGTCGAAAAAGAGGGGTGGGGATCTGACTTGTTACCGTTGGGGGGAGAGAGGAGAGAGGAGAGAGAGCATGATCCGTATTATAGAACAAGTTAGACAGAAATGCAATAATAAATATGAAAATATTGAAGAAAGAAAAGTATTGACGATAAAAACCTAACGTAAAGATGATCAAAGTAAAATAAAAAATTTGAGTTTAATCAGTCATGCTTGTTTTTCATACAGTTTTATTAAGAATTTGTATTTTATAAATATTATATTTATGTTTTTAAATTTTAATTAATTGTAGATAAACTAAGTAATAGTACTACTCTATAAAATTTAAATTTTTTAAAGTGGACAAGTAACAACAACATACCCAGTGAAAATCCACAACGTGAGCCTGGGGAGGGTAGAGTGTACACAGACGTTACCTTGTTAGGTAGAGCGGCTGTTACCGAGAGACCATCGGCTCAAGACAGAGCATACGCACAAGAAAAGCAACAACAAAAGCAAAGCGAGAGCAAAGCAAATCAAGAGAAACGGTTAGACCCGGTCAGAAAAAGTAATAATAATAAAAAAAATTATGTTTTTGCTTAAAAATCATAATTATTTACTCTCCATTTCCTAATAAAAATTGTATCTAGAGTCCTACTCCGCTTAAAACTATAGTCATTAATTAGTCTCCTCTTCTCTATATCACTCCATTCGTATTCCCAAGAATTCAGGAGTTAAATATAACAAAAAAACTCATCAAATTCACCTGTATTTGGTCCGTGATTTTAAAGTCTATTTAAAAGAACCCAAGTAGTAGTAGAAGTCCAACAAATTTAACCATGGAACGAGAGATGGAGAATATACAAGAAAATCAACACGCTGATCATTCTAAAAGTGCAGCTATTTTCAAGAAAAGTAATCGTCCTGTCACTCTTAAGGTAATTCTTGTACTATATTTTATGTGATTTTTTTTGGTTTCCACCTGACTAAATTCGGATTTACGCGGGGAAGTTCCACGTTGGAGTAAAGCTCCCTAATAAAGGCGACCTCATATCTGGTAGGTTCGAACCAGGCCGAGACCTATGGTTAAGGATGAAGTACTACTTACTACTCTACCACAACCCTTGGTGATATTTCGTGTGATAATCTAAAAGTATAGTTTTTATCACAAGAAACTTGCATCCATGTGTCTTGATTCGCACGGGACATCCCACATTGAGGGTAAAGCTCGCTAATAAAGGTGATTCGTAGGGCTCGAACCCAAGCCGAGACATATAGTTAAGGGTGACGGAGTACTTATTACTCCAACACAACTCGGGATATTTCATGTGATAATCTAATAGTATAGTTGTTTTCTCCAGAAAACTTGCATGCATGTGTTGTCAATTTTTTAACCGGAAAAGAATATATAAGGGTATAATAATGGACTTGAAAAGATGAACTCTGCATTGATTTTTATTTTCTTATTTCATGGGAAATTACTCAAAGGAATTTTAGATGCTGGCAGATTCAATCATAATAATGGACTTGAAAAGTTGAACTCTACATTGATTTTATTTTCTTATTTGATGGGAAGTTACTCCAGGAAAGTTGGGTGCTGGCTGATTCATTCAATCCTAATAAATAGTTCACCTAGTTTTAATTGTATTTCTTATTGTATCAGCACAGTTGTTTTACCAGAAGCAAAGCAGCAGAGCCAAAAGGGATTCAAAATACAAAGAAGTAAAATTATACAAAAAATACAAAGGGATTCACCATCTATAACATATACATGAAAAAAAGTTTAACCTTATATGCACGGTGTAATTGTTCGACGAAAAAGCCCCTTGCGGTACCCTAGCTCCACCCATGGCGGTTTCTTTTTGTTAATGTCACTTTCTTTAAAGGGAACATCTGATAAGAAATTGGGAGAACTAAGAGATGCGTAAGCATCCAGAAGGACAAATAAATATGTGCTATTTGTGGTCAGCAAGTACAATAGTTGGATTAGAGTTGTTTTAAAATGTTATGGTCAAGGTTCTAAATATTAGGCATTCGAAAATAAAAAATGTTATGATCAGGGTTCTAACTTTGGGAAAGAACACATGATCTATTAGTAATTTACCCAAAGAGAGCTTTACTCCTAGTATTTATAAGTACTAGTATTCTAGTTAAAAATCAAAACAAAATATTTCAATTGAAAATTAAAACAGAACATATAGTGTTAGCTTCATCTATTCTCTCAAATGGTTTATTCCCTACTCTCAACCAAAAACCAAAAGCTCTCGCAAAAAAGGCCAAGAACTACCCTAATGGTCCCTTTCAAGAAATCTGACAAAGAGTGGACATATGTTATAACTGAGGATCTGAATTGCTTTCAAAGATTATGGAGTAATGAAGACGAGATAACTATCTGCCAAAGCATGCTCGATCGGTTATGCATCCATGAAGAATGCATAATGCAGCATATATGCCTTCAAGGATAGCTATCTCATCTTCTTCGCTCCATACTCTCTGAAAGCAATTCAGATCCTCAGTTATAGCAGGTGTCCACTCTTTGTCAGATGCTTGAAAGGGACCATTAGGGTGGTTACGTTCTTGGCCTTTTCATGCGAGAGCTTTTGGTTTTTGGGTGGGAGTAAGGAATAATCCATTTGAGAGGAGAGATGAAGCTAATGTTGTGTGTTCTGTTTTGATTTTCAATTGGAATGTTTTGTTCTGATTTTCAACTAGAACACGAGTAGTACTTTTGAATAATAGGAGTAAAGCTCTCTTTTCGGTAATACTAATCGACCATGTGTTCTTTCCCAAAGTTAGAACCTGATCGTAACATTTTTGAATGCCTGATATTTATAACATGACCATAACATTTTAAAATAACTCTTTTAAGTAAGCATATAGAGTAATCTTTGTCGACAACTAATAATCCATGTTTAACCATTTAGGATTTGTAACTTATATAGCCTGATAGTGTAACATGTCTTATATTCCAGGTTACTAATTCCATTTTTATGACATTATAAGTTTAGATGATACAATAGTGTAAAAATCATTGAATGTATAGAAGTTAAACTGATGATGATCATATTAGTTGCTAGCCAGAGCTCACAAAAAAGGAAAAAAGAAATAGAAGTTAATAAATAGTTCCTCTAATTTGATCCCGTGGTTTCATATTTTCCTGTTATTTGCTAAAAATAATGCTTTGGGTGATCCTGCAGTTTGAGGATGTTGTTTACAAGATTAAGCTTATGAAAGAAGGGTGGTTCAAGAACTCATCTAAATCACAAGAAGAGAAAACAATCTTGAAGGGTGTCTCGGGAATCGTCTCTCAGGGTGAAATGCTGGCCATATTAGGCCCTTCAGGCAGTGGCAAAACAACTCTGCTAACAGGACTAGGTGGCAGGCTTGTTAATGGCCATTTAGATGGCGCTATAACGTACAATAACAAGCCCTTTTCCAATGCCATGAAGCGTAACACCGGCTTTGTTACGCAAGATGATGTTCATTACCCTCACCTTACAGTGTCCGAAACACTTGTATTCACTGCCCTCCTTCGTTTGCCTAAAAAATTTACGGTTGAGGAAAAAACCGCGCATGCTGAAGCCATTATAACTCAACTTGGGTTAACAAAGTGCAAGGATAGCATTATTGGAGGCCCGCTATTGAGAGGAATTTCTGGCGGGGAGAGGAAAAGAGTAAGTATCGGGCAAGAAATGCTTATTAATCCGAGTTTGTTGTTCTTGGATGAACCAACATCAGGGCTCGATTCTACTACAGCATTAAGGATTGTGTCTACGTTAAGGGATTTAGCGAAGGGTGGCAGGACGGTTGTGATGACAATACATCAGCCTTCAAGTAGGTTATTTTACATGTTCGACAAAGTGTTGCTGTTATCTGAAGGAAATCCCCTGTATTTTGGGAGAGGCGAAGATGCAATGGGATATTTTTCAGGCATCAGATTTTCCCCGTTAGTTGCTATGAATCCCTCCGACTTCTTATTGGATCTTGCAAATGGTATGTTTATCTATCCTTCTTTGTTTCACTAGAGTCATTTGTTTCTTGGATTAATTATGTTGTTTATATATGATCTATAGATGCAGAATTGACGCACGAAAATGGCTAGTCTGTTAAATGAGAATAGTTCTTGAGGAATTTATTGAAGAAAATTTCTCATATATAAATAGTAATTTCATGTACAGAGACTTTTTTGGTCTTTTATGAATCGGAGAAAAAAGGGTCTGAATCTCAGTGGATCATGCCAACAAGGCACTCCGTACTGAGTGTAAGATGATATTAATCTCCCTTGAGGAGTCTTCTCATTAATATCAAAGTATATATAGATTACAATATTCATTCCTTATACAATAGGAATCCTAAGCCTATACAAAAGAGGAATCCTAGTCTTACCATAATTATATTTACATAATATATGAAAATATTCTAATTATGGGTAGGGAATATTGTAATTCTTATATACACGTTTACACACCCTCGATGGGCGAGGAGGCGGGGCCGGAGACTGGATCTGAAGTCAAGAAATAAATGTCTGGGAAGTCCTTTGGTAAATATATCTGCATACTGATAGGATGACAGAACATGTAACACACTGACATGGCCTAGTGTAACTTTCTCACGAACAAAGTGTAGGTCTATCTCAATGTGCTTGGTTCGCTGATGTTGAACCGGATTATGAGACAGATAGATGGCAGAGATGTTATCACGATTACCTGATAGATGCACGCGAAAGGACATCGAATTTCTAACGATGAAATTTACGAGCTACAAATTTCGCTACTACATTTGTAACGCCTCATGCGACCTCGTAATCGAGCGAGATAGGGTAGCTTGTCGCTTGGCATACCAAGAAATCAGATTATCCCCTAAAAAACACAAAAGCCGGAGGTGGAGCGTCGCGTGTCCGGACACCCTGTCCAATCTACATCCGTATATGAAAACAACATGTTTGGGGTAGAGGGGTATAGGTGCAAACCATAATCAAGAGTGTCCTTAATGTATCAAACGATACGCTTAAGAGAAGTGAAATGAGACTCCCTTGGGGCATGCATGAATAAGCACTCCTGCTGAACAACATAAGCTATGTCTGGCCTAGTGAAGGTGAGATACTGAAGTGCACCTGCAAGGCTTCTATACAGAGTAGGAGCACCATCCATGGCACTGAGCTTAGATTTGGAATCAACTGGAGTAGACTGTTACACCTCGTAAGTTAAGGCGATAATTAAGAACGTCATTAAGGAAATTAATATACATAAGGATGTGATTCTAGAAATTTTTTGTTACAACGAGCGGAACAATGGGAATTTAAAATGGTGGTTATATATATATCCCGTTATGGATTAGTAATGTATATAAGATGCGACGACGAGAATGCGAGGTTTTATGAAATCCCCGGGAATTAAAGGGAACGAGTGTTCAGATTTATTACTTGGGGTTTGTTTTAAACTAAGAAGGCATTAAGGGACCAAAGTGTAAGTTTGTAAAAAGAATTTTCAGATTTTGCTACTACCATTAAAACTTGTGAACCCTTGTTCATCTTCCAAAATTCAAACTCTTCTACTTCTCTCCAAAACCCCTCCCCAAATCAGATTTTCCCCACCACCATGACCAAGTAAAGAGTAAACAATTTCCTCTTCCCAAAAACTACATCATTTTGCAAAACTTTAAGCCAAGAAATTGAACCCAAAATAGTGGGTATTTTCGGTCAAGCTGGACCGAAAATTGAAGCAAATTTTCTAGATTTTGGGACAAGAATTTTGGAAGAAAAAGATGGGGAATGATGGAGGAAACATTATAGATGTTTGCATGTTAATTTGGAGTTGAAAGAGGTGTGAAAATTGAGAAGAAAAATTGGCAGAATTTCTGGCAGATTTACAGTCAACTTTGGAGGGGTATATCTCCTAGTATATTAGGAGTTTTTAGGTGTTTGAAAAGCCTAAGATGAAGTTAGTCGAGTCTAGTTTCCAACGCAATAAACCGCTCGTCGATAGGACATCAGAGTAGAGAATTATGGACGTTACAAGTTCAGCTGATAAAACAGTGAGCAAAAAAACGCTGGAGCAGTGGTACCGAAATTGGGGATTGTTTTGACTTCGTTTAAGGTAAAAATCCTTCTGTTCATTGAATATTTGGAAGTTTAATTGATGTTATAGTTAAGGGATTAACCCAGGTTAAAGAAGAATTGGAATTAAGTAGTTGCATGTTGTTGTAGTTGAAGATATGAACTTGGGTTAAGATGGAATTGGAAATATGAGAATGCATGTTCTCCTTTGGCTATATAATTTATTATAACTTCTTTGATGCTATGTTACTTCATTCCTTATTGGGTATTCTCCCAAAAATCTAATAAATAAAGAAAAAGAAGAAGGCCCTCTCCAACTTTATAGTCAAGCAAGTGGCTGGAGCGCCTCTCTTTCCTTATAGTCTTAAGAGTGAAAATGGCTTTTCACTTCACTCTTCTTTAAAACCGTGTCCGGGCTCTAAAGAAAGGGTTGCTGCTTGTTTCTTACTTCAAGTCTCATTTCCTTATCTCAAGAGGAGCGTAGCTTCTTTCACACGGAAGGAGACAACTCTCTCTTATTGTGTCGTTTTAAAGCAGCTGCTCAGCTCCTCTTTCGAGCTGCTTCGCCCCGGCCAACCATCCACCTCGATGTGAGACACACAAGAGAGTGTAAATTCACTTTATTGTAAGGAGAGGCGTGAAAAACCATTTTCACTCTTAAGACTATAAGGAAAGAGAGGCGCTCCAGCCACTTGCTTGACTATAAGTTCAATATGTATCCCATTCTTCAGATATAGTTTTCTTTGATCACAAATCGACACTATAGAGTGGAAGGGTAAGTCAATCAAAGGCAAATGATCTCATCCGAGGTTTTTTTTATTCGGATCGGATTTATGTTGGCTTCGTTGGGAGGCACTTTTCCTTTATTACTATTACGTTTTGCCCTTACATCGTAAAAGTCCGGGTTAAGCTATAGAACTAGATACGTAAGAGAAAGAGAGGAGAGCATTGAGATATATATGCCGATTGAGACTGTTTTGTATGGAATGGAGTTAAGTGTTGTCGTTGTTATTATTATCACCAATTGCATGTTTAAATTGGAGAAGAAATCTTGATACTTAAAAGTTGTAAAATGATTATATGAAAGTATTGAAAGGTGAATTGGATTCTATGAATTAAGAAAAAGTGTTGGAATTGAATAATGTGTTGGCCGAAAGGTTGATGAAGTTATTAAAGTATAGAAAAGGGTAAATTTACCTTCTTGAAATTCTTAAATGTTGATAGAAGTTTGGGATTACTGCAATGAACTATTCTAAGGGTTGAATGAGCATGACAAATAAGGGTGAAGTTAGTCTTTCATGAAAATAAAGAGAAGGGAGGTTGTATGTGATGCGTGATTTATGCACACACTAAACGCAAGTGCACGTGTCGTGACAAGTAATATAGTCTAGAAGACCGAGTTATCGTCCTCAGGGATTAGTGTTCAATTATTAACTTCTATTCTGTAGTATCTATTTGGTAACCGATAAATTGATGAATTGTTTATAGCTATGATTATAGATGCTAACTAATATACTTTATTTTACTTCAGATATGGTGGAAATAGGGCTTTCAAATCTCCTCAACTATCAGCTCGTTTTACTCGTTAATGCAAATAATTATGGTTCTTCTTCTATTTTGAGATAGCAGGTTAACTAAGCCGTTTTATACTCTTGTTAAGGTAATATAAACACTCAACCCCAATGTAGAACCCTTCTATCTTTCGATGACAAGATTGACTACAAAGGAGGATTAAGAACAATAACCTATCAAACTACACAAGTATCGGGGTACATTTGTCCACGATTTAAACCTATGTTTATTCAACTATAGCATATTCACAATCTCCCATTTCGGATTTCGATTAGAAATCATATAAGTTATGATAATTAGTGATCAATTAATTACCAAGCAATCAAAAAAATATTGAATAAATCTCAAGTGTGGCATCCCCAAATCTGACCTAAACATGTCCTTTTTATAGCCTCCAAAACGTCCAACAACTTTTCCTTCTTGGCCTTGGCCCATTCCTATTCGGATTTGACTGATTTCCGCCTGCGCGACTGCAGAATCAGCCGCGCGCTGAAACTTCGCGCTTCGTTTGGGCGCCGTGGCGCTCGATCTCGCTGGTTGGTGGCGTCGCCGCCTCGCTTTCGCCCGGGTTACCAACTTTTTAGCTTTTTGAGCTCTGGAACCTCTATTTCTGCCCTCTTTTCGCTCCTTTTCGCCAATGTGTCACTTTAAACCATTATGACTCAAAAGAAAGAAAATCTATCCTAAGACGACACATATTTGTACAAAAATGGGCAAAAGACTAACTAAAAATGACTCAAAAGGTGTATATAACATCTGATCTAGAAATGGCAACGGGAAGTGATCTTTTCTGGTTTCCTTGTTCAACTTGCGATAGTCAATGCAAATTTTCCACCTAGTAACTGTTCTAGATGGAATGAGCTCGTTCTTTTCGTTGGTCACTACTGTCATACCACCCTTTTTGGGCACCACTTGCACCGGACTCACCCATGCACTGTCAGAGATAGGATAAATTACCCCAGCATCAAGCCATTTCATGATTTCTTTTCTGACTACCTCCTTCATGTTTGGATTCAGTCTCCTCTGTGCCTCAATGGAGAGTTTGCTCTCTTCGTCTAGACGGATCTTATGCATCACTGTTGACGGACTTATCCCCTGATGTCTGCTAATGTCCACCCAATGGCACGCCATGAGCCCTCGATTTTTAGCGCCTTCTCACTCTAGTGTGGATAGATGACATGATGATCACCGGTAGGATTGATTCTCACCTAGATATCGATCGCGAATGATCCGCAGAGTCTTCAACTCTAACTCGGGCTTTTTCTCGTGGATGGTGCGATCTTTCCGCATCCGCCAAGCTCTTCATATCTCTTCTTATCACACCGCTCATAAGAATTCATCCAATTTGCATATTCCATCAGATTCGGGTCATTGCTACTATCTTCATCCCATCGTGTCAGCACTTCTTCAAGCGCATCAGCATTTCTGAACCTATTTTCCGACACTTCTTCTTCGATCACATCAATGGCGAAGCAGTTGTCACTTGCCTCTGGGAAGGTTGCTGCTCGAAAAACATTGAAAATCACCTCTTCTTCTTCCACACGAAGTCTCAACTCACCTTTTCGAACATCAATGAGTGCCTGTCCTGTGGCTAGGAATGGTCTGCCAAGGATAATGAGGATCATGTCATTATCTCTCATGTCTAAGATGATGAAATAAGCGGGAAAGATGAACTTGTCCACCTTAACCAACACATCCTCGATGACTCTTCTAGGGTGGACGATGGAGCAAATACTAGCCGCAGTGATGTTCAGAGTCCGCTTCTCCCATTCCAAGTTTGCAAAACACAGGGCATCAAATTTATACCTGCCCCCAGATCACACAACGCCTTCTGACACTCAAACTTTCCTATAGTGCATGGGTTGGTGAAACTTCCCGGATCTTTCAACTTCTGAGGTAGCTTTCTCTGTAGGTTGTCACTGCATTTTTCAGTCAACACCACTGTTTCGTAGTCATCTATCCTCCTCTTTTTGCTGAGAATCTCTTTCATGAACTTTACATAACTCAAGATTCGCTCTAAGGCTCAAATAACGAGATGTTGAGTTGCAATTGTTTGAGAACTTCCAGAATTTAGAGAATCGCTTGTCAAGAGGACTTGTTTTTAGCTTTTAGCACCGATCTTCACCTCAAGTGCGTCCAACAACTTTCCAAACTCATGTACCTCTCGAGCCACGAGATTGGCCGCGGGCACCAAAATTCTGCAATGTTTCAGATTATCGCCGTGGCGCATGTAGCGGCGCTGTGGCGCAGAATCGCTGCGAAATTGGGCCTTTTTTCTGGACACGGTGGTGGTGAGTTTGCTTCCACCGGTTCGCCATTTTTCAGGTCAATCTCCTGGCATTGCTCTTTTATATTCCCTCCAATATGTTCAGGGTGATTCCCTTGTATTCTGTGGCTTAGCATGCCCGCGAGTTGTCCTATTTGCGTTTCCAAATTCTTTAGGGACACTCTCGTTTCGTCCATGAATTGAGTTTGGTGCCTAGTTAGCTTCGAGTATGGCCGCCAGAGCCCATCTTGCTTCTTCATGCTGGGCCCGGGATTACATTGTTGATAGTGGTAATCCATGTTTGCAGGATCCCTGAGATGAATCAAAACCAACAAACGGATCACGGCGCACGATTCCACCAATAAATAAAAACTTAATAAAAAGAAAAAATAAAAACCAAATTAGAAATTAAGAATAGATAGAATGATATTGAACTACGCCAATCCCCGGCAACGGCGCCAAAAACTTGATGCGCGATTTATGCACACACTTAACGCATGTGCATGTGTCGTAACAAGTAATATAGTCTAGAAGACCGAGTTATCGTCCTCAGGGATTAGTGTTCAATTATCAACTTCTATTCTGTAGTATCTATTTGGTAACCGATAAATTGATGAATTTTTTATAGCTATGATTATAGATGCTAACTAATTTAATTTATTTTACTTCAGATATGGTGGAAATAGGGCTTTCAAATCTCCTCAACTATCCGCTCGTTTTACTCGTTAATGCAAATAATTATGGTTCTTCTTTTATTTTGAGATAGCAGGTTAACTAAGCCGTTTTATACTCCTGTTAAGGTAATATAAACACTCAACCCCAATGTAGAACCCTTCTATCTTTCGATGACAAGATTGACTACAAAGGAGGATTAAGAACAATAACCTATCAAACTACACAAGTATCGGGATACTTTCGTCCACGATTTAAACCTATGTTTATTCAACTATAGCATATTCACAATATCCCATTTCGAATTTCGATTAGAAATCATATAAGTTATGATAATTAGTGATCAATTAATTATCAAGCAATCAAAACAAATATTGAATAAATTTCAACAATAATAAGAAACCAAAACATGCATTAATTCGTAAGAACGAGTTTCAAGTGATTCGACATGGAAAGCCCTAAATTAAGTTAGTTCCTAGCCATAGACATGCCAAGAACTAAACTAATATCCAACATAAGCTAAAAAGAAATAAAATAAAGAACAAAAAATTACACAAAAGTAAGTCTCCAATCTTGATCTCCAAGTTGTGATGAATTCTCAAGTGTGGCATCCCCAAATCTGACCTAAAAAGGTCCTTTTTATAGCCTCCAAAACGTCCAACAACTTTTCCTTCTTGGCCTTGGCCTATTCCTATTCGGATTTGGCTGATTTCCCGCGCCATGCTCAGAATCAGCCGCGCTACAAACTTCGCGACTCTGTTTTGGGCGCGCCGTGGCGCTCGATCTCGCTGGTTGGTGGCCATGGCGCGCCTGCTTTCGCCTGCCGCGCTTTTTAGCTTTTGAGCTCTGAACCTCTTTTACGCCTCTTTCGCTCCTTTTCGCCAATGTGCCACTTTAAACCATTATGACTCAAAAGAAAGAAAATCTATCCTAAGACGACACATATTTGTACAAAAATAAGCAAAAGACTAACTAAAAATGACTCAAAAGGTGTATATAAAATACACCGATCAGTATGATAACATATATGAAGCATATCGGGCTTACCTTAATTGTATTTTGGAATAATATTGGGTTATGGGTGTTGTTGGCTTGTTGATAAATTGTGGATATGCATATAAATGGGGGAAGTGTTGTCCGAATTTTTGAAGAATAGGAAGTCGCTATTCAACATAACTTATGTTAGAAATCATAAGAATTGACGAAGGTATTATTACTAGTATATGTTGACGTACTAGACGAGGCGCATCCTAGTTTTACATTGGTTGAGCGACTAAGAGGTATGTGAGACTATCATTTCCTTCTTTGACATGATTTTGTGAAAATCTTTCTTCCTTCCTTTGACATGATTTTAATGAAAGTACGGTGGACGTACGTGATTTTCAAAGTCTAGTTTTAATAAAATAATTATTCATGATATGATCGTGCCTTGATTTTCTAAAAGATAGTTTATTTTACTTATTCCATTGAGTCTTATATGATGATTTAAAACGCATATGATTATTCCATTGAGTCTTATATGATGATTTAAAATGCATATGATTATTCCATTGAGTCTTATATAATGATTTAAAATGCATAAGATTATTCCATGGCGTCTCAGATGATGATTTGTATTGCATATAGTTTCTCATGATATTCTACTCGTGTAAGTTGTGATTGTATGTTATGAGGACCGAGTCCCAGAATGGGCCGGGTAGTTATATGTACGCAGTATGAGGACCGAGTCCCAGGATGGGCCGGGTAGTTATACGTATAAAGCATGAGGACCGAGACCCAGGATGGGCCGGGTAGTTATATGTACCGAGATGATCTTGATTATGATGATTGTTAGACATGCAAGACTTTCTTTTCATAGGGTGCAGTTGCATTGGTAGCTTTGATTGTTCATATATGTCTCATGTTATCTTACGGCGATTCTGATCCTCCTTACGAATTCATGTTTTACATATTCTAGACATTACTGCACTCCCTTTCCTGGGGCCGTTAACGCCCGCAGTTACGTGTTCGATAGGTAACCCTCCAGTTTAAGACTTCTATTCAGCAGTTGGAGAGCTCCATTATTCCGGAGCTAGCTATTTGGTACAAAATCTCTTTATTTTGATTGTATATATTTATGGGCACGACGGTGCCCTGTCCCGTCATATGTCATTATCGTACTCTTAGAGGTCTGTAGACAGTTGTGGGTGATAGATGTGTATTGGACTTGTGTAGAACATTTATGCGGTTGAGCTAGCTGTATTGTTGCACTTGTTTTGGGAGGTTCCCATATATAGTGGCAAAGATCACGCTGCCTATTGTGATTACTTCTTTGTTTATGTGATGCTATTTGGTGGCAACCTAGTCGGCTAGCCTGTTGTGATGGTGGGATAGTTGTGTAAGGCAGCCTTGTCGACTCGCCTATTTTGGGTATATGTTATGGATACATCGTTGTGTTGTTGAAATTTTCTATTACCCTTAAGTGTCAGTTGATTACGTGACGGGTTAGTGCAATGGCGACCAATTAGGGCGTCGGGTTGCGGCCCGTCGGGTCGGGTCGTGACATAGACACCTCTTTGCAGTTCGCCATCTTAGCCATGTACACAATCTCTTCTGCATACTTACGCTGACACAAGAACATATGATTGGCAGACCTGGTCACTGATATTCCCAAAAAGTAACTCAGCTTCCCCAAACCAGTCATTGCAAATTCGGACTTACAAGGCAATAATCTCATTTTTCAATCCGTCGGAGGAGGCAGTAAGAACAATATCATCCACGTAAAGTAATAAGTAAGCAGTGCTACTACCTCGATGAAAAATGAAAAGTGATGTATCACTCTTGCTGCATACAAACTCAATCTGCAAGATATACCTGACAAAATGATCATACCACGCACGGGGGCCTGTTTCAGGCCATATAGTGACTTACGGAGACAACACACATAGTGAGGAATCATTGACGGGTGAACTCGGCGGTTGATGACGTAGATCGCTCTCTCAGATCCCCATGTAAGAATGCATTCTTCGCATCAAGCTGATGGATCGGCCAGTGTTTGCCCATGACAATGCTCAAAAGTGTGCAAATGGTAGCCGGTTTGACAACCGGGCTGAAGGTCTCACCACAATCAATGCCCTCTTGCTGATTTGTGTCATTAGCCACAAGTCGTACCTTATACCTCTCAAGAACTCCACTGTCTCTGAATTTGTGACGAAATAGCCACAGACAACGAATCACATTCACCCCCTCAGGTCTAGGTACTGGATACCATGTGTGCTGTTTAGTTAAAGCATTGAATTCCTCAGTCATAGCCGCATTTCAATTAGGGTCTTGTTTGGATAATATAGGGTTCTTGGGAATTGATGAAATGGTTTGGGCAGACAAGTTAAATTAGACTTTGGGTTTGAAGATTTCATGCTTTGCACGAGTTTCCATTTGGTGAGTGGGGATAGTGGGAGGTTCCAAGGCGGAGGGATTTGTTGGATACGGAGAAAGAGGGATAGACGCTGTAGTAGGTACCGTGGCGCTGGAGGGAACCGTCGGCGTCGCCGTGACGCCCTGATCAAGTGTCGCGGTGCTGAAGGATTGACAGACCTCTCTGATATTTTAGCGCCGTGGCGCCTCAACACTGAGGACACGCCGGCCGACGGTGAATCGTGACCCGTCGCAGAGTTACGCCGCGTCACGACTGGCCGCGCGACATCGAAGAATTGCTAAGCTCTAGTTGACTTAGGATGATGGGAGAGATGGCAGACTCGTCAAGAAAAGAGTAATCCAGTTTTTGGAAATTTTTAAGATTCGAAAACGGGAATGTGGTCTCGTCGAATGTGACATGACGAGAGATGTGGATCTGACGAGTGGACAAGTCATAGCATAGATAGCCCCTATAGTTCGGCAGGAAGCCTAGGTAGACACAATGAGTAGACCGGGGGGCTAGTTTGTGAGGGGCAGTAGAGACAAAGTTAGGATAGCATAGACAACCGAATATTCGGAGATGATCATAAGACGAGACTCTATGATAGAGAATTTCGGTAGGGGTCATATTGTGAAGGGTGCTAGTTGGGAGAATATTTAGAACGTATTCTGACATTTTAGCAGCATAGACCCAGAAAGATGGAGGTGGGGAGACATGAATCAAAGGAGTGCGAATCATATTGTTAATGGTGCGGATGATTCTTTCACTTACCGCTTTTGTGAGGCGCAAGTGAGGCGAAAGACCATGCCATTATTGGTACAAAACCGGTGAAACATAGAGTTATTGAATTCACGACCGAGAGAACTAGCAACAGGTGATGTCTATAAATCGACATGTATAATATCAAAAGGTGCAAAAGTAACACTAGTAGATGATTTAAATGGAAGATGAGTATGTTTGCCTAAAGAACAAGAAACGCAGTTTTGGGCAAGCTTCCCATTAAAATTAATGAAATTATTGCCTCTAAGAAAACTAAAACTGGAGCTCCTGGATGACCAAGCCTATTATGTCATGTTGAAGAAAAAATGGCCGCTAGAGAGACGGGAGAGCTAGATCTGGCAGCGGAGGTTGGAGTGAATGGATAGAGATCCCCCGTGCTATTGTATCTCGTAAGAGGTGTCCCCGTATGAAGATCTTTCACAATGAAACCATAAGGGTCAAAATCAACAGAGATAGAGTTATTACGAGTAAATTTGCGGATAGAGATTAAATTCTTAATCATATGTGGGGCATATATGGTATTTTGAAGGGGGAATGGATTAGGAGGTGGTGTGTAGGATGTACCATAACCCTTTATCAGAATGCGCGCTACTACCAATCGCTACAAATTGAGGATACTTTAAACCAAACAGTTTTGAAATATTATCTGCAGACCGGGTGAGGTGAGATGTGGCTCCGGAGTCCATATACCAGTTGTTGTCAGACTGTTGCATGTTGAGACTGCTGAAGGCCTGACCTATCTTAGTGGGTGTCATCGCCGACGGCGTCGCTGAATCGCCGCGTACGAAGTGGGCTTCGGCGGTATCGAACCGCTGGCGGGCGGAGCAGGCCCAACAAACCGTGGTGGAGAATCGGTAGGATCTTTGCCGCGCTGGAACGGCGGCGCGCCGCGTGGCGCCAGATGGATATTGTTGGGCGCCGCGGCTGGGTCGATTCTCGCGCCTCGTTATTGCTGCTGATTCTGTTGTTCGCGACCCCTACCACGACCACGACCTCCTTTGTCGCGACCTTTGCCACCCGTGCCACCGCGTCCTTGCTGTGGTTGAGAGTTTTCTGGCGGCGTTTGATCTTGAGGGCGTGTTTCGATAGCTAACGCCTTCTGATTGTGCTCATCATGCTTAGCACAACGAGTCTCTTCGAGCAACAACTGTGAGTAAACTTTGTTAAAACTGGGAAGCGGATCTGCCTGTTGAATTATGACGGCTAACGTATCATAGTCACCTTTGGGAAGTCCTGCAATCAATTGCAGCACCAATTTAGTGTCCGAGACAGGCGTGTCGACGTTGGAGAGTTGATGCGCCGGAGTTTCAACCTCCGGAGGGCGCGAAATAGTGTCATCGATATGATCAAGCACGTTATAGAGACATGCATGATTGCGAAACAGTTCAACCTAGGGAGAATACTGATTATTTTCTTAATCAAGAAGAATGGGGATAGAGTTCTTGATGTTTGTAACAGTTAAAGCGGAATGAAAAGAGGATGATGACATGGTGGTGGGATTTGTGGAGGTTGAAGCATCAGAAGTATTGAGAGATTCCTCAATAGCCATTTAGAGAAGAGAAGAATGAAGAGAAAAACCAAGAATTTAAGGTAGGAGAGGGGAGGGAGCCGCGGCGAGAAGCCTGGGGGGGGGGTTCGGCGGCTGCAGAGAAAGAAAAATTCTAGGTTTTTTTTTTGTGTTAGGCTCTTGTAATTCTTATATACATGTTTACACTGAGACTTTCATTAACTTTTCTATGACTTGTATGGTTAATTCTCCTTTGATGCAAACACGTTCATATCTTCACGATTGTATATTTCTAAATTCTACTTCATAAAATACGTCCTCTTTAGGCAAGCAGTATGATGACTAATAAACTGGTGCAATATTTTTTTGTTAGGTATATTATCAGTTGATCTTCGCGTATTAACAGATAAACCTAGAGAAGATCCAGCATCAATCAAGCAAACTTTGGTAACTGCTTTCAGAACCAATCTAGAGGAGAACTTGAAGGAACAATTGCAAGAATCTGATGATCATCAGGTTGCTGATAAATCGCATGAGAAGAAATTCGATCAATGGTCGAATACTTGGTGGCTGCAATTTTCGGTGTTATTTAGAAGAGGGATGAAAGAACGAAAACACGAGTCCTTCTCTGGCCTCAAGGTTGGACAAGTCTTGGTGGTGGCTTTGCTGTGTGGATTATTATGGTGGAGATCGAATAACATTCAAGATAAGGTACTTAATTGATACCTTCTCCTCGTTAATTTTACTCGAAATAAGACATTCCTCTGTAAATTTGAACTGGTATAAAATTGGTATATAGTAGTAAAGTAAAAGTATACTCCAATTTCCTAGCTTGAAAAATGATGTAATGGAGCCATTTGAGTCCATTAACCAGGAAAAAAACTACTTCCTCTGTCCCAATTTATGTGGGGCACCGTTGTTTTCGAGAGTCAAACGAGTTTTTCTTTCAACATCATTTTTTTTTGTATTTTTTTCAAATATTTATAGTTATTGTGACTTAAACTACCTTTTACATAGTTTCCAAATATGTAGAAGTTTATTAAAAAAACCTTGAAGATTCTATGTTTGAATTCATGCCTCAAATTAAAAAGTTTGACACCCGAAATCTGAACAGTGCCACGTAAATTGGGATAGGAGTAGTAAAATAGTCGTAGATAATTTTGACATTATCAGTGTAATTTAACCTATTATAACCAGATGACCTGCCTTATTCCCAGGTTATGGACTGCTACCACGTACATGTAGTTATCTTAAAATTAGATGATCTGATTGTGTAAAAACCGGTAATTGGTGTATATATAGAAGTTAAATAAATCTCATTTGTTTAACTGGTGCAGATTGGGCTTCTGTTCTTCTACGTTAACTTCTGGGAGTTTTTTCCTATGTTCCAAGCTATTTTTACCTTCCCACAAGAGAGGATGATGCTGGAGAAAGAAAGATTATCAGGCATGTACCGACTCTCTGCGTATTTCATGGCCCGGACTGTCGGTGACCTTCCGATGGAGCTAGTCCTTCCGACTATTTTTACCGTTATAACGTACTGGATGGCTGGCCTAAAACCGTCCATTGTGAGCTTTTTGACTACCTTATTGTCCCTCCTCTACAATGTATTAGTCTCCCAAGGCCTCGGACTTGCTATTGGTGCAATGGTCACGGACCTAAAATCGGCTAATACACTTGGTTCAGTCATCATGCTATCGTTCACCTTAGTCGGAGGGTACTTCGTTCAGCATGTCCAGAGCTTCATTGCCTGGATCAAGTACTTGTCGATTACCCAGTACGCGTTCAAGCTCTTGTTGGGGTCCCAGTATAGTCCGGGTGAAACGTATTTGTGTGGCGCAAATGCTACATGTCTAATTGAGGATTTTCCTTCCATAAAGACTATAGGGCTTGGAGATAAAGGCATCTCAATTGTTGCATTGGCTATTATGCTTTTGGGTTACAGGTTCTTGGCTTATGTTGCACTTATGAGGATTGGCGTGACAAAGAAATTAGATTTTCTTAATTGCTTCACTCAAAAGATTGCAGTAATCAAAGAAAACATTTGTAGGTGTTAGCAAATGCCCTATTTGTAATTTTGATTTGGTTTCTGCTGAGATATACCAGCCATGTTATACAAAGAACATGCGATTTATCTAACTCAATCTGGTTTCTAGACCATCTATCAAAAGTTTGAGCAAAATTTACTAGTACTATATTATATTGTTTCTCTTTTGTCCCAATGAGTGTAGACATTTCAGGTGTGTCCTAGTGGTCAATGAAGTGGGCGAAAATCTTGGTGACAAACGTTCTAATTTTTGTTGAAACTGGTGTGTCGCCTATTGGTCAATGAAGTGAATGAAAACGTTGATGATCAAGGTTCATCCTGCAATTACAAAAAAAACACCACCTTATGTTGGCAAAACCCGAGCCAATAATATATGCATGAAAAACAATCATGCTAAGTGTTGCGATATTTCTAAATGCTCACGCAAGTGTACGTATCGTTTCAAGTAATATAGTCTGTAAGATCGAGTTTATCGTCCACAGAGACTGATTTATTAAGTACCGAATATCTATTCTATGGTATCTATTTGACAATCGTTCTTTTGTTTGAATTATGACTAAGTGCAGAAAATAAATTAAAGATTATAAAACTTTGGGTTTATAACAGTTATGAAGGAAATAGGGTTCCAATTTCCTCAACTATCCACTATTTCACGTGTTAATGCAATGCTAATGATTCTTCTTCCAGGTTAACTAATTTGTCATCATATTCCGGTTAGGACATACGAGAGCTCAACCTAGTGTAGAAACCTTATATATTTCTATGATAAGTTTTACCACACAGGAGGATTAAGAACAAAAACCTTTAAATACTACACAAGTATCGGGGTACTTTCGTCCACGATTTTAACCTATGTCTAAACAACTACAGCATATTCAAATCTCACCTTTCAGACTTTTGATTCGAAATCATATAAATGATGACAATTAATAGCTAGTTAATTATCAAGCAATCATAACAATATTGAATAGTTAATATGATGAAGAAGAAATCAATAATCAATGCATTAACTATATGAAAGAGTTTCAAGAAGATTCGATGGAAACCCTAATAAAGTATTTAACTCCTAAACATTGTCATGTCAAGAACTAAATTACAATCCAACATAAATTGAATAAAAATAAAAGAGAAGAAAAAGCACTTGAACAAGTCGTCTCCAATATTTTGTTTGCTCCAATTCTTGCCTCCTCCCAAAGAATGGTTTTTTATTATGGTATAAGGTACGATTTAATGAGCAGGGTTTTAGGGATTTATAGTTGAGAAAAGTTGCCCTTTCGGACCCTGAAAACGCGTCAAATTCGGCCAAAAAATCAGAAATCCCGCGTCGGCGCCGTGGCCCTGCAGGCTGGCGCCACGACGACAAAACTCCTGCGCCAAAATCATAATTTCAGGATAATTAGCGTCGCGGCGCCTGTGGCGTTATTTTTCCGGTTTTCTGTTTCTGTGTCCTTTTTTCGTCCGGACATCGTCTGATTTCTTCTATGCTTCCCAGGACTTCTTAGGCTTCATTTCTTGGCCTTTTTAATGTGCAATTGTTAGCGACTTTCCACACGCTTAACGCAAGTGTACACATCGTTACAAGTAATATAGTCTAGGTAAGACCGAATATCGTCCTCAGAGACTGGTTTTCAATTACCGATTATCTAAGCTTTAGTTTCTATTTGGTGAACGTAAATTGGTTTGGGTTTTTAGACTAATAATTAAAACTACTGCAGGAAATAAACTAATTATGAAAATAATTTGGTTTAAATCAGTTATGATGGAGAATTAGGGCTTCCAAGATCCTCAACTATCCACTCTATTCAATCCTTAATACAACTAGACTGACCTCTTCTTTACGTTAAGATAGCGGTTAACTAAACTGTCTTATATTCTGGTTAGGATATATAATCACTCAACCCCAATGCAGAACCTTTATATATTTCTATGATATGATTTACTGCATAGGAGGATTAAGAACAGTAACCTATTATGCTACATAAGTATCGGGGTACTTTCGTCCGCGATTTTAACCTATGTTTATTCAACTATAGCATATACAAATCTCCCCTTTCGGATTTCGATTCGAAATCATATAAGTGATGATAACTAATGATCAGTTAATTACCAAGCAATCAAAACAACTATTGAATAAATCTTAACTATATGAAGAAGAAACCAAATTAATGCATTAAGTCATGAATAAGAGTTCAAGCGATTCAATAGAAAAAGACCTAACAAAGTAATTAGCTCATAGCCATAGTCACGCTAAGAACTAATACAATCTCCAACATGAACTGAAATAAAACAAAGAAAAAGAGAA